>CAIGQV010019186.1:6107058-6150741 GCA_903798115.1 Danio jaintianensis | reverse complement strand
GTGCTAGTGTGAGTGTGCAAGTGTGAGCGTGTGTGCTAGTGTGAGTGCAAATGTGAGCATGTGTGCTAGTAGTGTGTGTGCTAGTGTGAGTGTGTGTGCAAGTGCGTGAGTGCTAGTGTGAGTGTGTTTACAAGTGCATGAGTGCAATTGGTAGTTTGTGTGAGTGTGCATGTGCACGAGTGCGTGCGTGTGTGTGTGTATGTGAGTGTGCGTGTTTGAGCATGTGTGTGAGTGCGCATGTGCGTGTTTGAGTGTGCACATGTGAGTGTGCGAGTGCACGTGCGTGTGTGCGTGAGCATGCGAGTGGTTGAGCAGTGCGTGCATGCAAGTGTGTGTGCGTGTGTGTGTGTATATATGTGTGTGTGTGTGTGTGTGTGTGTGTGTGTGTGTGTATGTATATATATATATATTATTTTAACACTAATACTCAATAGGTTAAGATTAGCTATTAATACAGATGGTGCATGACAGATGCATTCATTTTCCTTTATTTTCTTTTACCATGTTTCAAGTTTACTCTTGGTGAACGGCACATTTAACTCACACAAATGACTTTTCACTTTCAGGTTCTCACATCACATGGTACCAGGCCCTCCTGGACCCCATGCCACAGGAATCCCCCATCCAGCCATTGTCAACCCACAGGTGAAACAGGAGCACGACACAGATCTGATGCACATGTAAGTGTTTCATCCAGTCAGTTGGAAGACTTCTATAGCATGCTAAAATGTAATCTACATGCTTGTATTCCGTTTTGGCACATATATTTATACAGCACTAATCATTGAAGCAGCATGCATTCCTACATACATGTAAATACATGCCATGCTTTTTTCAATAACAAAATAAACACATCACAAATATTGCAGCAGTGAAAATAACAGTTAAAGGCACAAGATGTAAGATTTTTTAAATTAAAATATCCCAAGATAGAAATAAGCAATTGTAGTGACACGGGCCCTGCCCTGCATGTGTGGCCATCCTAATGACATTACATGCTCTCAATTTCTGGTTTGGTTTTAAATGCCAAAGATGCTTTAATATTTTGTGTTTTATTAGACTGCACAGAGCAGCAATGTAACAAGCCTAATGTGTATGTAGCATGATAAAACAGTGCTGCTTCTTCTCCACATAATCATGAGCAGAAGATCCGGAAGTGGTGATCTGTGGCATAATAAAAGCTTCACTGCTTTCACGTCATGTCCCTTTTGCTTGAGCATTCTTGTTTCACATCTTTATACTACCATCATAATAAGTGCCGAATACTTTAGCTCATTCACGAACATTTCTGCAGAAGTCCCGTAGGATGTAATGAAGACTATTATTATAAGATTATTATTATTATTATTAACTCCCACGATTCCACACTCAGTCATGACGTCATCATAATACACCTTTGTTTATTGTGAATATGCGCCCTCTAGTGGTGAAAATGACATATTGTGCCTTTAATGAAGCATCTAATAATGACAATGTGGATATATTTAAACATGATTCCACACTCAGTCATGACGTCATCAAAATACAGCTTTGTCTGTTGTGAATATGCGCCCTCTAGTGGTGAAAATGACATTGTGCCTTTTAATAAAGCATCTAATAATGGTGATTTAGATATATTTAAACATGATTCCACACTCAGTCATGACATCATCATTAACACACCTTTGTTTGTTGTGAATATGTACCCTCTAGGGGTGAAAATGATATTGTGCCTTTAATACAGCATCTAATAATAGCAATGAGTATCTATTTAAACAAGCTCTCTAATTCACTAACATCATGTTGACCGATTGTTGACCATAAAAAACAGTCTAACCTTGCATAGACAGTTGGGGAACATCACATTTGACTTGAAGTTTCGTTACAAGCTGCTCACACATTTGCAATACAAAAAAGCAACTAATACATAATCAATTCTTTACTGTCATAATGTTATTAGTGCATCTGATTTTAGCTATAAGTTGGAATCAGATCACGAATGGGAGTGAAGACTTGGTTGGAATATTTAGGTTTGGTTGCCATTACTGGTGAAGTAATCTCTTTGCATGAAAGCACCCAACTGGACATAATTAAAAGCCGCTGCTAGCTTTTTCGGCACTGGCTCTCAGATTGTTCTCTCACGCGGCTTTCTGATTGGTGCTTGAATTCAGACATTCGGCGCTCTCTCACACTCTGTGGCGTCGCTGTGGCAGCCGCTTTCGCACCACCCTCTGAGCATTTTTTGTATTTTCATGTATCACTTAATAATTCCCTCCATCCCAATCTTTTTTAACTCTTTCCTTCTCCAGGAAACCTCAGCACGAGCAGAGAAAGGAGCAGGAGCCCAAAAGACCTCACATCAAGAAACCTCTAAACGCTTTCATGCTGTATATGAAAGAGATGCGTGCCAATGTGGTGGCCGAATGCACGCTGAAGGAGAGCGCCGCTATCAATCAGATTCTCGGCCGGAGGGTTTGTATCTTAAAAATCTTCCTTTTACGAATGAAGTTAACACTTTTATCCAACTCAGTTTAAGTAGTACATCAAGCTGATGAATCAGACCAATCAGAGATGTAGTCAGGTAGTGCATGTAACAGATTGTATTCCTGTGTTTTGGAATTGGAAAAAGAGCAACCGTTAAACATATTTAATGCTTTAACCAAAGCCTCTGTGGCTAGCCACAGCAAAGGAGCGTTTTGTGGCGGTGTGGGGTAATTGCACCCTGACATGGTTTGAAGTAAAGCGCCGCTAAATTGGAACCAGTGTTTTGATATGAAATCAAAGTTTTGTGTTTTTTTTTTTTTTTCCTCTTCTCTCATCGCTGCATATGTTAATCTCTTCATCATGTTCCATTCCACCCCCAGGCACACACACATGTACACACACACACGCAACATTTGAGAGTTAACAAGGATTTCTAGCCAAACGCCAGCACGCGTCTCTTTGGAAGAAACTTAAAAGTGCATGTCAGTAATTGACTACTTTTTTTTCTCCTCTCTCTCTCTCTCTCTCTCTCTCTCTCTCTCTCTCTCTCTCTCTCGCTCTCTAATCTCCCTCTGCACTGAACAGTGGCATGCTTTATCTCGGGAAGAGCAAGCTAAGTATTACGAATTAGCCCGCAAGGAACGGCAGCTCCATATGCAGCTTTACCCAGGATGGTCTGCCAGAGACAATTATGTAAGTGTCCACACTCACACACTGCCGGAGAGGAAGAGTTGTGCTGTATGTTGAGTGCATATGTAGAGAAAAATATATAGATGCATACTAGATACATAAAGGACACGATACAAGACTGTTGTACTGTTTGCTTAATAGTCCAAATGATCTTACATAAATAATTGTAAAATAAGTTTGAGAAGTTGGTTTGTCTGACTGTCAAGTTCAAGACTATCAAGGGTTTAAATTCACAGTATAATAACAAAATAAATTGATTATAAGTTGATTACATTGTATGTAATTAGTTTGGTCCCATTTTTATATTAAAGGTTTAGTTCACCCCAAAATGTATGTGTGAATTAACCCTTTAATTGGCCTTAATTATTATGTCATTTTTCAGTTGATCATTTAGTACAGTGCACTTATTATGTTTTTACATTGTACTTACTGTAATTAATTTCTGTAATTACATTTATAATTACACTGTTTACCCATCCCTCACAACTGAACCCACTCTTTAACCTTTCCATACCACCAAACCTGTCCTAACCCTACCCGTATCCAACCTCAAAAGAACCAAAAGTGTTGTGCAATACATTATGAGCAAAATAAATATGTTGTACTTAGTTTTTGATGTATTTAGTAGTAAAGGCCACTTAATATGAAGCGAGACCATTTGTTGTGCTCATAAATGAATCTGAGAAACATGAAAAGAACAAATTTGTACAGCAAGACGTAGTTCATGAAGACATTCTTGTGTAAATTGCAAAAATTCATTTTACAAACAAATCACACTCTTTTGCACAGCTTATGGTACACAAATGAGACTAAATGCATCTTATTCTAAGCATTTTATTGTGCCCAAAATTTGGACATTAAGCATTTCTACTAGTACTTTTCAAGAGTAACACCCAGATATAGATATATATATCATCTTGATATTTCATCTTGCCATGAAATAGCAATGTTGATGTGGCAATAAATAAAAAGAATCTAATAAAAATGACTGTCGCTAAACCTCTGTCACTAGCTGGGTTTTCGTCACTATTTATTAATGCTCATTTTGAAGTATAGCATGAAAAGCAAGTAATGGAAATGGCAAATTTCGAATAAAAATCTCTTATTTACAAACAATGTTTGTACACTCACTTGAGGTGGTTTTGCACCATGCGAAAAATGGTTATTGCGAATAATGTGAGATAGAAACGCATTTGTTTAATAAACTCTGACGTATTAAACACATGATCAATCAAATGTCTCTATTATGCTTATCCTATTAACTGTTGGTTGCTAGGTTACCAATACTACAATCAGCTGCTCTAACGACTAAATAGAAAACGCACCTAATTCAAATTTGGGGTTTTCTTTTAAATATTTACGAACATTAAAAAGGATATTGTTTTCAAAACTGCAGCTTCTTCTATGGTGTTTGGCTGTTTGTCCACGTTTGCGTTTTTTTTTTTTTCCACTTTAAAATTCCTATAAGAATGATGATTTTTTTTTTTTTTTTTTTTACGTATATAATAACACTTTTTTTGAGGCTTCTGATTGGCCAACATGACTTTACAGTTAGGAGTATATCGCCACCTGTTGATCTTGCTTTTAACAACACTTTATAAGGCTTTTCACGTTTACGAAGATTTTATTTTTTAAACCGTGCATGTGTGGACGAGAGTTTTTTTATTTTGTTTTAAGCAAGGGAGGAGCAACTGTTTACAAAAACACCCACCGGCCACTTTATTAGGTACACCTGTCCAACTGCTTGTTAACGCAAATTTCTAATCAGCCAATCACATGGCAGCAACTCAACGCATTTAGACATGTAGACATGGTCAAGACGATCTGCTGCAGTTCAAACCGAGCATTAGAATGGGAAAGAAAGATGATTTAAGTGACTTTGAATGTGGCATAGTTGCTGGTGCCAGACGGGCGGGTCTGAGTATTTCAGAAACTGCTGATCTACTGGGATTTTCATGCACAACCATCTCTAGGGTTTACAGAGAATGGTCCGAAAAAGAGAAAATATCCAGTGAGCGGCAGTTCTCTGGGCGCAAATGCCTTGTTGATGCCAGAGGTCAGAGGAGAATGGCCAGAATGCTTCGAGCTGATGGAAAGGCAACAGTAACTCAAATAACCACTCGTTACAACTGAGGTATGCAGAAGAGCATCTCTGAACACACAACACGTCCAACCTTGAGGCGGATGGGCTACAGCAGCAGAAGACCACACCGGGTGCCACTCCTGTCAGCTAAGAACAGGAAACTGAGGCTACAGTTCGCACAGGCTCACCAAAATTGGACAATAGAAGATTGGAAAAACGTTGCCTGATGAGTCTCAATTTCTGCCACGACATTCGGATGGTATGGTCAGAATTTGGCATCAACACCATGAAAGCATGGATCCATCCTGCCTTGTATCAACAGTTCAGGCTGGTGGTGGTGGTGTAATGGTGTGGGGGATATTATATTGGCACACTTTGGACCCAATAGTACCAATTGAGCATCGTGTCAACGCCACAGCCAAGCTGAGTATTTTTCCTGACCATGTCCATCCCTTTATGACCACAGTGACCCATATTCTGATGGCTACTTCCAGCTGGATAATGCATATATCATAAGCGCGAATCATCTCAGACTGGTTTCTTGAACATGACAAAGAGTTCACTGCACTCAAATGGCCTCCACAGTCACCAGATCTCAATCCAATAGAGCACCTTTGGGATGTGGTGGAACGGGAGATTCGCATCGTGGATGTGCAGCCGACAAATGTATAGCAACTGCGTGATACTATCATGTCAATATGGACCAAAATCTCTGAGGAATATTCCCAGGACCTTGTTGAATCTATGCCACGAAGGATTAAGGCAGTTCTGAAGGCAAAAGGGCGTCCAACCTGTTACTAGTAAGGTGTACCTAATAAAGTGGCCGGTGAGTGTATATATACCATGTGTGTGAACATGGCCTAAATCCTCAATAAGAAAACACTATTGTTTGCTAGTTTACTCTGTATTAGTAACTTCACACAACTCCTTTAGCTTATACTAGTGTGGCAGATATTAAGGCTGAATTCGCATCTGTAATATATGGTGGTGGGATGACAACTCTGAAAGTTTTAACGGGCATAAATCTCAACTCAATATGAAGTGCCAGGATGTGATGCTAAAACTAAAACCTGGCTTTCACACTAATCACCAACTGGAAAGGCAACAGGGCTAAAAAGAAACACTTCAAAGACAGATGAACTTTCATCTCCACTTATAAATTAGTGGTGGGAGCACACTTGTATTTAATAGTGCTAAGGATTCTGAGCGTATCCCTGCTCTGTCATTGACGGTTTCTACTGCTCTGGGCTTCTTGGTTCTGTCAGCGAGGGCTAGAATACACAGATTAGTGACTGAATAAGTGGATTATCAGACTTTACAGCAGGCAACCAAAGCGTGGCTCATATTGGACCGCAAAATGACAGTGCGGCGCTATCTATACCTATAGTCATCCTGCCAGGGGATTTTGGGTAAGCTACAAATCCTAAAGCAGTCCAGACTCCTCACTCGAGAGGAGTGTTTGTCGTGTCAATTGGAAGAAGGGCCCGATGTTTTATTCCTATTTAACTTTCTGATTGGTGATTAGAATATGCTATCCGAGAGAGCTAGGAAGGGGTATTGGAATGTTGAGCGTTGTATTTAATTTAATTTAATTTAATTTAATTTAATTTAATTTAATTTAATTTAATTTAATTTAATTTGATTTGATTTGATTTGATTTAATTTATTTTGATTTAATATAATTTAATATTTAATTTAATATTTAATTCAATTGTATTTAATGTTGCATTTTTTATTTTATTTTTTAATTTTACTTTTGATTTTATTTAAATGTTTATATATTTTATTGTATTTAAATGTTTTAATTTTACTTGTTTGATTTTAAATGTTTATATAATTAAAATAAATTTAAATTTATTTTATTACTTTTTTATTTGATGTTAAATTCAGTTTACTGAAGAGTAATGTATTATTTTACTTTTTTTTTTTTTTTTTTTTTTTAAAGGCCCCCTAATATTCATCGTCTGTTATTTTATAGGGAAAGAAAAAAAAGCGGAAGAGGGAAAAGATCCAGGAACCTGCCTCAGGTGAGACTCAATAACCTTCTATCCATGCTGAAATTTGTCCAGTTTTAATACGTGCTCTAAATTAGCTCTGTCACTTACTTTGCAAATATGGTGGTTAATGATGGGATATCACATCCTCAATATGCACTGAAGATGAACATTAATTTAAGACTTTGTTGGTTGCCTAAAAATCAAGTTCTGTATATATTCTTTTCATTTGCAAATTTTGCTACATTATGAACAGAACATCCCACCACTCCATCTTTCCATCTTCTCACAATTCAGTCTTTAGGATTAGTCTGTTTAAAAAAATAATAATAATAAAAGCCCACATGCTTCCTTCAGAGCTTTCTGCTCTTTTATAAACGCATTAGCAATGTATGCTTAACACTTCAATGTTTGTCTGGCACTAAATCTAACCAATATAATTTAAAATTGTGTATAATGTTAACGTTAAAGTGATAGTTCACCCAAAAATGAGACATCATTTACCCTTGTGTTTTGTTTTTTGTTTTAGATGGAAATGGCTTTTTCTTTTATGGAACACAAAAGGTGAATGTTTGACGTCAAGTCACTTTTATTTGTATACCTCTTTATACAATGCAATGTTTCAAAACACACTAACACAGAGGAAAATAACAGAATATGTAATGCAGCTCTGTCATGTTGATTCAGTTCAGTTCAATTAAAATATCAATATTTCATCACAGAATGAAGTTCTGTTGTTTGATGGATGAATTCTTGGACAAAAATACTTTATAAGTCTCTATAAATCTTTCATATGACTAATTATGTTGCATCGGTTAATTGAACTGAAAATTGTGCTCTGCTTTCGAACAAATGATTCATAATTTCTGGGTGAACTGTTTCTTTAATAAACATTGCTATTATGCTACGCAGACCAACCCTGTTTGTTGGCCATAATTTGACACAATAAGACCAGAGACAGACTTTTTTTTGTTACTTGGAGGCACATCCTGACAATTAAAAAGCTACAATTTCCTGCAGGTACAGGCCAGAGAATGAAAACGGCGTACATCTGAACAATGGTAAGAGCCTCTTCCATACCTCTGGTCATAAACTGTCTTAAACTCCCTAATTTTCTAAAGTGGTTTTTAGCGATCAGAAAAAAAAAACATGAGACTAATCCTAAAGGCCCACTTTCAGAGTTCACCATGCAACCATTCACTGTTGTGTTACGGCAAGCTGATGTTTGTGTGTGTGTTTTTGTGACATATCAGGACACAAATCTGTATAATGACATAGGTATGACACAGGTATTACAAGAAGGTGGGGAAATATGAGGACATTGCTGATGTCCTCATTTCTCAAAAAGCTTATCAACCACACAGAATGAGTTTTTTCAGAAAGTTAAACGGTTTCCTGTGAGGGTTGGGTTTGGCCAATAAAAAATATAGTTTCATTTATTCATTTTCTTTTCAGCTTAGTCCCTTTATTAATCAGGGGTCACCACAGCGGAATGAACCGCCAACTTATCCAGCATATGTTTTACGCAGCGGATGCCCTTTCAGCTGCAACCCATCACTGGGAACACCCAAACACTCTCATTCACACACATACACTACGGACAATTTTGCTTACCCAATTCACCTACAGCGCATGTCTTTGGACTTGTGGGGGAAACCGGAGCACCCGGAGGAAACCCACGCCAACACGGGGAGAACATGCAAACTCCACACAGAAATACCAACTGACCCAGCCGAGGCTCGAACCAGCGACCCTTCTTGCTGTGAGATGACAGGGCTACCCACTGCGCTACCGTGCCGCCCAAAATACAGTTTGTACAGTATAAAAACAATGGACACCTATGTAATGTCCCCACAGTTCACAAAAACAAACGTGTGTGTGTGTGTGTGCTGCCAATGTTAACTGGTTTCCTCTTCCGAACGCGCTGATGAATTGTTGTGACAAGCCATTTTTCTGTCCTAACTCTGTTTAAGAAATCCATGACATCCCTTTTCCTGTGTGGCTTGTGGCATTGGGTGGCGCGTTAGTATTTTCAGAAGACTTTTATCAAGAGCATAACTCTTTGTTTTGAAAGATCACAGAAGTAATCTGGACCGAGTCGGCTCCGAACATCAAATCCACACTGCTATCAGGTTTCTTTTCCTCATTCATTTCTTCCGTCTTTAATATTTTGGCATGCACCATCAACATACAATCCTGTGGCTGGCGGCCATGTTGGGATGACTGGCCCATATTATTCAGCCTTTTAGAGAACATTTGGAAACCGGGATGGTATTGAAAGAGTCGACCCAGATGTAAGCTAACATTTTTTTTTTTTAAGCGTTCACCCATATGGCCCCCATGTGTTATCTAGCCAACCCTGTAAATGAACCAAGACTTTGCCAGCGTATTTGGCTCATCTTGTGCATATTAATTTTCTAGTGCTCAAACTAGCAACTGGCCTAAAAGAAGTAAGTTCTCGAAACAAAGAAGGAGATCGTTTCTGTCAGGTGACATTTCGGCATTAATTACAGTGCTAAGAACCAAAAAAACATACAGTTGAATTATTAGCCCCCTGTATATTTTTTCCCCAATTTCTGTGTAATAGAAAGATTATTTTTTTCAACACATTTCTAAACATAATAGTTTTAATAACTCATTTCTAATAACTAATTTCTTTTATCTTTGCCATGATGACAGTACATAATATTTTACTAGATATTTTCAAGATACTAGTATTCAGCTTAAAGTGACATTTAAAGGCTTGATTAGGTTAATTAGACAAGTTAGGGTAATTAGGCAAATCATTGTATAACAGTGGTTTGTTCTGTAGACAATCAAAAACAATATTGCTTAAGGGGTTTAATAATATTGACCTTAAAATGGTTTTTAAAAAATTAAAAACTGCTTTTATTCTAGCCGAATTAAAACAAATAAGACTTTCTCCAGAAGAAAAAATATTATAGGAAATACTGTGAAAATTTCCTTGCTCTGTTAGACATAATTTGGGAAATATAAAAAAAAAAAAACAAGAGGGCTGATAATTTTGACTTCAACTGTATTCTCCCCCCACCGTCATCTTATTAAGTCCCCCCCACATCCTGTTATTCTGCTTCTTTTTTGCCATAAAAGCTGCGCAGATGTGACAAATCTGGGCCTTCCCAAAAAACCTACAAGACAAAGGTTTTACGGTTGATCGGTTCAATACCCTGTGGCTGGCGAACACAAATTGGGACTGTTTTGCACTTTCTTCTTCTTTTTTTCTCGTTCTGAGGGCTGCAGTAGCTTTGAAAGGCAGTTAAAAGGAGCTCTATCTGCCATCCAATAATTAGCAGTGCCAGGCGAACTGAGGATGGACGCCTGGGCTGATTCATATATATAAAACGGAGAATACTGCCTCTGCTTGTCTTTTTTTGTTATTGATTCACATTCTAAATGACATGAAATGAATTCGGTTTCATTGCTTTAAATTAGCTTTTTTTGTCTTGAGTAGAATATTAAAGATTTTTTTAGCTAAAACTGTGGTCCTTGCTGATTTCATAAAACGCGAATCAACTACCAGCACTTTAAGATTGAACAAAACGTATCTTATTACATTATTTAACACATTATTACCTTTAAAGGAACACTCCACTTTAAAAAAAATAGGCTTATTTTACAACATCCCTAAAGTTAAACAGTTGAATTTGATCATTTTTGAATTCATTCAGCTGATTTCAGGCTCTTGGCAGGAGCACTTTTAGCTTAGCTTAGCATAGATCATTGAATCGGATTAGACCATTAGCATCTCGCTCAAAAAATGAACAGAGTTTAGATAATTTTCCAGTTTAAACCTTAATATTGTGTGCAATGATATTACGCAGCGCCTGAAAATGCAACCATTGAGGTATTTTTGAGAAATGATTCAAAACTATTTTATTTTCAGGCACTGCGTAATATCATTGCACCCACTGCACTTTGATTATTATACCGGAATGAGAGTATAGTTTCTAGCCATATCAGCCGAGAAAATAGCAACTTTTCATTTTCTGTCAGTCTTAGTATGTGATGAACTACAGAACAGTCAAGCTTTAAATAGGAAAATTATTAACTCTTTGGTCATTTTTGAGTGAGATGCTAATGGTCTAATCTGATTCAATGATCTATGCTAAGCTAAGCTAAAAGATCGGCTGAATTGAAGTAAAAAGAATGGTAAAACACATCTGTTTAACTGAAAGGGGAGTCATAGAACGAGCATAATTTAAAAAAAATGTAAAAAAAAGTTTTCCTGTATTTACAGTCTGGAATGCAAGCTTCCTGTTGCATAATGATGACACAAGTCAGAAACTTACAGATCTTATCGCTGACCACGTTTTTTACTATACAAGTGCTATAACTATACGTGTATTGCATTAAGAGGTTTTTTTTTTTTAAATGGGAATGCTAGAAGAGTAATTAGAGGTTATTTCATGGGTGTTTCACCATTTTATTTTAGGTATGAAGGACAGGTCGGGTCTTTTTTTAGATGACTTATGACACAAAAATGTACACTGGAATAATTTGAGCTTATAGAATTTTCTCACTTACACATCCCGCTTTTCCTGCTCGTACAAGCATTTCCATATCCTCCTCTTGCTCGACTGTGTCTATTTCTCAGATTTAGCTGTGAGAGCTTTTGTCTGACTAACCCTTGTGATTTGCAGGCTTTGAGATTGTTATCTGAGCTGGGGCATACATGCCCGCCGGGCTGTTACTTTTTTGCCACTGTGCATTTTTTTTTTCATCGGGAACGGGGAAAGCCATGTAACAATGGTGGTCTTTTTAATGGAAGCTGGCTCTGAAGATGTAGTCTTAGTCATTCAAAGAAGCCAAGGTTGTGAGTCACCAGAGTCTGGCACATTTCAACATGCTGCTTTGTTGCCACCTGGACACTGACTCCGTGTTATGCTGACTGTTCTGCAGCATTTTACGTTTGATTTTTATAGAGACTTCATTCTTCGCCCAAGTTTTGATGATGTTGGCAGGCTTTTTTTTTTTTACAAGGTTTACTGTACTGTTGGGAGAGGTCAGCCGAAGGTTTGAAAGCTTCCAGTGTTCTAGGGTTGACAATAGTGGGAACCCATTGGAGGTATGAGCCACTTTAAAGTTCACAGCCTGTTCTGTGAAGAAAGTGCTGCTGGACAGCTGTGCCCGAATTGGGCCGTCTTTATCCAGCTCTATGTCTGTGATGAGTGAGGCCAGAAGTCAGATGTCAGCCTTTGATGAAAAAAAACAAGAGGGTGAAACTAAAAGACCCTTGTGTGCTGATGGGGAGAGCCTTGTCTCTCTTCTTAATGTCCACAGTGCCTCAAGCCCATGCACGACAGAAGAACTGATACCCTTTGTGCCTAGAAATGCTTTCAGTTTGGTGTAGGCTGGAACTTTGGGCCTTGGTTTGGTTTACCAGAAGGTTGTAACTTGATTTGGGAGGGTTTAGACCTGAAATGGGGGGCTTTGAAATTTGTTCTCAGAGAGTCAGTGTTGAGCAGAATTTTAAGAAGTCACTCCCTTTCAATTTGATTTGAAATTGCCAGACCACACAAAGTCATTCAGTCTGTCAGTCAACCAACCAACCAACCATTTTATATAGCCTTCTTTCATTGTATGATTCTCCTGTCTCCAGTCTATCTTTTTATTGTTTTGCCATTCCATCTTTCATTGCATTCTATCATTCTATCGATGGTTGTATCTGTCAGTCATTCTATCGATGGCTCTCTTGTTCTAACAATCTATCATTCTACTGTTCTGTCTATTGTTCTCTTTTCATTTTCGCAGCCATTCTAACATTCTATTAATCATTGTTAATCATCCTTCATACCATTCTATCTGTAGTTATATCTATCATTCTACTATTCTACCTATCTTACTAACATTCCGACTATCATTCCATGATTTCCTTGTTCTATCTGTTACAGGTAAAACATCACATGGCCAATCAGATTTGAGAACCAAATCAAAATATTGTATTAAATGTTTGTTATTGTATCATTCTACCATTCCACCTGTTCTTTGTGTATTACAAGGTTCTATCTATCATTCTGTTGCTTTATTGTTATATCATGCTTTCTATCATTTCATTTTATTCCTGTCTGACCTATAAATCAAACTTAAAGAGATTTTTAATCCTTAAAACAAAAGTTTGAAGTCTAGTTTTTTTTAAATTTTGATTTCAGTTTGTGTGTATTGCTCCCCAATAAAGAAACTCTGCATCCTGTTTGATAGATGAATTCAAATTCAGGAACTAAATAGGAAAGGTATTCTCAAATGAGTCCTGCCTCATCCCTGGAAAGAGTGCAAGTGACTTAAGATAAAGCAGTTAATATTACCGAGGGCAGCGGAAACCCAGAGGTTTCCTTCCATGTATCCCAGCCAAGATACTCAGCAGTGCTATAAAAAGAGTCTGGGAGAGTTGGTATGTAGGTGAATGGAAAAACTTATAGAAAATGTTGAATCGAACACATGCAAATGACCACTATCAGATCTTTTGTTCAGATCATTTGATACATAGATCATGTGTCCAGCACACTAAGCAGCCAAGAATGTGTTATATGCACACAAACTTTTATTTTTCAGTCAGCCAGCCCAAGCGCTTTTCTGCTGAACTGTCGCCCCATTACAAAATCGCCACGTTTAAGATCTGATTTCTTTAAAAATCAGTCATCTTTACTGCCTGATTGATATACGATATAAAGTTGGTCTCAGACTGGACAAGAAGCACTGCATTAAATTCCATTAAATTCCCCATCATGTCTTTAAAATATGAAAATTTATTTTAACCCAGTATTTTCAATGGAGTTTCTGTGCTAGCCTGCTGCTAC
Organism: Danio jaintianensis; assembly: GCA_903798115.1. Lineage (NCBI taxonomy): Eukaryota > Metazoa > Chordata > Actinopteri > Cypriniformes > Danionidae > Danio > Danio jaintianensis. Next base: position 6,136,696 of record CAIGQV010019186.1, on the reverse strand, counting down.
TGACGGCGCTTGTCTCATTTTACACTTGAACAACTAAATGAATGCTTAAGTCTATTTATTTATTTGATTGTATTTTAATTACATTACAACATCGATGCTGTAAAGGCAACCTTATGAAATTGAAAATAATCACATAAACCCCTCACCGGAAGTTTATCGTTGGCTGAAAAACCCTAGCTGTGCATTGGTAAAGTATGTGGCGTCTACTGCATTTCCTTTCCTCTCGTTCTTGCTCTTTCACGCCCCGGCCTCCGTCTGCACTTTGCTGGAGTTCCTCTCCTAGGGAGTAAATCTGGCTCCCATTGTGAAAGCAGGCGGAACCCCCGCTCTTCTGCCCCCGTTCCCCCTCCCGTGGCTGACTGCGAGCGGTGGCGAGGCCTTTGAAGCAGCCGGGCGGTGGAGGGGAGCAGTCATTGTGCTGGTCTTTGATAGTGCCGCCCTGGCTTGCAGCTCAGGCTTTGCAGGAGCACGTCGTTCCTGGGCTCCCGTCCCGGCACTCCTCAGATGTGGGCAGACCCTACTCGAGCCCTCGCCCTTCTCGTGTCCCCTACCCTCACCTGATGTTGTTTTATTGAGGCGAGCATTCTTTCTTTTCACAGAGATCTCAGGAAAAAAGGTTGGTTTGCAATTCCACAGATGTAATTGTGTAGGAGTTTTTTAACGTTTCTGTCTCAGGGCCAAAGGAAGTGCTGACTGACCGAAGTGGTTTGTTTTAAATCAGATTTTTCATCCAGGTGCTGTTTTTATTACTCGGTTTGGGATTTTTCTTTTTTTTTGAACCCTTGCATATCATTGCTTATAGCGCCTGTTGAATTTTTATGGACTCCTTCAAGGACTTCAAGGACCAGACATGAAGCCAAGTGCTACAACACAAGGTCATTGGTCCAAAGTTTGGTGCGAGAGTACACATTTTCAGCTGACTAAGCTTAACACGACCCAGATTTGAGCTCTTGGTCCACCCTCCCATCATTCATTGTAAAGCTTTGAACCTCCTCCAGTCTCTCACATGCAGCTAAGTGTCTGTAAAAACAGTTGCTTTACACTAGAATTGAGATTCCCCTCACTGTATGTTTCGTTTGTTCCGGCGGCTGGTACATCTTCAACATATTATATCCAAAGTATACTTAGATATTTTCTTTTGTGTACAATTAAATGTATATTGCATTTGACTCATAAGTTTACAGTCATTTGATGCATTTCACCAACTCTTTAACCCAACTAATGCAAGTAACCTCTCCCGTGTACAATCTCTCACAAAGAATCAAACATATTTATATATTTTTTTCATTTGAGTTTTCTTATGTTAGGTTACTTTCTAACCTTTTTGCACATCCCGTCTACATAGGCTTCCATTAATATCTGTTCCATTAATGCATTCTTTTTTAGCTTCGACTACCTTATGAATCTGCGCCTGCAAGGCACAGTTGCCACCTTGTGAATAAACTAATTACTGCCTAAAAAATGAAATGTACATATTCAAAAACCTTGCATTGCTTGTACAGTACACACATAGTATTCTGATGACAACATTTACACCACACACTGTTCGCGGAGACTCTCTGTACACAAAGTGAAGTATACTTTGGGCTTTAGAATGGTATTATTTACAGTGAGCTGTAAAGGGCAACACAGATTTGTCATCTTTATATTGTCAAACTACATTGAAACAAGATCTGTTTGCTTGCGAAGTAATGTTACATCATTTCTTTTTTTCAGAAGCGAGTTTCCAACAGTGTTAATGCTGCCTCCTAGTGGAGCCGCCAGTTATTGCACATACAGGCAGTTGTAAAAAAAAAAATTCAACAAACCTAAGCTCACTTTCTCTAGTTGTTTTTTTGCTTTCTAAGCACTTCAAGCCGCCTTCCCTAGACTTTAGAAAAGAGGAAGGGTTTAGTCCGGAGGAAGGAGGTGTGTTGGTCCCAGCTGCAGGCTTTTTTGATTCGCCCCAGGAGGTGAACAGGCCAATTGAGTGACACAGGGCCATACCTGTTATCTTAACCTCCCACACTTCAAAGAAAAGCCTCGCTACTGCCGGGCCCAAGAGGAGGACGGAGAGCGGCTGGCCCTCGAATACAGAGGAGCGTTTCATTTCCTGCAAAGCCGGGCTTCAGCATTCCACAGCGCAAATGGGAAGTAGCCCTGTGTTTGTATCGGAGCAGGACTGTAAAGCGTGGCCCGACGGCACCGTACCTAACCTCTCCAAAGACTCCAACCCTTCCAACAGGAGGCTAGTGCGGAAAGGCAGAAAAGCATGCCAACCTTTTTTTCATGCGCGGCCGGGAAGGAAAACACTCTCCAGGAAGAGGGCGCAGGGAAGCTTTAAGATCATATGATGAAAAGGCCGGGCAAGGGGAGGTAAATAAAAGCGCCCCGCTCACTTTATTCAGCGACTCTCCACTTTCGCCACCAAGGGTCATCTCTCGCTGGAAAAAGTAGTCGCCTTTCATCCACATGTGGTAAAGGCATCCGCATGGGTGTATTTATGTGTGAAAGTGGTCCAGGGTGGAGTTGCAGAGCAAAACTGACACCTCGCCGAACAAAAAAAAAGGTTACGTTCGACCTCCACTCCAGGGAGGGAGGCCGCTACTAGTCTTGCGTTTAATCGACTCCCTCTCTTTCTCCCCTCGCTCGATCCATCAGAGGTTTGCTCCTGTATTCCTGCTTCTCACTTTGATCAGGAATTCCATTTGATGCACTTCTGAAATAGCCCCATACAGCTTGTCGACCAAAAATAGAGTCTGTTACATTTAATATTTCACGTCTCAAAAGGGATTCAGATTGGACAAACAGTTTGTGATGGAGAACTTTGGGTTTATGAGAATGCGGTTCTTGATTAATGTTGGACGTGGGGATTTTAAAATGGTATCCGGAGGGACTTTTTTTTTTTTTGTGGAAAGCTTGCAATCTGTTTTTGCTCTAAATGCCTGATGTTCTTAACACAAAGCACAGTGATGAACATTAGGAAATGTGTCTCAATGCTAACTTTTTGTCATTGGTTTGCAGAGAGAATTTTAATGCACAGAATGTTCTTGAGAAGTGTCTGGTTGTTTCCAAGTACTGGGTTGCGGCTGGAAGAGCATCCGCTGCGTAAAACACATGCTGGAATAGTTGCCGGTTCATTCCGCTGTGGTGACCTCTGACAAATCAGAGACTAAGCTGAAGGAAAATGAATGAATGAATGTTCTTGAGAGTCCTGATGAACTGACATTTGATTGTGATTTTAAAGTAAATTGGTCTTATGAATATTATTTTGTTAACACAAATGCACAAACACATTTTTCCTTTTGATTTCGAACAGTTTTGGGTTTGGAAGTCAATTCACAAATCATTATCAATTCACACAAATCGGCGAAAACCAAAAAAATTATATTTTTATGCATACCAGGCCAGTAGATGGCGATATTCCTTTGTATAAAAACAGAAAACACTACCAAACTGTCCTGTGGTGCAGCTTTTCTTGCTTTTTGTCAAATTAATTTCAACCTCTCAATTTTATTAATTTACTAACCCTATATTATGTATACATTAGTTCACAATTTTTTTTTCTGATTTACTCATTGTGAAGCTATTAGGATCCAAAAAACGTTGTTAAATCTTTTTTTAATACTAAATATTGACTGAATATCCTATTCTGTGTGTTCTTTTGCTTTTATTTTCATTTTCTCTGGATTTATTAGGTTTGAAATCATTACTTCCAAATGTGATATAAAAGCGTTGTCATTTGGGGCATTATTTGACAAAAAAAATGATTTCCATAACTCTTCTGAAGTTAAAACATTGATATTTTAGTTTTAGAAATAATACAGACATTCATTTCATGCAAAATAATACTCTAAACGACAACTTTTTGTATTTTAAACTGGAAAGAAATGTTATCAGTAACAAACAAAATAAAATAAAAATAGCATTTTACTCAAACACAAACTATCATAAAATCGCAATTGCAGATCCAGAGACTGTCAATTTTTCCATAGCTGTATCAAAGTCCCTTTAAGGCAAGTCATTTCACTCGGCGGCCATCTTTGAAACGCCTCTCGGACAGTATGCTCGGGCATTCTGTCTCAATGGGGAAACATCAAATTCTCCAAAACTGTTAGCCAAGCTTACAATTACATTACATATTTGAAATCACCAATAAAATTAAACAGCAACTGTCTCTTAAGTTTTGTTTCTAAATGTCAGAATCAAACAAAATCTGCATATTTTCAGGTTGCCCGAGCTAATGCACATGCACACTCGAAAGGAACGAGATCATGACACCAATCTCATTTATGGCCATTCTACATATTATCATCCTCTGGATAATTACTAGTCTATTATCTAGTCTTCTGAAGTAATCAACAACCTGGTCTTGATGGTGAATCTCCTTCAGAAATGACCGCGACTTTTTGTTTACAAGTATGTGGTCGTTCGAGTAGTTGCTGTCATGTGACGGACTGTATCTTGCGTTCGTTTCATACAGATTACAAAACCAAACAACTTTTGATTTCGAGTGCACTTGGTTCATTAAAAAGTACAGATTTCAAGCTTTATGTGGATATATTTCTTATGTCTGTGAAGCAAGTATTGGCTGAGATTGCAGTGCGTTTGTTGACCACCAAACTGTCATAAAAGCACACGTCTGATCCAAGCATTTCCCCCGGAGAAACTCAGTCTATAGCGATCGATCATTGGCTCCTGCAGAGCCACTTGGGCTCCAACGAGGGGGAGCTTGAGCTCTAGCTCCTCCTCCTATAAGCTGTTTTAATGCGTTCCCTCACCCCACCCCTAACCCCAACCCCCAGTGACATCACTAGTAGAAGAAGTGCAGCAAGGAGGAGCTAGAGCTCAAGCTCCCCCTTGCTGGAGCTCAGCTCTGCCCATGTGGCTCTGCAGTGAGTACCACTTGAGTAGACGGGGCTTCATTCGCCATATTGACCGTCACACTTTTCCCTATTCAAAACTATACGAGTGACACGTCTTGTGTAATCTATAGTCTTTGGCTGTATCCATACGTTTATTTTTATTTGAAATCTTACCCTGCTTTTCTTCCTCTGTTTTTTTTTCCAGGAGGAAAGCGGACGTCTTTTTCCTCTTGCAAAGCAAAGACAGCAGCTACAGGCCCCCTTTTAGAGATGGAAGCCTGCTAGACTCCTCAACCTTTCACCCCCCGCATCACCTGTCGACCCCGGTGGGATTCCCAGAGTGTCCCGGTCCTCGAATCTGCTCCTCGGCTGCAGGCGCTGCTGTAGAGACATTGAACTGAGAAACAGCCAATCACTAACGCAGACCCGTGAACACCTTCCTTTCGTTGTCTTTAATTCACTCCCAAAGCCGAAGGCGTTGCACTGATTATGTTCCTCGACCGTTTGTAAAGCGCACATATGGCCACATGTAAACAAACACACACACACGTTCCTACACCTGTCCCTAAGTTATTATAAGTTATTTGGCATCTGTGTGTTCACTACGTCCACTCGCTCACTTGCTTTCGTGCCCTTAAAATGTAGCATCGCAGAGGCCGACGCATTTTTAGGGATCACACGTTTCCATTTCCGTAGGTTGCGTTTCACACACATTGGTGTAACAAAAAACAAAAGGATCATTTCTCCTCGACATTTTGGGTTCAAGTTTATTTTGAATGCTTTTGTTGTTGTTATTATTATTCTTTATTTTCATTTCTCGGTGTATATTTTTAAGTGATTTTTTTTATCATAATTTTTTTTATATATATATATATATAAATATATATATAATGGAATATGAAAATAAGCTTGGAGACAGGAAAGCCATTTTTCTTGAGGCGTCTCGCAGAAATAACGTTCTTTTTGATAACTATTTGTAAACGGATATGGACTTCTCAGTCTCGCGCAGGTGTAAAATAATGCTCAATGTGTACTTTTTAAAAAGAGATGTCTGGATGTCACTTTTTTCCTCGGTATTTTTGCAGGCAACATTAGGACAAAGGTGAAAGAGTAGGTACCCAGAGGCCTATATTTTATTGATCTAAATTGACAAATGAAGCAGATATATATCTATATATATTTACCCCAGCACTTGGCAGTCTTTCTTTAATGGCAAATGTACCTCTGTCCTCTCTCTCTCTCTCTCTCTCTCTCTCTCTCTCTCTGGTAGGTAATAGAGTGGTCTTTTACCATGTTTATTCCATGCAAACATTTCCACATTTTATCTTTTTTAATCGTTCTCTTTTAGCGTTTTCAGATGATGTTTTTCTTTTTTTACATTCATTGTCATATTTTGAATCGTTAACTTGGTGTAGCATTTTGCTTCCAAGTGGTCACATTCGAACTGTTTCAACGTCTTTTATATGAAAATAAATAGGCATCTTTGACTGAAAATGACTGCTGTGTGATCATTATTTTTACTATATATCAAAATACACTCACCGGCCACTTTATTAGGTACAACTGTCCAACTGCTCGTTAACGCAAATTTCTAATCAGCCAATCACATGGCAGCAACTCAATGCATTTAGGCATGTAGACATGGTCAAGACGATCTGCTGCAGTTCAAACCGCAGTGACTTTGAACGTGGCATGGTTGTTGGTGCCACACGGGCTGGTCTGAGTGTTTCAGAAACTGCTGATCTACTGGGATTTTCATGCACAATCATCTCTAGGGTTTACAGAGAATGGTCCGAAAAAGAGAAAATATCCAGTGAGCTGCAGTTCTGTGGGTGCAAATGCCTTGTTGATGCCAGAGGTCAGAGGAGAATGGCCAGACTGGTTCGAGCTGATAGAAAGGCAACAGTAACTCAAATAGCCACTCGTTACAACCGAGGTATGCAGAAGAGCATCTCTGAACGCACAACGTGTCCAACCTTGAGGCGGATGGGCTACAGCAGCAGAAGACCACATCGGGTGCCACTCCTGTCAGCTAAGAACAGGAAACTAAGGCTACAATTCACACAGGCTCACCAAAATTAGACAATAGAAGATTGGAAAAAACGTTGCCTGGTCTGACGAGTCTCGATTTCTGCTGCGACATACGGATGGTAGGGTCAGAATTTGGCGTCAACACCATGAAAGCATGGATCCATCCTGCCTTGTATCAATGGTTCAGGCTGCTGGTGGTGGTGTAATGGTGTGAGGGATATTTTCTTGGCACACTTTGGGCCCATTAGTACCAATTGGGCATCGTGTCAACGCCAGAGCCTACCTGAGTATTGTTGCTGACCATGTCCATCCCTTTATGACCACAGTGTACCCATCTTCTGATGGCTACTTTCAGCAGGATAACATGCCATGTCTTAAAGCGTGAATCATCTCAGACTGGTTTCTTGAACATGACAATGAGTTCACTGTACTCAAATGGCCTCCACAGTCACCAGATCTCAATCCAATAGAGCACCTTTGGGATGTGGTGGAACGGGAGATTCGCATCATGGATGTGCAGCCGACAAATCTGCAGCAACTGCGTGATGCTATCATGTCAAGATGGACGAAAATCTCAGAGGAATATTCCCAGTACCTTGTTGAATCTATGCCATGAAGGATTAAGGCGGTTCTGAAAACAAAAGGGGGTCCAACCCAGTACTAGTACCTAATAAAGTGGCCGGTGAGTGTATATCCCAAAGGCTTGTTAAAATGGAGAAAGCCAGTGAGAACCTCATTTTAATACCCATTTGAATATTGATTCAGTCCTAAGTATGTGATAATAGGTAAAATGATTAGCAGTGTTGCTAAAAATATTAAACAGCCATTCATTAGTCTCCACAAATGCTCATACAATGCATGCTTTTAATCGGTGAGCATGCAGTCGAATACATTATGATGACGGCCTACAGAAATGCACATTGTAGACTATTTTCAGTATCAGTAAAGCTAAGAGTTGCTGTAGATGTTTCTAGTGCTGCACTGCCATCTTATGAATGAAATCCCAGCATCATTTGTTGTTTTCTGAGGAGTTCTTAAACCATTTGGTGTTTATAGTAAATTCACAAGTTTAAATCTAAAGACCACAGTGTACAGTACAGTGGTACAGAGTACAGTGGTATACTAATAAGTGCAGTTCATAATAAAAATTAAAAAAAAAAGCTTGTCATTTTAGCCTGTATGATTCATATTTGAGTTTGTGCTTATGTTTGGCCCTTTTTTATGGTTTCATTAATTAAGGGTGTGTTTGTTACAACAGATGTGTAACAATAGGATTTAAAGAAAGGAAGGCCAATGTATAAGATATTGCGCCATCTACTGGGAAAAGATGAAATAAAAAATGATTGCTTCATGGTTATTATTATAATACTACTCTTGTTTTTTAGATCTGTATTTTAAAGCAGTATTTAGCATACTACACCCTCTGAATGTAAATGACTATACATTATTTAAGATCTCATATACACTGTAAAAAATGCTGGGTTCCACACAAACGATCTGTGTTAGGATAACATGAAGGAATTAGGTTAACTTATTAGTTTTTACAAATTTAAGTGGATTGAACATAAAGCAATTAGGTTGTTCTCCAAAAAAAAAAAACCCACTCTAGAATTGCATTGTTTCAGCTTATTTTACATAAGTAGTTTGAACAAGCAGCAAACATCTTTTTTTTTGAGTGTCCATTCATTCATTAAAAGAACCATTTCATTCAAAGTCAAGTAATCTATGAATAACTGCTGGATGCTTCAATAACAAAGTTATCTAAGGATACTATTGAAGTATATTAAAACAAGGTATTTTTTGAATATAGGCTACATTACTAAAATAATACTCGTAATAATCAGGGTCAGATATATATATGTATATATTTTATCTAATTAAATCAAAATGTACAATGTTTATTTTGCTAGTGTACGTTGTTAGTCTTGCTAGTCATTGGCTTCGTATGAAATTGCATACTTCCATACTATATAGTATGCGAGTAAAAAAAAAAAAAAAAACAGTACGCGAGCCGAGTAGTATGTCAGAATACATAGAATTCGAAAAACAGTATGCGAGAAGTACCCGGATCACCTACTACTTCCGGCGAGATTCTGAAGTGCGCACGCTACTCTATCCCATGATGCACCGCGAGAGAATCCATGAATGGTAGTGATGCGACAAAACTGGTGCGGGTAGGTCACGTGATGATGACAAAATAGCGGATGATGTAGTACGTCCTAGTTCCATTCATACTACTGACATTCATACTATAAAGAACGTACTTTTCCAACGGTCGAGTAAATTTAAATTCAAATGCAGTACCTACTAAGTAGTAGGCGATTTTAGACGCAGCCATTGTTTGTTTTGGTAGTCTTTAATCAAAGTCTAACCTTTGCTTCGGCTCTGGAACGGCAGTCCTTCTCTGATGAGGTCAGCTAGACGACTTGGGGAAAATATGCTTAGCCACGCCCCTCCATCCGTTAGTTTGCTGCACGTGAAAGAAGAGAGGAGGAGCACAGAAATAAAACCCCGCCCCCTACTTGATATTCCATTTTAGTTGAAAATGTTTCATCACACTGAAATAAGTCAATTTTATATAATATAGTTTTTTATAAAGTGTTGTCGTTTATGCTTAAAGTCCGCATGAACCGGAAGCTGCAACGTATTTTTTTTTTGTATTGTGACGCAGTGAAAAACCCCCACAGTGGGCGTGGCTTGTTTTTTCTAATACGAGCTGATTGGAAGTAGTAAAGTACGCATTTCATTCGGAGTGATCGGGAAAAGGGTTTGGGGAGAGTTATTAGAGCCTAACAGACACCTCCTCCTCACCGTTTCTGTTTGTTGTCAAAATGACAGTTGGAGGGGGCGTGGTTAAGTATGTCAGCCACGCCCAATACATCAAACAGACGTAATCTGAGGATTTAACTGATAACAAAGAGGAAGTGCATTTTCAGATTTAAATTTTAGATTATTACAATGGCAAACAATTTTTTTCTTGACATGCACAGAAGAATTGTTCACCACAAAACTGCCAATGTGAGCTAACAGAATCATTTGCTTAGTTTTGATTTCATTTGTGCTTTCACAAAGGGCATATTAGAGGGTGAATTTTCTTGAACGCCTGTCTCTGAATTGGACTGAACAAAAGCAGAATCAGTGTATTTCCATCAGAACAACAGCTCTGTGACTCATGCTACGAAGCTTTGATGTTGTCTTCTGAACATAACAGAGATAAATATGAGCTTCAGGTAAAGTATAAGGATCGTGTGACGTCAGTGTGATGTCATTGACTCACGCAAGCGACTCTCCTCTTCCGTTGGCCGTCCGTGTAAAAGGCTCTTTGGCAGAAAACTTCAAACAAATGTGTGTCTGCGTGTGTACGGAAAAACCATACAGCGGCCTCAGAGTAATCACAACAATCTGAAAGCCAAAGAAATTAGAAAATGGCTGTTTGATATGAAAAACCCATGTCGTAGGAAACTGTCGTCTGTTCCCATGAAGCTTTCACAAACGTGCTGAACTCCCAGAAGGCCTCGGCGACCGGAAAAACGTGAGTTGAAATGTGAAGTTATTCTGAGAAAATAATTGTCTAATTAGATTAAAAGTCATTTTAAATTCAAACTATTGTGTTTGTGGTAATTGTATGAAGATGTTTACTATCATACATTGATTTTTCTGAGGTGAAAAACTATATCATTTGTCCATTCATAGCTAACATTGCAGATCTAAAGGGATAGTTCACTCAAAAACGAAAACTCTCCTTATTTAACTACTAACCCTTCACCTGTTCAAACCCTATTTGAGTTTCTGTCTTCTAGTGAACACAAAATGAGTTATTTTGAAGAATGCTGGTACCCATTGACTACTATAGTAAGTTTACTTTACATACCATCAACCAACATTTTTTAAAATATCTTTTTTTTTGTGTGCAGAAGAGTGTTGCACAGGTGTCAAATCCAGTTCCTGGAGTTCCGCAGCTCTGCAGTTTAGTTCCAGCCCTGCTTCAACACACTTACCTGTAGGTTTCAAGCAAGCCAGAAGGACTCAATTAGTTTGATCACGTGTTTAATTAGGGTTAAAGCTAAACTGTGCAGAGCTGCGGCTCTCCAGGAACTGGATTTGACACCTGTGTAAGGTTTAAAAGCACATGAATGAGAGTAAATGGTGAGGTAATTTTCATTTTTGGGCGAACCATCCCTTCAAGGACTGAATATATTCATGAATTCTACAGAAGACAGATTTTACATGTCTTTCACAGCAGAATTTGACATGATTTTGTAGCTAGAGCATCTAAGGACAGTGAGTTTGATTGATTGATCGGTTTTTTGCTTTACTGAAGTGCTTTTATGTATTATAAGAAGCTCAGATACCGAATAAACTGGATTTCAGAACTACTGAAAACATAACCTAAAACATAATCTATGAAAATACTTTTATCAAAATGAAAAAGAGAATATAATAATAAAAGAATCCAGACTATTAATAAAACTACCAACGTATCTCAGCGATGCCAAAATAAAACTTTCAACCAATATGCAAGAATATTAACACACTTTCTCTAGGATTTAAAGTCATGTCAGCTGCACAACATACGCAGACACTAAATTCTAGCTACTATTTGCTTCAAATATGTTTGTTTATGCTATTTGAAAAGAATAGCACTATATATTTAACCATATAATAAAAAACACATTCTGGGGCCAATATACATGTAATATTATGGATTCATTCATTCATGTTCTGGAAAACTACATTTCTTCATGTGCGCACTAGATTTAGATCAAACTGTCCACTGTAGATCTTTTATTGAGTGCATGTATAGTCTGAATAAATGAAGAAAGAGCGCCCTCTAGTGACTGATTGGTATATGATGTAGTAATGAATGCATGCACAACACGTGGAAGATGATTTCAAACCATTTTAATGCCACAATTAATGAACAAAAGTCAATAAAACAGTAGCAAGGCACTAGATGTGGATCACATTCCTCTTTTTGTCAAGACGGATTCGCAAGTGATCCAATATTTTACTTCCCATTGAAAAGTTGTTTATCTGATCACTTTATCTTACATTCCTGACTTTATACATTAACATGATGCATGAACGTCACTTGAGGACTTTTGAGGACTATTGACTCATTTCATTGACCAGTTGTGTTGTCTGGCTATAATATAAAAGCCTAGTAATATTAATTTCTGTTATTTGTGTTTGTAGAATCCCTCGCCGGTTTTCTTGCCCAGCTTCCCCTCTGACACCAGTTTGTTGAGGAGGGCACTGGGGGCAAACAGGGGGTTATCGGGGTCCTTGGCATGCCAACCTGCACAAACCCAGAGTTGAAATTAGCACAGTACTATTACAGTACATCAGATATCCAGGTAAGCTCAATTGACAATGCCCACCATCAATTATAAACTTTGAAGTATCCAATCCGACATAGTCCAGAAGCTCAAACGGACCCATAGGATAACCAGCCCCGAGCTTCATAGCAACGTCGATGTCTTCCTTTGAACCATGACCTGCATAAAATTTTTTTTAATGAAAATGGGAGAACCAAAATGTTTTGAAATGCATTCAGTAACCCAGGGTTGCCACTCTTAGCAAAATCCCTGACTATCCCTGACTTTATTAAAATAGTTGACCTTGAATATTATTTTTTTTATGAAATTAAAAAGCCATTCTTAGAGTAACAATGGAAAGAAATGAAAAGAAAGAAGAGTAGCCAGTTTTTGAAGCGCTCAATTTGTAGCCTAATCTCCTGAAAATGTATATTTTCCTGGCATATTTGCCTAAGTTAACAGTTACAGCCTGGTGACTGCATTAGACAAGTTGGAAAAGGTATAAAATAGCACTAATAATAGCCTAACTAACTATAACAACAGGCAAAATGTGTGAAACAATGTGCAGGGATCATTTTCCCAGAGTCAAATTTAAGCCCTTTTAAGCACATTCCAAGTGCATTGTCAAACCTTTCCAGCACTACACCACTGTGGTAATGTATGTATTTCCCTAAATATGATCAAGACCGAAATTATCCATAGACTTAAGACTTAGTTTTAACTCACTTTTACTTTCAACTTGCAGGGTTTGTTTGACAGGAAATGACACAGGCTTCTCCCAAAAGATAATACACAATGTACAAGATGCATCATTGTGGAAAAATAAATAAATAAATAAATAAATATATATATATATATATTTACCAGCTTTTGCTTACATTTACAAGTCAGAATTTGCCAGGGGTATGAATAAATGTGGGCTTGACTATGTAATTCTTCATCACATTATGTCAGACAGGTGTTGTTGTGTGCAGACTCACAGAGGGTTCTATGTGCTAGAATACTACCGTCATCACATTGCTATATGTGATAAGACATGATACAGTATAGGAAAATGACATTGATAAATGGAAACTGAAAAAAATCCTTGTGAAATCAAAATTTACAATGTTTATTTTGCTAGCGCACATTGTTATTCTTGATATAGGGACACTGGAGTGTTTTAAAGCCGCAAAGATCAGCTGGTCTGTTTATGAGCTGACTTACGAGCTCCAGTGTCCCTGTATCTGTAGTTACATTCAGTAAACAGCGGTGAGTTCGGTGAACTGATGACCTTCACGGCCAATCACAGTCATTTCTGTTGAGCACGTGAACACTATGGCAAATCAGCGCTGTTGAAAGAACACGCTCAACAACGCTCAAATGTTAGCAGAAAATTGACATTTTTAAAATTTCAGTACCGATTGGTATCAAATTCCAGTATCATATTTGTCAATCAAAATCTGACCATTTGCCTCTGCATTTGGAGTGGTGGTCCTTCATTGTTATGTTCAGCCACAATATTCTAATCCACCCCCTTACCGTTAGTTTGCTACAAGGAAATGATGCACAGAAAAGAAAGCCCCGCCCCCTACTCGGTATTCGGTTTCAGTTGGAAGTACATCAACATACTGAAATAAAAGTATCAGCATCTTCCGGTTCACACGGACTTTAAAATGACAAACAAAAGTCCCTGATATTCAAAGACTTGGACAACAAAAATGAGACCTTTTCATGATATTCCAAAATTTACATGACCCATGAGAACCCTGCAACCTTAAATGCTTGTACCTCTTTCGTGTAACCGAACAGCCTCCAGCATGTAAGGAACCAGCAGACGATTCACTATGAAACCTGGAGTGTCCTGAGAAGAAATAAATAATAATAAAGTACTAAATAACAATAAAGTGTGTGCACATGGATTACAGAATACTTACTTTGCACGAGACGGGATGCTTCCCCAAAGCTTTGCTGAACTCGAGGAGAGCGTCAAACGTCTGTTGGCTTGTTGCTGGAGTTTTAATCACCTATGATCAGAAAATCAATGAAACGATTTGTGTTTATTAATATAGATCTCTTAAATATGGATGGGTTGTGTTGTTAGTAAATTGTAAATGCAGTACAAAGTACCTCCACCAGCTTCATCATTGGGACGGGGTTAAAAAAATGCAGACCGCCGAAGCGATCTAATCTGGCGGTGCAGCTGGCGATGTCTGCGATGGGCAAAGAGGACGTGTTGCTTGCGAAGATGGTGTGTCTGAGAGAACAAACATATTACTGGCCTGTCTTTACCATAAATTTTAAACCCTATGCAAGGTATAACATCTGTAGTATCAAGATTAAGAGCAGGGTTCCCACAACAGCAGATTTGAGGACTTTTTAAAGCAGCAATAATTATAAATCAAGCACCTTTGTAATTCACACCCTCAGCATATGTAGCGCCATGAAAGTCCTTACGTCACATTTCACTTACACCTAATATTTACTTAAAAATGTCAGAGTATTGATGACGTTTTGAATGTGCCATGTTCAAAGAACTTTAATAAATTTTGTTGAACCCAATACTAGTAATATTCAATTACGGTTTCTGAAATATTGATAAAATGCATTATTTGTCACAGTTCTTGTACTAGTAAATTTGAGATTTTTAAATTAAGAATTTCTCTTGTTTTTGACAGCAGCACAGTACAACTGTTGAAATAACACCACAAACAAATTTCATTTCAAATGTAATTTAAGCACTTTCAAAGACTTGTGTTTTTTTTTTTTAAAGTACTTTCCAGGCCTTGAATCCAAATGTCTGACATTCAAGTACTTTCAAGAAGCATGGGAACTCTGTAAGGAGTACTTTTAGTGAGTACAAGTATTTAAATTAGGATTAGGAGGCATATGCAGTTAGTCAGAATTAGGCATGGGACGATAACCGTTTTCAAGGTATACTGTGGTTTGGAAAAGTCAAGGCACGTGTAAGATTTTTTTTATTTACAATTTTTTTTTTTTTTTTAGGACAACAGTTTCTCTAGCTGAAAAGATATCCAAAAATGCTGTTTTAAATTGTAAAGAAATCTGTGTTTTTGAAACAGAAGTGCAGAAGTCAATGATTCATTTGAATTATTTAGCCTGATCTTTACTGCTTCAAAATATTTTAAAAGTTTCTCAAAATAAAATATATTGTGTTAAATGGGGGAAAAAGTTTTTGTTTTTTACCCAGACATTTGAAAAGAAATTCTTTTAGAGCAGTAATCACAATACCGTGAAACCGTGATATTTTTATCCAAGGTTATCATAACGTCAGAATCTTATACCGGCCCATGCCTAGTCAGAATAACACATTCTGATTGGTCAATCTTCATTTTGTGTCAAATGTTTTTGCCTAAATAGCTTTCCACTCACAACATAAAATTAAATCAATTTCAGGTCTATGCATTTATTTATTTATTTGTAGAGCCGTGGTGAAAAATTGCTTTGGAAATTGATTCTGCATCATTTCGGAGTTTTTCAAAATGCATTGTTATTCACTTTTGTATCAATTCATAGCTTAAGTTTTAAATGGCATATGGCCCTCTAAGCTAGTTTTTAACAAGAGATGTCGCTCTCCAGGCTGACTTTTAACAGCAGGTGGTGCTTTAAGCTAGTTTTTAATGGCAGATGCTGCTCTAGGCTAGTTTTTAAAGGCAGATGTCGCTCTAGGCTAGTTTTTAACGGCACATGGTGCTCTAGGCTAGTTTTTAACGGCACATGGCGCTCTAGGCTAGTTTTTAACAGCAGATGGCGCTCTCCAGGCTGGATTTTAACAGCAGATGGTGCTGTAAGCTAGTTTTTAATGGAAGATGCCGCTTTAGGCTAGTTTTTAACAGCAGATGGCGCTGTAAGCTAGTTTTTAATGGCAGGTGGCACTCAAGGCTAGTTTTTAAGAGCTAATGGCCAGTTTTTAACAGCAGATGACACTCTAGGCTAGTTTTTTTAATGGCAGAATGCAGCTCTAGGCTAGTTTTTAATGGCAGATGACACTCTAGGCTAGCTTTTAACAGCAGATGTTGCTCTAGGCTAGTTTTTAACAGCAGATGTCGCTTTAAGCTGTTTTTCCAGATAGCAGATAGCACCGTGAGCTAGTTTTTAACAACAGATGGCGCTCTGGGCTAGTTTATTAACCATACACTAAAATGCTAATGAGGAAGAGTGTTTGTGCATTCGGTGAGTCATGTAAGTTTGCGTTTATGTAATGTAAACACAGCTCACTTTGAACACTCTTGTGATTCATTTAAATAATTACTAACTTTATTAAACGTTTATTACTTAATTAACTTTATTATTTAATTTATTTGTAAGGAATTGGAGGTGTGCAGAGTACGGCTGTTTGTAAGGCACACAGCGCCATCTGCTGTTAAAAGCTAAGCTATTCAAGAGAGGATAGTGATGCATTTTGTCCCAGAATTGACTGTTTTTCACCACAGTTCTTGCAAGGTATTATGTAGCAGAACATTCCTATATTGACTCAAAAGCATGTTTTTCCTACTCTGGGGCGACTTTGTTCAGACCACCAAACAGGTCTTGTTTGACTTTGAGATTTTCCACAATAGCCTCCACCACCAGATCAGTGCCATGAACGACAGACGCAGCATCTGTGCTTGTAGAGATGTTCTTCAGGACTTTCTGAACAAACGCCTCGCCGTCCTACAGAAACAAAACCACTGTTATCTTTGCATGATTTATTGAATGAAAGCTCCCATGAAATAGCTAGACTTAGAGTCACTGCAGAAAGTTTGATCTCTATTGCAGCTTTCAAATTAGAATGATACATTTTTTCTGACGGAGTTTAAAAGAAACAAAAAATGGGCAGATTTGGAGAAAAAAAAGAAAAAGATTACTACTAGTTTCTACAACTGCCCCTGAAATGTTTCCAATTTCCTGAGCTTTCTACATCAGACATTCAGCCAGTGCATTGGTGTGAACAGTTTTGGGACTTACCTCTGGCTTTTCTGCAAATTTCTTTTTCGCTACTCTCTTCAGACTATTCTCAATACCCTTGGCAGATTTATTCAGTATGTCCGCAGAAGTGTCCACCAACACCACTGAATGTCCTGTGGAGGCAGCAACCTGAAAAATACAGAAATACTGGACACTGAATGGACATTTCACCAATTAAAAAAAGCATATTCTGTCATCGGGACGATTATAAACACATGCGATTATCACCAACTTTTAATGTCTCAAGACTAAACAAAGGGTGCTCATGTGAGTGTGCACACATGTGAACAAAACACCAGGCATAAAAGCTTCTTCAAAAATAAATAAATAAATAAACTTGGGATTTATTTTGGGATTACAAATGAGTTTGCTGTTGAAGTTACAATAAAACACCACTTGGTGGCACTTAAGAACAAAACAGCCTGGCTGAGCTCACAGGAATTGCAGATCAAATAGGATTCAATTGAGAGTTTAAGTTCACTTCGTTTTCTTTTATGGATTTGTAACACTTTCTTTTCTTGTGTGTGGTAGTGAAGAAAGTTAAACAGAAGTGGAAAAGCTTACATGATAAATACACAGGGAAAAAAAGTACTTCTGTGCAACAAGCAAGTCAGTTGTGTAAGTTCTGCAGCGCCATCTTGTGTACCAGCAGAAGAATTTCTGTTCTTCTTCAGGCACAATCTAATGTGAGGGAGCGATTCTGCACATTCACTCAGCTCATTGGCAGTGAAAAATCACTTGGCATGAATGTCTTGAAAAATGCTGGCAACTTTTTGGTTACCTCTTAAAGGGACAGTTCACCCAGTTCACACTATTTTAATTTGCTCATTAATTTCTTCCCTCAAATTCTTCCAATCCTTTATGAGTTTCTTCTTCTGTTGAACACAAGCAAATATATTTTGAAGAAAGCTGCAAAGTAACCACCATCTCTTCTCACAATATCTTCTTTTGTGCTTTACAGAAGAAAGAGAGTCAAAAAGGTTTGAAACAAGTAAATGGTGAGGAATTGATGACAATTTTCATTTCTGGGTGAACTATCCATTAAATTACTCCAGATAGTTCGTCTTATGATGAAGCAACTTTGTATATATTAATTTTAAACATTTTTCTTGCTTAAAAAATGAACTAGCCAATTTGCTTTATTAATAAATAAATAAATAAAAATCAGAATCAGATATAAAAATGAAAATCAACATTGGTGCTATTAAAACTATACTTTAAGCATTTCACATTTGCACACATTTAGTGTATGTCAGTGGGTACCAAAACTGCTTGGTGATCAACATTCTTCAAGATATCTTTTATGTTTCACATAAAGACAGTTAGACAGTATTTAAACTGTTAAATTTTATGGTGTAAAGTTGGTTTTATATTTACACATTCAGACTTTCTCCTTAATAATTTAAATTCAGAAAAGTATTATTTGCAAATTCTAAATAGGGAAATCATATTAGCGGCCAATGGCTATCAAAGTACAACACTGTTCACAGTCAAATAAACAGTGCTAATGTTGTTTTGAAGTCATACTTACATGCGGTTTCATACGCAATATTCGCAAAGTTGTCACTGTTCAAAAATGAATGAATGTGCGAATATAAAACCATCTTTACCTCAATATTTTAACCATATATAGAGGATGCTCAAATGTGGCCCACGGCATTCACTTTCCTGCAGAGTATAGCTGTAACAGATCTGAGCATAATAAACAATGACTTGAGGATCATTAGAAAAACACAGACAAGTTAGTTTGATAAGAGCTTGAGCTAAACTCTGCAGGCCATTGAAACCTTCAGGATAAGATTTGAGGAATCCTGATATAAAGATGCAGAAAAGATGGTAAACCATTATTTATTTAAAGCAGTGTGCATGATAAACATTATACACCTTCACTATGTATTACTACTACACTCCCATTGTTTATATGAACTTTGACCCTAAATGTGTGCTGCATAATTGGGTGAAAGGTCATTGGTTAAGTTTGCAGACATTCTCAACGGATCTTTGACATGTTTTGACAACATCATAGACATAACTGCACAATGGTCATCGCGGTGGATCTACTGTACATGCATCATCAAACTATTAAAGAGTAAACTAAATGAGTGATAGCATTTAGCTTGTAGCCTGGCTAGCCAGTTCACTAGATCTCTGGAGCTAAATGCAGTCACAATATTTTTTTTTACGTTAACTTACTTGTGCAATGCCAGCGCCCATCAGTCCACCTCCAATAACCGTGACATGTTTAATTGCGTGATGTAAAGCTGGTGAAGAGGAGAAGCCTCTGCTGAACTGCCGCGTAACGAAAGCCATTGCTACTCGATGACAGATGCGCGTGGACAACTCTCTGCTAGGCGCGTGCTGGAGATAAATCACATGATGGTGTCCTCACCTTGCCATGACTTTAGCGCGTAAGATACGGGTTTCAATGTTATAACAACACGCACGTCATTGTGTTTTTTTTATTATCATCTACAGACTATTATTATGGAAGCCCGTTCCCGCCTCTGGAAAAAAGGGTTATTGCAAATTGCTTGATGCAAACACGCAATTCAAATTTCTTTTCTCTGAATTGTGAGATGTAAACTCGAAATTGCGAGTTATTAAGTCAGAATTCTGAGAAATAAAGTCACAATTCGAAGTTATAACATCAAAATTCTGACTATATATCATGCAGTTCTGATAAATAAATTTGCATCATATGTCAGAATTCTGACTTTATATCTTGCAATTCTGAGAAATTTTCGTGAGTTTATCATGCAATTTTGAGGAAAAAGTCAGAAATCTGAGATAAAGTTGCATTTGCAAATTATAAAGGAGTTTCCTGTTACAGAGACTTTATTTCTCAGAATTTTTTACTTTATTTCCTAGAATTCTGAGTTTATATCTCGCAATTCTGACTTAACAACTCACTTATTTCTCACAATTCTGAGGAAAAAAGTCAGAATTGTGAGTTTGCATCACCCAATTCTGAAAAAAATGTCGCAATAAGGCGGGAACGGGCCTCCATAGAGACAATAGATGTGTTTTAGTGTGGAATTTTTAGATTTTGTTTTGACTTATGTACTCACTTTTACTCACCCTTTAGTGATAAACTTAATTCATGTTTACATAATTTCTTAGATTACTAAGATTTAAAGGGATAGTTTATCCCAAAATTAAAATGTTATCATC
Organism: Danio jaintianensis; assembly: GCA_903798115.1. Taxonomy (NCBI): domain Eukaryota; kingdom Metazoa; phylum Chordata; class Actinopteri; order Cypriniformes; family Danionidae; genus Danio; species Danio jaintianensis. The sequence continues at coordinate 6,116,385 of CAIGQV010019186.1, read as the reverse complement.
ATTTACTCTTCACTTGTTCCAAACCTTTGAGTTTCTTTCCTCTGTCTAACACAAAAGAAGATATTTTGAGGAGAGCTGAAAACCTTTAACCACCATTGACTTCCATAGAAGATAAAACAAATGCAGAGTGTTTAATTTTGGGGTGAACTATCCCTTTACATCTTATAGTAACCTAAGAAATTATGTAAACATGAATTAAGTTGTAAACTTGTAAATGTCAAACTTTTTTTAGTATTTGTGCAAATTTTTTTAAAGATAAGTACCCCACACAATATTATAGAACAACTAATTTCCACCTCAGTCAATATACTTCTGTTAAAAAATATAAAAGCTTGTAGTTGTTTGTCAAGGGGGCAAACAATAATGGCACTTCTGAATATAAAATGTGACAAAATCAAAGACAAATATGGCTTTCCAGCAGAATATTTTATTATGCATCATTTATATTGTGCAATCAAGCAGTATTTTTTTTTGTCAGATAATAGAAAAAGTGCGAAAATACTGTGCATATAGGACACGTGAAATTCTAGATATGAAAATAGCTTCAGCAAGACAAAGCTGGCCATTTTATTCCAAAAAATATTGATATTGTCCACAGCCATATGACATCAGAAATGATATGATATATTGGAAATGACTCTTCCTGGAAATGTTCATGATTTTGAGTAAGAAAAAGAATTATTCGGAAATGCATGTATGTCTGTTGTTATACTAGAAACGTCAGGCACAGGACCGTTTTTCAAGCCCATAGTTTAACATTCAATAATTGTTTTATTATAGTACTGAACCGTGCAGTAGTATGCATTTGAAATCATTTTCTGCAATCAATCTACAAAATAATATATAGTGTTAACAGTCTGATAGTAGTACAGTAATCAAATAATCAGTCTCAGAAAATGATGTGTTATTAGATTGAAATAGTTCAAATACTTAGGTACACTGTAAAAAAAATACCTGCTAATTAACATTTGTCTGTAGTTCGCGATTCATGGATGTTTATTAATGCTTTAAAATTGCATTATGGGACCTTGATCTCTGCTCTGACCATTAAAAAGAAAATTAGTTTAAATGGACTTTTAACAAACATACCTGTAGCCCAAAATGCTGCTAACAACACCAAAGATGTGTGTTTGAGTCCCAGGCAAAATAAGAAATGATAAAAATGAGTGCCTTCATTGCAGTGTAAGTTGCTTTGGATAAAAAGTTAAAATAATATATTGTACAAGATATAACATACTTAGAATTACATCTGTACAATAAAACAAGTAGTAGTGGCAGCTCATTGCTAGATCCACACGGAATTTCCACAGATTTCTTTAGCCTATCATTGAGTCTTCATTTATTAATTTTCCTTCAGCTTAGTTCCTTATTTATTAGAAGTCGCCACAGCGGAATGAACAGTCAACTATTCTAGCATATTTTTTATGCAGTGGATGCCCTTCCAGCCGCATCCCAGTACTGGGAAACACCCAGACACCCTCACATTCACACTTATACATTACGGCCAATTTAGTTTATTCAATTCATGTCTTTGGACTGTGGGGGAAACCCACGCCAACACGGGGAGAACATGCAAACTCCACACAGAAATGCCAACTGGCCCAGCTGGGACTCGAACCAGCGACTTTCTTGCTGTGAGGCGACAGTGCTAACCACTGAGCCACCATGCCACCCCGAGTCTATTTATTTACTTGTAAATGTGTGTAAATATATATTTATATATTAACTTCAGTAATATTACTGAATAATATGCAAATGTTTATGTGATGTATTTACACTACAGTTTGTACAGTAATATTTTCTGTCTTCTAATAGACATTTTATGAGAGACTTGCTTTGTTTACCAAACAAGTGGATCTAATTGGATTTGCGTTGTAAATCTTAAAATATATTATTTTTTGTTTCATGTTTAAAGTTTATAGTTAGTATATATACTCTCAACGACCATTCTGCATATATTCTGAGAAGAAATAGCAAACAATGTTCAGCATGATCAATAGAAACATGTCTTTTCAAACTAGTAAAATGTCAACAAAAGTCACTTTAAGCTTTTAAACATAAATATTTGTTGGTGCAGAGATCAAGGTTTCATAATGCAATTTAAAAGCCTAAATAAATGGAAAACGCCCATTAACAACAAGCTACAGGCAATGTTAATATATTAGATTTTTTTACAGTATATGCATGTTTTTGTTTTTTTTCTTTAAAAAAATGTTCAGGACATTTCTTTTTATAAAAATGACCTAAAAAGCTTTTGCTTCATCATACAACTAAAAAGGCCCTTACTTTGTTTATGGTCCAATGGACGACTCTCCTTAATGGTCAACCTGTGCAATTTGCTCCCCAATGATGACTCCTTGCTTTGGTAATGACATTTTCTAATGCCCCGTTCAGCGTGTTTTGATGCAGACAGTGAACGGGCATGGAGCCAGAGTCAGGCCGAAGCGTCCGTGCATGGAAGGAGCAGTTGCTCCCTCAGGAAACCTGAATGTGAAGGTCTGCATCAGGCTGGTGAACATCAGAAACAGCTCCATCTTCGCCAGCTGCTCTCCCATACACACCCTGCGCCCTGTGAGATGTACAACACTTTAAATCAACAATGCACAGTAAGAGCAAGAGTAGTTGGTAACCTAAAGTGCCTTTATTCTGTTTTGATGTGTAAAGTAGCTGTGTTAAATGGCCCGTTTCCACTGAGCGTTTTTTTTTCTGTTTCCATTGTCACTGCAAAATTTCAAAAATCAAAGTGCCGAAAGAAGCGATTCTTTCATTCATTCATTTTCCTTCCGCTTAGTGCCTTTATTTATCAGGGGTCGCAACAGCGGATTGAACCGCCAACTATTCCAGCATATGTTTTACATAGCGGATACCCTTCCAACAGGGCGTCACGGTGGCGCAGTGGGTAGCACGATCGCCTCACAGCAAGAAGGTCGCTGGTTCGAGCCTCGGCTGGGTCAGTTGGCATTTCTGTGTGAAGTTTGCATGTTCTCCCCGTGTTCACGTGGGTTTCCTCCGGGTGCTCTAGTTTCCCCCACAAGTCCAAAGACATGAGCTATAGGTGAATTCGGTAGGCTAAATTGTCCGTAGTGTATGTATGTGAATGAGTGTGTGTGGATGTTTCCCAGTGATGGGTTGCAGCTGGAAGGGCATCCACTGCGTAAAACATATGCTGGATAAGTTGGCGGTTCATTCCGCTGTGGCGACCCCAGATTAATAAAGGGACTAAGCTGAAAAGAAAATGAATGAATGCCCTTCCAGCTGCAACCCGGTACTGGGAAACATCCATACACACTCATTCACACACACACTCATACACTACGGCCAATTTAGTTTTTCCAGTTCACCTATACTGCATGTCTTTAGACTGTGGGGGAAACCGGAGCACCCGGAGGAAACCCACACCAACACGGGGAGAACATGCAAACTCCACACAGAAATGCCAACTGACCCAGCCGGGACTCGAACCAGTGACCTTCTTGTGGTGAGGCAACAGTGCTAACTACTGAGCCATCTTGTCACCCCGGAAGCGATTCTGAAATGGCTAAATAAAGCATCCAGTTTTACGAGCCTATGTAGTTTGTAACAAATTTGCATGAAGCAAGTCTATGGTCTATTTTGACACTAGTTGTATCTGAGGCCTGGAAGAGATTGGTTTGTGTTGTCAACATGTCAAGTCGACATTGTTTTCAGCAGTGCAAAAGCAAATCCACTTTGCATTCACTTTCAAAGTATTGACCATCTGAACTTCCAATTCAGTCGCCTATGGGAGAAATGACTAGAAATAATAAACGGCAGAAAACAGTCAAACTACTTGCTCTACAAAGAAGTGTGTTCATGACTATATATCAAAAGAAGAATAAAATAATTAGAAAATATCAGTTTGCCGCATCAAGCATCTGTTTTTAACGTCTAAAAATCAATGGAAGCGAATGAGACCACCAAAAATGAGTCTCGCACCAAAAATATTCCAATGGCTGCACATACGTGAAGAATACAGTCAGTAGGACTGAAGCTCAACATAATACAGTAAAGCTGACATTATAACTGTTCTTATCACTGTATTTACAAGTGCAGAGGAAGAGCTCAAATTCTGATTTTGTAATTGGTGTTTAGTTTGCGACACAAGCTGTAAGCAGTTGACCAATCGCAATAGACTGTACCATCTGACCAATAGGCAGGGTTTAAAGAGACTGGAGTCTTTAATCAACAATTTCGGAAAAAAGAGCTGATGCTGCAACGTAGCTTATGAGAAAATTGTAAGTGTTTTTTGACCTTGAACGAATTAAAAAATGTAGCAAGAAACTCCAAAACAAAAAGAGCAACCTTTGAAATCGCATAACAGTGGCACTGTTTGTTATATTCGAAGATACATGACTTATGAAACATACCCAATCCAAACGGAATAAAGCAGTCTTTCCTGAGAATCTTTCCCTGTTCATCCAGAAATCGTGCTGGATTGAAGTCATCAGGATTTTCCCACACTGTGGGATCCCTGTGAACTGACCAGAGGTTTGGGATGATAACCGTTCCTTTAGGGATGGTGAACCCTCTGAACTCTGGGAAGAGACACAGATTAATTTATTCGTTCTTTTTAACGTGTCCTCAAAATATTTGTATAGTGATAAAATTTGTGCATTCTTTGGATGTGATATATAAAAAGAAATACTAATTCATGCTAAAGTCCAATGATTATCTACCTTGTGCAGACAGTATGTGTATTATGGTAAAGTTCAAGTTGACCTGGTTTACTTAAATTCGTTAATAATTAACTGTAGATAAACATCAAAAATCAACTGCAATATCAAAATACCTTCAGTTGGAAACTGTATATCTAATAATATTCTTGGGTGACTCATAAACAAATTCACATTTCAATATAATGTGTGACCAATTGCTGTTTGAAGCATTTAATACAGTAAGTAAATACTGTAATTAAACCTTTATTGCAATTATTCATATTTTTCTGGCTTGTCTGCAGCTTTTTATTTTTAAACCAACCATAATATTGATGCTCACTATCTGAGCTCGAAGAAAACCGTCCCATAAGGTCTATTCCTGCACATCCCAAAAACTGCCAATTGGATTCACTTCAATTAGTGGTCAATTCAAGTGTGAAAATTTGAAATACACACATTGCATCAGTGTGCACCTCTTAAAGGGATAGTTCACCCAAATATGAATATTTTTTTCACCATTTACCTCACACTCAAGTAGTGTTGTCATGATACTGGAATTCAATACCAATAGGTACTGAAGTTTTAAAAACGTCCATTTCCCGCTAACATTTGAGCGCGTTCTTAAACAGCACTGATTTGCCATTGTGTTCATGTGCTCAACAGAAATGACTGTGATTGGCCATAAAGGTCATCAGTTTATCGAACTCGCCGCTGTTTACTGAATATAACCACAGATACAGGGACACTGGAGCGTTTTAAACCCGTGAAGATCAGCTGGTATGTTTATAAGCTGACATATGATGATATGATGACGATCCGCTGATGAATCGACTGATCTTCACGGCTTTAAAATGCTCCAGTGGTGAGTTCGGTGAACTGATGACCTTTACGGCCAATCACAGTCATTTCTGTTGAGCACGTGAACACAATAGCAAATCAGTGCTGTTTAAGAACGTGCTCAACAGCGCTCAAATGTTAGCGGGAAATGGATGTTTTTTAAATTTCAGAATCGATTGGTATCGAATTCCAGTATCGTGACAACACTACACTCAAGTGATTCTCAACTTTTAGGATTTTTGTTTTCCATTGAACAAAAAACAAGATAATAAATAATGTTGGAAAAAGAGCAGCCACTGACATCCATAGTAGGACCAAAAATACTATGCAAGTCAATGACAGTTCTTCAGATTATCTTGTTTTGTGTTAAACAGAAGAAAGAAACTCAAACAGAACAGATGAGTGAATGATAACAGAATTTTCATTTTTGGGTGAACTATCCCTTTAAGTAGTTCCATGAGATTATTTCTCCCGTATGTTCTCCTGAATTCTTAAACAGCCAAAGCTCACCGGTGGTTTCTGAGGCCATATGTGGTATGGACAGAGGCACCACAACAGTCATCCTTATCACCTCCATAATAGTGGCTTCAGTGTACGGCAAACTGCCCTTATCGGTCAGAGAAGGCACTCGCTCAGATCCCACCACTGCATCGATCTCCTTCTGAACCTTCTCTGGGGGTCATCAAATAAATGTGTTTAAGGGTTAGTTCACACAAATATTACAATTATGTTATTAATTGCTCATTCTCATGTTGTTTCAGTCCCCCCAAGACCTTCGTTCATCTTCGAAACCCAAATGAAGGTATTTTAGATGCAATCCAAGAGCTCTCTCATCCTCCATAGACAGCAAGGGCCATGAAAGTCTAAAAAAGTAGCCAACATTTTTATTTAAACTTTCAGTGTGACTTCAGTGGATCAACTATAACCATACGAAGCTCCAAGAATAATTTTGTGTGACAAAATTGTTTTAAAAAAAATGACTTCAGCCGCTTCAGATCCATGTGTTAATATGTTGTGCTGCATGTACAGTAGTAAATGCACATCCTGATGACTTGATGAGGAAGTAAAAACATTGGTGAAAAAAGTTGTTCTCATAGTTTTTTGGTGCACAGACGTGTACTTTGTATGATTAAACTTGAACCACCAAAGTCACATGGAATGTTTTGACAATGTTTTTGGTTCCTTTTCTGGATGTTCATTTGAACATCTTGGCACCATTTCTGTCTATAGAGGATGAGAGAGCTCCAGGATCTCATCTAAAATATCTTAATTTGTGTTCTGAAGAAGCTGTCAGGGGATTGGACAAGCATCAGAGGGAGGGAGTAATAACAGAATTTGGTAACACTTTAAGTCAAAATCTGCGCTATTATAAAAACCATCAACTAAGACTATTAATAGTTAGTAGATCTAAAGTTAGGTTTAGCTATTTAGTAGGATGCAGAATGAGATCATGCTTTATAATTACTAGTATTCATTCATTTTCCTTCGGCTTAGTGCCCATTTTATCAGGGGTCACCACAGCGGAATAAACCGCCAACTATTTCAGCATATGTTTTACGCAGCAGATGCCCTTTCAGCCACAACCCAGTACTGGGAAATACCCATACACACTCATTCATACACACACTTATAAACCAATTTAGTTAATCCAATATAGTGCATGCCTTTGGACTGTGGGGGAAACCGGAGCACCTGAAGGAAACCCACGTGAACACGGGGAGAACATGCAAACTCCACACAGAAATGCCAGCTGGGACTCGAACCAACGACCTTCTTGCTGTGAGGCGACAGTGCTAACCACTGAGCCACCATGCCACCCTAATTACTAGCAGTAAGAGTTAATATCATAATATTAAGTAGGTAATAAGCCAGTAGTTATTAGCGTGAATTGTGACTTTAATATTCTTGGTAACACTTTAGTTTGAGTTGAACTAACACTTTAAAGACAACATCAAACCATAAATGACAGTACGAAGTTTGAGAACATACCTTGCACATCAGGATACAAAGACATATAGAGAATACTCCACAACATGCTATTTGTTGTCGTATCGGTTCCTGCAATGAAGAGATCACCAATAATGTAGAAGAGGTCGTCCTCTGAGAACAGGTTTTCCTCCGAACTGCCTTCCTTCTGCTTGGCCAGCATCTCCACCAGATACATATCGATGAAGTCCCTGGGATTCTCCGGATCCAGAGTGGCCCGGTGCCTGGCGATGATCTTCTTTAGGAAGGCCGTAATGTCGATCTCTGCTCGCCGCAGCTCCTTGAAGACGCCAAACGGCAAATAGTAGAGCCAGGGGAACACATTGACCAGCAGAATAGAGGTGTTGACGCTGATCTCCAGGCCGTGAGACATGAGATCCCGCATGTTTCGAAACTCCTTGTCCTCGTGGTGGAAGCGCTGACCCAGACTCATTAAGGAGATGATGTTGGAGACCGCATTACTGATGAGTGGAGTCAGGTCGATACCAGAAGGGCCTGCTGTCTCGATGAGGTTTTGCAGCTCTGTTTTAATGATGGCCAGGCCTTCGTGGATGCAGGGCTCCAGACTCATCCTGCCGAAGCCGAAGCTGCGCAGAGTGCTGTGACAGAACCGGCGGTTGGTTCGCCACAGGGGGCCATAAGGCGCAAACACAATCCCTGCGCACAACAAACTTATATTTTGATATTGTTATCATGTAAACAATTTTGGGTCACTTTTTATTTAGCGTACAATTCGTACTATTAACAGGGTTCCCATTCTTTCATGCACACCAGATTCAAGGACTTTTTAAAGCACCATTTTTAAGTCTAATAAGTTCAGCCAAGAAAAACTTTGATATTTATGTCAACACATTCAATCTAGATGAGGTAACTTAACTCAGAATATTAAGTTGTGATAACTAATTGGCGCAATCATTTTTTACAGTTCAGAGTAATTTAAAAAAATTGACAGTTTTAAACAGTCACATTCAAAGAAAATGTAATTTTGGTATGTTTTATTATTATAAAAGAATAATAAAATTAGTTGAATTCAATACTGGTGATATTAAAATGCGGTTTCTGAAATATTGATAAAATGTGGATTATTTGTCAGTGTTATTGTACAAGATTTAAATTTAAGATTTTAAAATCATGAATTTCTCTATTTTTGTTATGGAAATGTTATAATTTAAACAATTTTAGGTCACTCTTTATTTAGCATACAATTCATACTATTAACAGGGTTCCCACTTTTTCATGCACACCAAATTCTTTCAAGGACTTTTTAAAGCACCATTAATTTCAAATCAAGCACCTTTGTAATTCATACTCTTACAGTTCATGTTTTACAGAGTAATTGTAAATATAAATCCAACTTTACCTCAACACACTGTGCCTTTAATCAAAGTTTAACATTTCATAATGTATTATTAAAATCCAAAGTTATGCTTGTTAACATTTATTAATGCACTATGAGTTAACAAGAACAATTATTGAATAGCTGACGTTAACAGAGGTGTGTCAACACTAAATGTATTCACTGAGGTAAATTTGATTTTATATTCACACGATCAGTTCAGAGTTTCTCCTTAATGATATAATTTCAGAAAAGCACTGTGAAATCATATTAGCAGCCAATGACTACTAAAGTACAAACTAAAGTACAACATTTTTCACAGTCTATTAAATAATGCTAATATTGTTTTGAAGCCATACTTGCATGCAATTTCTGACTGAATATTTGAAGTAGCGTGGTTAACAATATAGGGATCGTGTCACAAGTTGTCATTGTTAAAAAATGAATTAATGTGCGATTATAAAACCAACTTTAATGAATGAATGAATGTGCGAT
>CAIGQV010019186.1:6038607-6094085 GCA_903798115.1 Danio jaintianensis | reverse complement strand
ACATTTTCAAGGCAGCTGGTGAACTTGAGTTTGTAAGTTTAACCAATGTGAAACGTTTTACAGTGTATTTTTACATTAGCCTATATAGTAAACAATATTTTTAGAGCTGACAGACGGTGTTCACGCTAAGCTAGCTTAATATAAACGTTCGGGAGAACAATTCAAACAACATTTTGAAGAAGTATTACCTTTTTCAATTTTAGTGGGCATCGTGTCCCCTCACAGAAAACATCTCATATTAATGCGCTCGACGCTCTTCCCTTTAACACACGTCTTTTCCATTTTAAAAATGCTGAATATAGAGCGCTTAAATTGAGCCATTTTGTAAGACTCGTTTAATTAATAAACAACTCTATGTGGTAGTACGGTTTTTTGAGAAAAGGAGGTCAGATATTTACGCAAAAATAAACAAAAATAGGGGAAAGAGGCGGCAAATGACGTTGCTAGGAAACGTTTCGTTACGGAAGTCCGAGAGAGCTGGTAACGGAACACGAATAATAAGTGTCCTGTAGTGTTTTATATCATTTTATACATAATATGCGGCTACAAAAATAGCTGTAAATCATTAATAAAATAAAAACCTTTAACACAATTCATAGTTCACTGTTCATTTAAATAGTTTTGTGAAACATAGTTCTAGCTTACTTTTAAATTCGTTTGTAAAATCACTGAAAAATGTCTCCGTAATGGCTTTTTCCAAAACTTTTTTGTTTTTATTTATATATTTTATATTCTGTGATGGTATGAAACCAGTAGGTGGCAGCATGTACATGTGTTCAGTTCAGTGATTTGTGCGTGCCAGTTAAAACAAGATATTATACTAAACGACGAATATCGCACACTCATACATAAACGTCTTATCATATATCAAACAAACGATTGTAAACTTGTTATAAGTGTTATTGGCTAATTTTGCATGGCTCTAAACTTCACGAGACAGAATAAAAAGCTGTGGTGGAACTCAAACGGGACGAGTATCCGTTTATACTCGGACTGTTTTTAATGTGACACCAACACACGTTGCACATGTGCTGCTTCCTAGTGGACGTTTTGCTCAATTCAAACATAGTGAGTAGACGCACTTCACGTTATTTATTGCTTCTTTCCTCGTTTGTCAACTTTAATTAATTGTTTCCTTTTGTGATGTCGTGACGGCGCGGAAATCACAGTCAGAGAGTTACGTCACGTAACGTAATGACATGCAGCTAAACGTCTAAACAACTCACTTTTGACCGTTAACATCTGTGTGCAGGTATTTATTATACTAAATACATAATGAATGTAGCACTGTTGTATTTGAATACACGGCTTTACATCGTTTATAACGAACTTAAAATGTTAAATGCTTACGTTTGACCACTAAAATACATCTGTGTGCAGTTATTTAATATTGGGGTAACGTAAAGTTGGTTTTATATTCGCACATTCAGACATTCTTAATAATATAATTAATTAGTTTACTAAAACAATATTAATGCAGCGGTTTTTTTGTAGATGAACACATCTTTCACTAACACGATTTTACGTCAACAAACCAAACATTTAAAAGACTCACATGTGCGTTTATTTATTATACAGAATCTATAATAAGGTTTTGTTAGATACACACTTGATTTGGCATTGCTTATAACAAACTAATCATTTAAATATTCACAGTCAACCACTAACTTACATGTCTAGTTATTTATTATACTTAATATAAAGATTATGCTCCATAAAAGGATTTGTAGATAAATTTTTTTAATCTTCTCTAACATTTGTTATCATTTATAACAAACGAAACATTTAAATAATTAAAATCTAAAATTCATGCAACATTAAACACTTTCCCTTTATTTTACATTGCTTATAACGCTGCACCTGTTTGTAACTGGGACTTGTGCTTTCATTAATTGAGGTAAATTTGGTTTTATATTCGCTCATTCAGACTTTCTCATTAATAATTTAATTAATTTACTAAAAACGGGTCTGCACGGTGGCGCAGTGGGTACCACGTTCGCCTCACAGCAACAAGGTCGCTGGTTCGAGCCTCGGCTGGGTCAGTCGGCATATCTGTGTGGAGTTTGCATGTTCTCCCCGTGTTGGCGTGGGTTTCCTCCGGGTGCTCCGGTTTCCCCCACAAGTCCAAAGACATGCGCTATAGGTGAATTGGGTAGGCTAAATTGTCTGTAGTGTATGTTTGTGAATGAGTGTGTATGGATGTTTCCCAGTGATGGGTTGCAGCAGGAAGGGCATCCGCTGCGTAAAACATATGCTGGATAAGTTGGCGGTTCATTCCGCTGTGGCGACCCCAAGTTAATAAAGGGACTAAGCCGAAAAGAAAATGAATGAATGAATTTACTAAAAACAAAATGAATGCTGCGTTTTTTTGTAGATTAACACATTATATTTCACCAACTCAAAGTTTATATCAACAAACCAAACATTTTAAAGACTCACATTACATTTGACCACTAACACATGTGCGTTTATTTATTATACAGAATCTATAATAAGGTTTTGTTAGATACACACTTGATTTGGCATTGCTTATAATAAACTAATCATTTAAATATTCAGTCAACCACTAACTTACATGTCTAGTTATTTATTATACTTAACATAAAAATTATGCTCCATAAAAGGATTTGTAGATACATTTTTTTAATCTTCTCTAACATTTGTTATCATTTATAACAAACGAAACATTTAAATAATTAAAATCTAAAATTCATGCAACATTAAACACTTTCCCTTTATTTTACATTGCTTATAACGCTGCACCTGTTTGTAACTGGGACTTGTGCTTTCATTGAGGTAAATTTGGTTTTATATTCACACATTCAGACTTTCTCCTTAATATAATTTCACAAAAAATATTCTTTGGAAATTCTAAATAGGGTGACACGGTGGCTCAGTGGTTAGCACTGTCACCTTACATCAAGGTCGCTGGTTCAAGTCCCGGCTGGGTCAGTTGGCATTTCTGTGTGGAGTTTGCATGTTCTCCCTGTGTTGGCGTGGGTTTCCCCCACAGTCCAAAGACATGCGCTCTAGGTTAATTGGGTAAGCTAAATTGTCCGTAGTGTATGTGTGTGAATGAGTTTCCCAGTACTGGGTTGCAGCTGGAAGGGCATCCGCTGTGTAAAACATGCTGGATAAGTTGGCGGTTCATTCTGCTGTGGCGACCCCTGATGAATAAAGGGACTAAGTCGAAGTAAAATGAATGAATGAAATTCTAAATAATAAAATCATATTAGCAGCCAACGACTATCAAAGCACAACATTTTTCAGTCAAATAAATAGTCATACTTGTATGTGATTTCCAGAATATAGGGAGCATGTCATTGAATGCATGCGCGAATATAAAACCAACTTGACCCTTTCTAAAACACTGAGGTAACGTTGGTTTTATATTCACACGTTCTCACATTCTTTTTAATAATATAATTTCGTAAAAGTATTGCGGATTCTAAATAATAAAATCATATTAGCAGCCAATGACGATCAAAGCACAACATTGTTGACAGTCAGATTTGACGTTTTAAACAAGTCTTTTCATGTCTATTACAGATTTCAAGCTCTTCATGCATTCTTCCCTCATCTAGGCTGTCAAAATGAAGCAAACCGATCCCGAAACCCACAAGGAGAGCCTCTATCTGGAGGTGTGTGGTCCAAACGGAGCTGTGTCCCTCCCCCTGCACTCTTCCATCGTCCTCTTCCTCCTTTCCTACACCGAATGCTCATCTTTCCACGTCTGCCTGGTCACAGATCAAGCAGACGTCCTGCCGTCACTGTCAGCTCTGGTGCCCGCAGGTCTCTCTGTTTCTGTGGTGAGGAGGGACGAGCTGCCAGGCCTGGTTAAGATGTGTCTTCTGCCTGCTGCTCTGGAGTCTGATGTCTGCTTTTGCCGAGCCGGCCTCGCTGTCGTGCTCAGACACATCATTCAGAGAGCATGCCAGCTGATGCCCGGGCGCAGGGACGTGGCGTCACTTTTGGGCTTCAAAAACACCTGTCTCAAGGCTTGTGCTGAGGTGAGAGTGCCTTCTTTTAACCCCTTAACTTAGCGTTCATACGGGTGCTGGAAATACTTGAAAAATGCTTGAGTTGTTAATATAGTGTTTTTAAGGTTTTGGAAAGTGCTTATATTTTATATAAAAAGCTTGATAATAATGTATTATAATAATGTAAATAATAATAAAAAAAATAAATACATAATAATATACATAATGATTGTCGTAGTAAAGTAATGGTCTGAAACCATGTTGCAAATTAATAAATTACTGTTGCTCTGTTATCTATTAACGACCTGGTGTATATATATACACACATACACATATATACACATATATACACACATACACATATATATATATATATATACACATATATACACACATACACATATATACACACATACACATATATACACACATACACACACACACATATATACACACATACACATATATACACACACACACACACACACACACACACACATACACATATATACACACATACACACATATATACAGACATACACACACATATATACACACATACACATATATATACACACACATATATATACACACACACTCACACACACACATACACATATATATACACTGACTGTATATCGGCATTGGTGGGAGGCGTGCGTTGTGGTGTCCCACCAGTGACGAAATACAGCCACATCGCACTGCTACGAGTGTGATATTGTGTTTATACAACAGTTCGACGGCACAATCGTGTATATAATAAAGAGAATCAAACACGGAGAGTCTCAAAACCCTTTTGAAAGAGGAACTATTTTCTTCCGCCATTCCTTCACATCTGCAGCTGACGTCAGAACAGCAGAAACCATTGCTCATTCACTAACGTCACTTTAGAGCTAGTATTTGAATGATTCTCTAGCGTAATGTCTAAAGTGATGACAAAACAGGTGATTTTGCTGACATTTTAAGATTATAAGGCTGAACGGCATGAAATGCCATCAGTCTACAGAGATTTCCCACTATTTCTCTGTTGCAATTGGGAGATCACAATAATTAACCCCGAAAAAAGCAGCGCAATCACTACCAGATTACTGTTGTGTTTGCGATAAGGAAAAACGCTAAACACATGCGGGCATTTCTTCTTTCTTTCTTTTTACTGGACTAGTCTGCAGTAACGAAAACAGGAAACGCATTAGAAACAGATGTTATACAGGGTTATACAAAGAGTGGCCAACACAAAATACATACATTCCTGATATGAGAGTCCCATCTCACACTCAATACACTACAATTATATGGTATAAATACAGCACTACAACATACAAAAGAGGGAGATCGACTTAGAATGTCATTTACCTGTTTAATAATGATTTGATCAGCTGTAGTTAGAAATTACACTGTTTTATCTTCTAAGGGCTTATTATGCGTTTCTGTCGCCATCTTGTGGATGGACAACGTCTTTGCTCTGCTTAATGACAGGCTTATGGGCGCCAACACGCTGTCTCTCAGAAATGATAAAAACTTTAAAATAGGCATGGTCCTTATAAATAAACTGCATAGTTGCAATCTAAACAACTACATTCTAAAAAATCCTCAAAAGTACATTATGTTGCCCAACAGCAGCAATATTTGTCAAACTGTAGAGTGTCCTCTGCTTGTGGCTGTATGTGGGTGGAGTAATACACAAGGGTGAAGGGTTAAGAGGCTGGACGAGTGCTGTTACTGGCAGAATATTGCATCAGATTCAAGAAACAGACAGAACTGTTGTGTGTATATATATATATATATATATGTGTATGTATGTATGTATATGTATGTATGTATATGTACGAATTGGGTAAGCTAAATTGTCCATAGTGTATGAGTGAGTGAGTGTGTATGGATGTTTCCCAGTGATGGGTTGCAGCTGGAAGGGCATCTGCTGCGTAAAACATATGCTGGATAAGTTGGTAGTTCATTCCGCTGTGGCGACCCCAGATTAATAAAGAGACTAAGCCGAAAAGAAAATGAATGAATGAATGTATATGTACTATTATTATGTACTATTATTACCCTAGCAATGCCTTAGCAACTGCCTAGCAACCATTCAGAACACCCTAGCAACGCCTTAGCAACCACTCAGAACACCCTAGCAACACCTTGGCAACGCACCTAGCAACCACTCAGAACACCCAAGCAACTGCATAGCAACCACTCAGAACACCCTAGCAACCATCTAGCAACACCTTAGCAACTCATAACATTTTTTAAATCTTGTAAAACTGATAAACTTATAAATCAGTTTTAAACTTAAAACTTTTAAACTTTAAGCTACATAAAACTTAAATCTACTTTTTAAACTTTAATCTTCTTAAAAATTAGAATTACTTAAAACTACTTTTAAACTTTAAACTACTTAAAACTACTTCAAAAAACTTTGTCTAAGCTTTCTCAAGCCAGGCTGAAGTTTGTCTTGACAAACTTTTTAATCTAGTTATTATCTATTATCAAATCGAAATATTATTATTATTATTATTATTTTATTTAAATATTAAAACTTTCAAATTAAATATAATTTGTCATGATTGCTTTTAGACTATGATATTATTGTTTAAATAATGTAAACGCAGATGTCATACAGGTGAGACATTAACAGTTAAGGGGTTTAAGTCCCGCCGCATCGCCACAAGCGTGAACTAATCACGTACCCAAAGGGTGACAAACACGTTTTGACAGGTCCAACCTCTTAAATTCTGGAGTTCTGTGTCAGAGTTGCATATTTAAATGTTGATGATTGAACTCAATGCTTTCAGATAGTAGCTATAAGGCATAACAGAGCAAAAACAAGCTTTGTTTAGAGCCTTGAGCTGTTTTTGGGACAGGTGTGATGTCTCAAGACACCCTTTTCAGTCATTTTAAAATTTATGGTTTTAAAATGCCTTCAAGCAAGTACATTTTTCTGAAGTAAAACATTTTCAGGAAGCTTTTGTTGTTTGTCATTCAGCCTACAACAACAGCTTCAAATATGCTAATATGAGTCAAATCGGATATTAATAAGACGAATCACTATAAATGTGGACCACAGTTTACTGCAGTGCTGTATAGTTATTAATGGAAACTATGAAAATATCCATAAATTCAAATAAAAATGTTAGACAAACAGTCGAAGAACGTATACAACTTAAAAACTAAATAAAAACGGCTCCTAACATAATGCCTCAAACCTACGTTACTACAAAAATATATAAAATATTTAGCAGTGAAAAAAAGTTTCAGTATTGTTTTGTGTTGAACAAAATATTAAACGTTGAACTGTTTTTGCTTGCTTTAAAGTTCATCTTAACTGTCTATCACTAATTTTAAAAGACAACAATTGATTATAGCACAGATTTAATGTTTTAGTATATTTTAATTTCCGTTTGTTAATAAACTAATATGGGTTTGTAATATCTGCTACTTATTGTTCACTAATAAACCACATGTAAATAACAACACAAATCATTTTCCACTTTTCAATACTGGCCAATAAAGTCCAATAAAGATGTGTTTGTTTCAAATGATAGTTCACCCAAAACTCTACTCACTATTATTAAGTTAACTTTTACTTGTTCCAAACCTTTACGAGTTTCTTTCTTCTGCTGAACACAATAGAAGATATGTTGAGGAAAGCTGAAAACCAGTAACCATTGACTTCCATAGTATTTGTTCTTCCTAATATGGAAGTCAATGGCTACAGATTTTCAGCATTCTTTAAAATATCTTCTTTTGTGTTAAACAGAAGAAAGTAAAACAAGCAAAAGTTGAGTAAATAATGACTTTTTTTTTGGGTGAACTATCCTTTTAATAAACTAATACGAGTTTGTAATATCTGCCATTTATTGTTCACTTATTAGACCTCAACATGTAAATAATAAAACAAATAATTTTGAGCTTTTTAATACTGACCAAAAGGTTCAATAAAGGTGCATTTGTTTTTAAATTTGCTTAACCACTCAGTTAATTCATGAATCACATTTATCTACATTTATTAACTATCATAAACCATTGTATTCCTCAGGTGAGTCAGTGGACCAGACTGTGTGAGCTGGAAATTCCCTCTGCAGTAGAAAAGCACTTACAAGACCCTGAAGACGAGACTTATCGACTCCCTCTTGCGATTATAAACTTGGAAAAGAGGTTAGGGGAACCAGTCAAAGTTCACAACGACGACAAGATACGTCGGCAGAAGCTACAACAGCAGAAGAAGAGCGATTCTCTACTAAAAGACCCCCAAAATGAAGCCCATCCAAACGTTGAGCTCAGCGCTGCTCTGGCCAGGCTTTCTACAGATGCAGTTTGTCCTCCGTCCAGCAGAGAGCGCTCGGACATCAGGAAAGTCAAGAGCACTGATCTGCCAGAGCTGGAGCATGTGTTTGCTGAAGGCCTGTATTTCACTCTCACGGACGTCGTCCTGCTGCCCTGCGTCCATCAATACCTGGTAAAAACAAACAAATCGAAAGCAGTTTTCATCTCATTATGTATAAATCACTATTGCCCACTGAGAAAAAGCCCTTTGCTCAGTTGCTTTAGCAGTAGAGGAGACCTTTTTTGAGCCTCACCGGTGCTTTCAAGTTCTGTCAAATAGAGAAGTCTCTCATGGCTTTTTGACTTCTGACTTCAAGGTGGTTCTGCTTTAAAGGGATAGTTCACCCCAAAAAACTCACCCTGTTTCCAAGCCTTCATGATAGCGCTGCACGATATTAGGAAAAATCTGACATTGCAATAATTATTTTTTTTCCTGTAGATATATTTAAGAATGCTGGAAACCTGTAACCATTGACTTCCACAGTATTTCCTACTATGGGAGTCAATGGTTACAGATTTTCAGCTTTCTTTAAAATATCTTGTGTTTAACAGAATAAAGAAACCCAAATATGGCTGCACAATATATTGTTTCAGCATCAATACCACAATGTGCGGATAGTCATGAAGATATTTTGAAGAAAGCTGAAAATCTGTAAGCATTGACTTCCATAGTATTTCCCACTATGGGAGTCAATGGTTACAGATTTTCAGCTTTCTTCAAAATATCTTATTTTGTGTTCAACAGAATAAAGAAACACAAATATGGCTGCACAATATATTGTTTCAGCATCGATATCGTAATGTGCGGATAGTCATGAAGATATTTTGAAGAAAGCTGAAAATCTGTAACCATTGACTTCCATAGTATTTTCTACTATGGGAGTCAATGGTTACAGATTTTCAGCTTTCTTAAAAAAATCTTGTGTTTAACAGAATAAAGAAACATAAAGTATGGCTACACGATATATTGTTTCAGCATCGATATCGTAATGTCAGGATAGTCACATTGCAGGACATTATTTTAGAAAACTGAAATAAAATGAAAAAACAATAAACACAATAAATGAAGGGAAAACTAGATGAAATGAACAGCAGTCATTGAAAAACTGTAACTGAAATAATATTTTGAAAAAAATATATATGTAACCTATTTCAGAATTCATCAGTCAAATTTTCAGAATTATATTATAAATATTAATAATGGTTTGAACAGACACTGAACTTAAAACCATTTAGTGCAACTTGAAGTAAGAATGATAAAGAATTGGGACCAATCTTCATATCAAAGATAATATAAAGTTATGCTTGTGTAGTTTCCATGTTTTGGCAGATTAAGAAGAATAGAACACGTTTTATGTTTATATTGAACATATATTTTTTAATATGTATAAACATGCTTGACTGATGTCATTCTAATAATTTGACTGATGAACTCTGAAAAAGGTTACATATATTTTATTATTTCATTTCAGTTAGTTTTTCAATGACTGCTGTTAATTTCATCTAGTTTTACCTTTTCATTTATTGTGATTTTTTTTTTTTTTTTCATTTTTTCATTTTATTTCAGTTATCTAAAATAATGTCCTGCAATGTGACTATGCGCACATTATAGAGCTGCACAATATATCGTTTCAGCATCGATATCGCAATGTGCAAGTCTGTAATAGTCACATCGCAGGGATTATAGTTGACCAGACATTGCAGTTAACAACAAAGTGGAGTCATTTCAAATTTTAACCTTAAAGTGAAAGTTTATTATTATTTTTAAGGCCTATGACTGTGTAAGCATTTCAAGACAAAATAAGCCATTTGGGTACAAGAAATTAGAACTTTGTAGCTTAAATATTAATTGTACATTATATAATTATTTACTCAATATAAAGTTGTTGTTATTATTATTATTATTATTATCATCATTACTATGTTAAGTGGCGGACTGGGATAGCATTTTCACCCGGAAAAATTATTTTACCTCTGGCCACATAAGCGATCGGTAAGTGAAGAGCCGGGGGCAGGTGTTCGGTAGCTGAAGAGCAGGGGGTGGGGGGTTTGGGGGAGACTGAAGAGGTGGAGGGAGGGGGGGGTGGTGTTTGAGAGGTGTTGCTGCGACTGAAGACCGGGCGGGGTTGGGTTGGGAGGTGTTGCGGCGATCGGTTAGTGAACGGGTGGGCAGGCCATATTTACGGTGGCAGGCCAGATTGACCGTCAGGCCGGTGCTCCCTATGGCCAGTCCGCCCCTGACTATGTTATAAAGTGATGATTTTATTTCTTTTTCTGAATGATGTTTGACTCCCCAGAAATTCATAAATCATTGTTTATTTTTAAATCTAAAATTTCGAATTCTTTACAAAAAGAGCCATTCAAGTCATCTGCTGAAACAATATCGTGCAGCCATACTCTGTTTCTTTATTCTGTTGAACACAGAATAAGATGTTTTGAAGAAAGCTGAAAATCTGTAACCATTGACTCCCATAGTGGGAAATACAAATATGGAAGTCAATGGTCACCGATTTCCAACATTCTTCGAAACATCTTCCTTTGTGTTTACCAGAAGAAAAAACTTGTGAAGGTCTGGAACAATTAAAGGCTGATTAAATGATAGTAACTATAGCAAACTATCCCTTTAAGGAAGGCCTGTGGTTTCTGTTTCAATTGAAATGGATCGGTGTTGCGTGGGACTGTGAATCCGATTCATTGCACTTTGATGTCCCCGAACTCTTTCACACGAAGAGCTTGACACAGCCTGACACCGGCATTTGTTAGACTATTACTCTCGAATCTGTGGCAGTTGATTTAATAAAGTCTGCCGGTGTGGATGCTAATAAAATAAACTGCCAAACGACATTCCTGCCACTTTAAGTGCTTAAGCTCTTTCGGGTCTATTTGCACCAAGGACGGTGACTGTAATGGTTCTAAGGTTTTTATAATCATTCTGATTGTTAGTGAATATGTCAACATCCCAGTCACACTGACTACGTTTACATGGACATCAGTAATCGAATTATTTGCCTTAATCTGAATAAGACAATAATATGATTAAGGTGTTTACATAAGTTGCTTTTTTAATGTTCCTTTCATGATCCCATTTTACATGTTATAGCACATCATTCGAATAACGTCATTGCGTCACCACGCTTTCCACATTTCCTCCGGAGTTTCATGTAATTTCAGGGGTTTCATTTTTAATTTGACTTTAACTGCAGTTTGGCACTTTCACTTTCATTCAGAAACATTTCATTCCTGCCCCCGTGACAAACAAGATATTGGATGTGAGTACGAACTGCTGGAAGAGTGTTGTTTTAATGGAATTTGATACTGCACGACGTATGGGGAAAAAAAACCTCTGCATTTAGCGATGCAGGTGCCTGTGGTCCTTTACTGACTCGGTAGGTGCAGAGAATAGTGTCAAACAGCCGTGTGTGTATGGACTATCCTGTTTTAAAATGCGTCGAAAATCCTACACGATGGTAATAGTTTGATTGCGGTGTTTACATGTCTGTACTGTACTTCAATAATGTGACTGAAATCGGCATACTCCACATGTCTTATTTCTGTTTAGTTCGATTATGACCTCAATCGGATTAAATTAATCAAAAATTGCTGTTTACATGGTAGACTCTTCATCAGAGTATTGTCTTAATCATATTAAAATTGGATTATTGGTGTCCATGTAAACATACTTCATGAAAATCATACTGAGAAACAATATCATCTAGGGCTGCACGATATTGGAAAAATCTGGCATTGCGATATTTTGTTTTTCTGCGATATAAATATATTGCGATATGAATAAAATTTCATCAGATGGCTTGAATAGCTCTGTTTGGAAAGAAATCATTAATTTAGATTGACTGAGTGATTATGCATAGGTGTGAATAATGTATAAAATATAATAAACAAATAGTAAGCAAAAATATTTACAATAAAGTGCAATCATTAATAATAAACAGTTAAAATAAGTATTCAGGTACAGAAATTGAATAATTAAATGTCAAATGTAAAACAACACTGTGTAGTAGTCCTTGTATTAATATTTCAGTCAAATTATTCTTCATTAAAGTTATAAATGTTTAACTTTTTTGTGCCCAAATGATCTTGTTATGCCTTTAAAACACATGCCAATGATAAACTTTCACTCTGTTTTGGTTATAATTTGGTGGTGCTTATCAATAACAATCCCACCTCAACATTGCATATCCTGCAATGTGACTATTGCAGACACACACATTGCGATATTGATGCTGAAACAATATATTGTGCAGCCCTATCGGAAGCCATTTTCAGCTGATGAGTGATTAAAGCATAGTATCGACAGCCAATCAGAATCAGTCATGCATAATTTGGTGTTGGGAAATGACAATTACTATACAAATGCACATGTTTAATTACAGAGTCATCGGGGCTGTTACTTATAATCCAGCACTCAGAAAAGGACTTTTACTGCTTGTTCAAACTACTTATTTAAAATGAGATGAAACAACACAATTCTTAATGGTTTTTTTTGGACAACTTAATTGCTTTGTTCAATCCACTTCAATTTGTAAAAACAATTAAGTTAAATTAATCGATTTGTGTTGGGACAACATGAAGGAATTGTGTGAACCCAGTATGTTTACAGTGTACACTCAAAAAAGGACTTTTGCTGCTTGTCCAAACTACCTATTTTAACATAGTTGAACCAATCCACTATAGTTGAATCAATCCACTTTACTTAATCGATTTGTGTTGTGACAACATGAAGGAATAGTGTGGAACCCAGCATTTTTTTTACGGGGAGTGTTATGGACTACGTTGTAAAATTGATTAGTTACTTAAAGTGAGTAAACTCATTGCCTTAAAATGAACAAGTTGACTTTACTTAAAAAATAAAGTAAACCCCTTGTAACTTGAAACTGTTAAGTTGACTTAACTTGACTTTAATAATTCTGCTAATTTTACTCACACTGTAAAAATTGCTGGGTTCCACACACATCCTTCATGTTATCACAACACAAATGAATTAAGTTAACGTAATAGTTTTTAAGAAATTTAAGTAGATTGAACAGAAAAAATTAAGTTGTCCCAAAAAACCTTAAGAATTGTTTTTCCCCCAACTCAATTTAAATAAGTAGTTTGAACAAGCAGCAAAAGTCTTTTTTTTTTGAGTGCACTTCTTAAAAATAGACAACTAATCTCTTTTTACAGTGTAGAATGTGCACCAGAGACAGACTTACACACAACAAACATATTTTGAAGCGATGTCTAGAGAGCAAAACGCATCACAGACGCTTTGCCCCTTCAGACACCCTGTGGTGCATTTTTGAAGTGAAGCTTGTTTGTGTCTGTCATCCCTTTCTCTTTTTCTCCACTCTTCTCTCTCTCTCTCTCTTCATCATTGTTCATTCTGCTCTCTCTCCTCCTGTCGTTCTCTCGGTGGTCAGTGGCGCATCGGTGCCTCCTAGTTTCACACTCCGTCTAGCATGTCTCTCTCCTTCTGTTCTCCTCTTCCCTTTCTCCCCGTCTCTTTTTCTCTACTGTGAGTGATGATAGAAGCGGCGCAGCTGATCTCGGTTCAGCGGACACAACACTTTGATGGGTTACTTAAGTTGCTGTGTCTTGCTGTCAGTGTGCATTTTTTAATATCCATTTATGCTATTTTAGAAAACTCCACAGGAGCACTACATAACAATTGTGCATTGTATTCTGAAATGGGACTACTTAATGAATGTGTTTTTTGTGTATTGATTTCAGCGTTGACTGAATTTAAAGTCCACATGAACTGGAAGCTGCGACTGTTTTTTTTTTTTTTTTTGTATTGTGACAGTTCCTAGAGAAATGGAATATTAAATGAAAAAACAGTGGGCGTGGCTTGTTTTTTCTACTGCGAGCTGATTGAATGTAGTAAAGCAGGCATTTCATTCAGAAAGATCAGGAAAAGGGTTTGTTTGTCAAAACTGACAGCTGGAGGGGCGTGGCTAACACGCAATCTCAGACTTTAACTGAAAACAAACAGGAAGTGAATTTCAGATTTCAATTTTAGATTACAAGGGCAAACTATTTTTTTTTTCTTAATGACATGCACAGATGAATTGTTAGCCACAAAACTGGCAATGTGAGCTAACAGAATCAATATGGTTAGTTTTGATTTCATTTATACTTTAATGGAAAAATTTTATATTTAATATGTAATTATAATTATGTATTTTTTAATGGTAATTTTTTTTTTTATACTACTGTGCTGTTTAATGCTTGATTCTGATTGGTTGATGGACATTCTCAGGTGTGTAGTTTTTTTTCTTTTTTTCTTCATATAAACACACAGCTGAAGTAGTTCAACTGGTCAATTGTCTGTAGTCAATTATTCCTTACTTAAAACATATTATAATATTGGGCTATTTAAATAATATTATTATATTATTTATCATATCTGTTTGTGCAGCATAAATCAAAATATGTATATATATATATACATTTTTAAACCCATTATTATTACTATACATTTTAAACCCGTTATTATTACTATACATTTTAACCCATTATTATTATTACTATACATTTTAACCCATTATTATTACTATACATTTTAAAACCCATTATTATTACTATACATTTTAACCCATTATTATTACTATACATTTTAACTCATTATTATTACTATACATTTTAACCCATTGTTATTACTATAGGGCTGCACGGTGGTGCAGTGGGTAGCACGTTCGCCTCATAGCAAGAAGGTCACTGGTTCGAGCCTCGGCTGGGTCAGTTGGCGTTTCTGTGTGGAGTTTGCATGTTCTCCCTGTGTTGGCGTGGGTTTCCTCCGGGTGCTCCGGTTTCCCCCACAAGTCCAAAGACATGCTATAGGTGAATTGGGTAAGCTAAATTGTCCGTAGTGTATGTGTGTGAATGGGTGTGTATGGATGTTTCCCAGTGATGGGTTGCAGCTGGAAGGGCATCCGCTGCATGAAACATATGCTGGATAAGTTGGCGGTTCATTCCGCTGTGGTGACCCCAGATTAATAAAGGGACTAAGCCGAAAAGAAAATGAATGAATTATTGCTATACATTTTTAAACCCATTGTGTTTTGTCTAATATTATGTAAATGGAGGTACATAGTAACAGTAACACCTCACTCCAGTACATTAACAAAATGTTTTTTTTCAGGTCAAGTCTTTTTTTATTTATTTTGCTAAATAGTTTGTAGTTGAAAAATATTTATTTTATGGTGTAGTCCTTGTTTTTATGCGTAGTTATGAGTTGTATTCTGCAGTGTTTTATACTTATGTTTTATTCTGTAGTCTATTGATAAGATTTCTTCCAAGTTTTTCCAAATAAAAGTTTTGCCATTTAGAGAATTTATTTTTCATAAAAAAGCAAAATGGTGCAATGTTTTAATATTTTTTTAGAAAACACTATGGCTGTGTCTGAAATCTGAAGTAGGTACTGCATTTGAATTTGAATTTACTACTCAACCGTTAGAAAGTTTGTTCTATACAGTATGAATGTGAGCAGTATGAATGGAGCTCGGACGTACTAAATCTGCCATTTTGTCATGATTACATGACCTACCCATGTCAGTTGTGTCGCTTCACTCACATTCATGAATTCTCTTGCGGTGCATCATGGGATAGCATAGCGTCCATCGGATGCGCACTTCAGAATCTCGCCAGAGGTAATAGGTCATCCGGGCACTTCTCGCATACTGATTTGTGAATACTATGAATTTGGACATACTACTTGGCTCACATACTGTTTTTAGCGTAGAATAGAGTATGGAAGTATATGATTTCGGACGCAGCCAATACCAATGCGTATTCTTCAGAGTTAAGAAAACATTATTTGGTGGAAAAACCCTGATTTTCAATAAAACAACTGAAAACATTTGTTATTCTGGCCAATGCCCTCAAAAGTACTCTTAATGGCTGTTTTTATTTTAAATTTGAAAGAAATGTTAGCAGACTGTTATAAATAAAATGTTTTAGTTTAAAGTCAACTTGAACTGGAAGTTGCTGTTGCTTCAGTCCAACTGAAACGGAATTCTTAGCAGGGGGGGCGGGGCTTTCTTTTTATATATCATTCTCTCATAGCAAACTAACAGTAAGAGCGGCGTGGTTAAAAATGCAAATGGTCGCCTTATTTTGAACATTACAAAACAAACAAACTTTTTAAAAAACTTAAACTGTTCACCTAAAGAATAACAACGTGCTCTAGCAAAATAAACCTTGTACTTTTTGATTTCACACAGACTTGCCTAAAAAAATCCAGAAAAATGTTTGATGTTTTAAAAAAGTGCTTTAATTTGATATAAATATCTAATTTAATGTCATTTTTATACTCAGACTTACTATTTGAGGTTCTTCAAATTAAAAACTACCACCTCTCTGATTAAACCCTTCCAGATCTCCCTCCGAACTCACTCTCCCTCCACGCTTTCCCATCTGCCCCTGCTGCTGAGATGGTACCAGCGCACACAGGAGCTCTCCGGTGTACTGAGAGCCGCAAAGGACTGTGGGATGGCCTTTCTAAACCTCAGTACAGCCGACCCTTGCCCTTCCCAGCAGGACGCCCCCCCACGAGCCAGCGAAGAACCCAAACCAAAGCAAGAGCCCTTCATCGGGGGCCCGAGGCCAACTCTCACCAAACTGCAGGTAATTGAATTTCACTCTCTCCTATTTCTCTCTCATTTGATTCCCTAAATCTTCGCTCTCACGGAAAAGAGATTACACAGAAGCGCTTCTCTTTGCCACTTCACTACACCTGTCAGTGGCGAACTCGCATAATCCCTAAACAGCGATCTGCTCTCAATGCATTCAGTGCCGCGCGCCCGTCCCTTTACGCAGCCCCGTGTGCCACCGCGGGGCCTGAACCGTGATGATAAAGGATTTATGCACTCCAGCGAGGCAGAACAGCAGCCGTTCTGACTTGCTCTTAACTGATGGGACGCCCTGCCACTCGATACTTTAAGGAGGCTGGTGTTATGCCGCTCTCTGACTCTGCTTCTTACAGCCGCACGTTTGACATTCATTAGCTGCGGTAAAGAATGCTTGCATTTATCAAGAAAATCCAGAAATAAAGGAAGCATTCATGAGCTTTGTTTGATAAGATTTGAATTGTCATCATGCTGTCATGATTTAATGTCTTTAAAGGGGTAGTTCATGCAAAAAATTTAAATTGTTATCATTTACTTACTTTACTCTTAAGCCCTAAGAGGCCATGCATTCAAATATTTTTTTTCTCTTGTTTTCTCATAATCACAACTTAATTTTCTTGTGATCTTGACATAACAAAGTCATTTTCTTGTAATCACAACTTAATTTTCTGGCAATGTCAACATAACAAAAAGTCAATTTCTCGTGATCACGACTTCATTTTCTCATGATCTCGACATAACAAAAAGTCCTTTTCTCATCATCACAACTTAATTTTCTCGTGATCTCGACATAACAAAGTTTTCTAATAATCACGACTTAATTTTCTCGTGATCTCGACATAACAAAAAGTCAATTTCTCGTCATCACGACTTAATTTTCTCATAATTACAAATTAATTTTCTCGTAATTTCAACATAACAAAAAATTGTTTTCTTGTAATCACTTTATTTTCTCGTGAACTTGACATGACAAGTTGTTTTCTCGTCATCACGACTTAATTTTCTCGTGATCTCGACATGACAAAAAGTTGTTTTCTCGTCATCACGACTTAATTTTTTCGTGATCTCGACATGACATAAGTTGTTTTCTCGTCATCACGACTTAATTTTCTCGTGATCTCGACATAACAAAACGTTGTTTTCTTTTCTTTTAAACATTTATTTATCTCTCTCTTGATTCATCTTTGAATGCTTATTGAAGGCCTCAGGAAACAGGAAGGGTTGGGAGATTGGAGGGATGGTGCTCAGACGTGGATGGAAGAGTTTAGATTTGATTTGAGAGTTCGGCAGTTTTCATGTTTTTTTTGTTGCTGGTTCTACTAGCATATATTTGATGTCATCTTTCTTTGCTGATAGGACTTCTATCTTTGCTGATAGGACTTCTACTTCAGTTTTAAAACCGATTCTGATTCTATTTTTCATATACATTTATATGTTTGTATATTATCTGGAAAAAATTGCAATAAAAACAATCAGTTTGAATTAAAGTGACGTATTCTCATAAAAATGTGAAAGAAACTGCTCTCTGTTTTTCACAGTTCACCAAATTCCATTTTTTGGTCTTTTCACAAACAGGAGGTCAAATGTGTTTCTCCTGAAAGGTGAGCTAACGTTTAACCACGAGTCTACAATAGGGTTTGATCTTAAACAAAAAGAACTGTAGTGACCCTATAGGAAAGTCAGTCAAGCATCTAGACATGTCAGAATCTTTAACTATATTAACCAGGGTAAGAGATCTTTTATCTTGTGCAGAAAAAAACAACTAGAACCATGTTCTTTTATGCATATGACAATGAACTACAGTCCCTATTTACACATTTAGTTGGAATTAATTAATTAATCAAAGTGTCAAATTTCTAGCATTTTATCTGTAGATTTAGAAGAATATGAGAACAAGAACTTATTAGTGCCCACAACAGTGCACAATAGCATTTAATAGTTATGGTTATTTTTTATTAATTAAGTATTAAGTTAAGTGTCAATTAAGTATTAAGAGTTATTGTTAATACCACATATTATCGTCGTTTTAAATTTATAATAAAATCGATATTTCAATTCAATTTTTGTGATGAAATTATTAATAAATCCAGATTTTTTTTTTTTTGCTAAACGTTTATATGAAGATTTAATGCACACATTTATGGTTTTATCATTCTTGATAAAAAATTTTTTTTATTGATATGGTTGTGACAATATCTTTTGTCATTATTCTAATGATCTTTAATGTTGAAACCTGTCTGCTCTATATCAAAAGTACCATGCATCTCCATCTATTTACATTACCATAACATAAACAAACATACTTTCTAATTGCTCTCACCTTCCAATAAGTTTGTACTTTTCCTAAACCAATTGTAAAACTTTACAATGCAGTGCTTATTACTTTTTTCATGATGAATCACTTGCTGCAGTCACACGCCGCAGTGTTTCCTCACTATTCCAGATAATAATGCCCCTCATAATGCTGTATTACATGGAAAGCTCAGCTTGTGACATCATTACTGTGTCTTTTTATCCCCCCCGGAGGAACCGCTGATTCAGTCCATAACCTCCTGTGCGGTCCTCTGTCTGCTTATTCTGTCGGCCAGCGCTTCCATATTAGTCCTGCTGATTTACCCAGCATCTAAACGGCCTACAAACTCCAACAACACTTGCAGAAATCTGCCGATAATGAGTAAAAAAGGCCTGCGGTGGCCTCATACACACTTCTGCTGTACGACTCCCACAGGACGAGCAAACAGAGTAACAGTACCGAGTCTCTCTTTTCCGTCTGCCCCAGACCACAATGCAATAGTCGAGTCCCCGGTAGGTGATAAAAACACACAGCTGCTGTCGTCGAGTTTTTAGGCCGGCTGCAGAACTTCACTTCTAGCTTTCTTGTATCTCTCTCTCTCTCTCTGTGTGTGTTTGGTGTTTGCCACCTCTGGCATTCCGCTACTATAAATCAGATATTTCCCGTCACGCTAGTGGATATCAATTTGGTGTGTGTGAATGAGTCGGAGCTCAGCAGGCTCTCTTAATGCATAGCAGTCCGCTGGGATTTCTCCAGGCTGCGTGCTTTCTGCTTTAGGTCTGCTCTGCAGCTGTTGCTGGTGGCTCATTGCTTTTAGAGCAAATGACATTTTTATCCACCGAGCCAAACCTTATGGCCGGGCTGGATTTGTAATGGCAGAGATGCGCCATCCATCGCTGGCTACTGTTTAACAAACAGAACCAGAATCAGACCTGCTGTAGATCACTGACCAAGAACATCTCAGAAGCTCCGTTTGATGGTTTGTGAGAAAATGGATGCGGGTTTTGGGGATTTAGCCATTGCTAAAGGATGTCGTTAGGCACAACACATAGGAGATTAACTGTATTTTTAAATATTATTGCGGATTTTGGAAAACCTGTGTTTGCCAATGAGATGGTGCCAAGACAGGAACTATAAACATTAGAACTTTCTGCGATGATTAGGGTTTTTAAAAGGAAAAACAAGTGCCTTTTAATGTGTAAAAGAATTACTTTATGAACTCCTTGCAGAATTGGTAAAAATGTGATTAATTTTAAAGTACAAATGAAATCAAAACTAACCATGTGATTCTGTAGGCTCACATTGCTAGTTTTGTGAACAATTTATCTCTGCGTGTCATTAAGAAAAGAAAATTGTTTGTAATCTTTAAAGGGCACCTATGATGAAAATCATCTTTTTTAAGCAGTTTGGACAGAACTGTGTGTATGTATAGTGTGTCCACAGTCATATTGGGGTGATACAAAGACAATAAGTCTCTTTTTAAAAATTTCCTGATGTTAAAATAGCATCCAAATCCCTCCCATTTTGAGGCCCACCGCAACATGATGTAGGAGTGCTGTTTTCCCTGCCCACCGAATTGATTGACAGCTGCGTATTAACATGTCTCCGTAGTAATGCGTATAATCATATCAACAAGACAGGACGTGCGCAAAGCAACCGGGAATAAAAGATCTGTTCAGTTCGCTAGGATCATCATTCATCATCAAATGTGATCAAGAGTGAGTTTTCCAAGTTTAACACGTTTTTAAAACAGTACATGTTTGTAATGAATTACAGCGATTTACTTCAGCTTTACTTTTTCACCACAGCCGCGTGTCAGTACAATTATAAAAGAAGACGCTTCAATCCCAGGTTGTGGACGTTAAATCAGGTTTATTTTGTACATTAACATAACTGATATCCATACAGCGGTGGATATTAACGTGTATCCTGTCACATTTGCCGTGCAAAAACAGTGCAAAGCTAAACGCGCGTGCTGTCTGTGTGTAAACTTTGTAACGACATTATGTGCGACTTATCGTTGCAACAAATACATCAAATAATCATTGGGAAAGTTCTTACTGTAATATTTCTCACAAACGTTACGTGAGATTTGCTTCCTTCATGTCTGTCTGTTATCTGAGGCAGCCGAGGGCGGAGATTAAGGCACACTGACAGGCACGTGGGAACGGTCGGCGGGTAGGACTAGCATTAAAGGCACAGTCCACCAAAACAGCTACAAGATGCTCAGAGCTAAAAATTACAAACTTCTGAAAGGTATAATAAATAATCTGGTGGGTGTTTTGAGCTGAAACGTTAAAGACGCACTCTGGAGACACAAAATACTTATATAAAATCTGGAAAAAGGGGTAAACTAGATGCCCTTTAATTGAAATCTGAAAATGCACTTCCTGTTTGTTTTCAGCGGAATTCTCAGATTACGTCTGTCTGAGGTATTGGGTGTGGGTGTTTTCTCATTTAATATTCCGTTTCTCTAAGAACCGCGTCACAATACGAACAAAAAAGATGGTCGCAGCTTCTGGTTCATGTGGACTTTCACAAAATGAGTGAGCTTACAAAATGCATGTGTTTTTTTTATTTTTTTTTATTTAGTACTGTTCTGAGTAAGATATTTTACATAAAACATATTTACATATAGTTCACAAGATGAAAATAGCTAAAGTTATTAAAATATGCACCTGCAAAAGTTTATAAGCAATTTCTTTCTATTATGTGTGGTTAATGATGTTTTTCTGCTTTGTGATGTTTGTTCATGAGTGTCTTGTTTGTTCCATACAGTTATACTGCCAGTTGTTCTAGAGAAAAATCCACAATTCATTAAGAGCCAGGGGGTGAGAACTTTTAAACAATATGACAATGTCCAATTTTTTATTTATTTTTTTATATATATTTTTTCTGTATTTTTCTATATTTAATAGAAATTACAGAAAATACTCGCAAGTTTCTTGGAAGACAAATTAAGTAGACTTTACCTTGACATTTCTTTTCCCTTCCATTACCGTTCAAATGTTTTCTTCCACCAGTTTTTAATGCCACGTGTTGTCTTCTGGAGCATCAGTAGCTATGTTTCCATCCTCCTATTTTTATGCGAATATCCAAAAAAAAAAAAAAAAATGGTTGATGGAAACGGCAAGATGAGCGTAAATTTTGAAAATGCGCATAACTGAGTAGGATAAAGTTTTTATTCAATAAGAAAAAATGCACATAAACTACGATGGAAACACTTTTACCGAACAAATTCCAGTATGTGCATTAAAAAAATGTGATTTTGTTATAAGAGATCATGTGATGATAAAGATGTGTGTGAATGGACAAACCAGCAGACTGAGCACATTGTAAATCATCTGAAATGTTGTTTTGGTCATTCTAAAACGCTGTAACCATTTCTGTATTAGTGTTATTATATTATTAATTACCTCCAGAATTGTCCAGAGCATCTGCGCTAAGCGTCTTACGCCTTCAAACGCCACCACACGTTCATTGCATGTCGGCAACATCTACTGAGGTGCAAGTCATTTATTAAATAAAGAAAAGGTTCACACAGCTTCTCTTACCGCAGCAAATTCAGTTTTTACTCTTGATATTTGGCGCCAGTTTATCAGAAAATGACGATTTTGTTCTCTTTGACTCATTGGATGGAAACGCTGCTTTATTCGCATGTCTTTTATGTGATATTTCAGTTTTACGCATAAATTTAATTTGCATCTTTGGATGGAAACATAGCTTGTGAGTTTAATAGTTGTGTTTGAGTCTTTCAATTGTCCTCAGTGTGAAAAGATGGATTTCAAAATCATACAGTCACTGCTGGAATGGGATCAAATATGCAAAATATGCTAGAAAATTGAAGAATCTGCAGGACATGGAGGCTTTTTCTGAAGAACAAAAGCTGTTTAACTGTTCAGAACAAACAAAGGACTCATGAGCAATCATCACCAATAAATTTTTTTTTAGATCATCCTGGTATTAATAAACTGTGTCATTTTCATATATATTTAATGCAATATTAAGTGTTGCATTATGTCAAAAATACAGTATTTGATTTGTTTTATACAAAGTTCTGTCAAGATTGGTCCTATCTAATGTGCTTCCAACCATGTTATCAACTACATGACGCAGGTGATTGGTTGTTGCCATGTCAGCAGCCAATGAGCTTGCTTGTTAGCATTTAAATACCTCAGTATAGTTTGTGCTATAAATCTACAGCATGTTTTTCATAAACCCTCCATGTCTGCAAATATACTGGCAGTGGAAATTCTTAGCACTTACTCTGCACCAATAATAAAAGCAGCAGCGTAGGAGATCTACAGCGTGCCACCAAGACCAACATTGCCATACACATCATTCATTACCATACTAAATCTCTGCGTGAGATGTCATAACAGAATTAGTGTTATTGTTTGAGTAAAGCATTGTCAACAGAGGCACCGTGTTGTGCTTATGCTCAAAGTCTGCTCGAGTCCTAACATTTATACCTGACCAGAGTCACTTCTAACTTGAAACTCGCATGCATTTTAAAGAAAAAAACTCACCTGAGACAGACCTGATAAAATTAGACTTCAGTTCGACTCAATGGCATTTTTTTGCACACCAAACATGAACGTAAGCATTGACATGCACACAGCCTCAGTAAGGAATAATCCTGCTGTTCAGCTGACTGATTTGGCTACTGCTACATTACTGTCATTAATTTAACCTATGTTTTATGTATATACAGTTGAAGTCAAAATGATTCGCTCTCCTGAGAATTTTTTGTTTCTTTTTTTCAAATATTTCCCAAATGATGTTTAACAGAGCAAGGAATTTTTCACAGTATTTCCTACAATATTTTTTCTTCTGGAGAAAGTCTTATTTGGTTTATTTCGGCTAGAATAAAAGCAATTTTTAATAAAAAAAAAAATCATTTTAAGGTCAATATTATTAGCCCCCTTAAGCAATATTTTTTTGATTGTCTACAGAACAAACCATCATTTGCCTAATTACCCTAACTTGCCTAATTAAACTAGTTACGCTTTTAAATGTCACTTTAAGCTGAATGCTAGTATCTTGAAAAATATCTAGTAAAATATTATGTACTGTCATGACAAAGATATGACAAAGATAGAAATGTGTTGAAAAACTCTTCTTTCTGGTTAACAGAAATTGGGGAATAAATATACAGGAGTGCTAATAATTCTGTCCTCAACTGTAAAATATTGACTGCCTGATGGATGCAACATATTTCTGAGTTCACCATTGAGTTGTGACCAGTGGATTGGAAAAATAACCGTGATAGCACAAAAACAAATGTAATCGATAACCTAACACAGATTTTCTAGTGTTGCAAATTATTTAATTCATCCTCGGCCGAAAGTCTTCTGCAAGAAGAAACGCCTTGCATTAGCCTGCAGCTTAATGAGGCGAGGGGCTTTTCCTGATAGATTTTATATCTATAAGATGGATTTCTGTATGTAAGATTGCAAATTTTTGTTCCTTTTCCATATGCATAAATGCACTTAACACAAACGCACTGAAGTGCTGAATTGTCCATCACTCATCAAAGATTGCTTTGCAGAGCACACTCATAAGGTGTTGCCTTGTCCATTTATTAAAGTTTGAGTGTCTTGGGGGTTTAAGTGATCCTGTTTATTGATTTAAAAGAGTAGGCAAGTGCAGGGTGCAATATTTTGGAATGTGTTTTTTTTTTGTTTCTAAGAAAAGCATTTAAGTGTATTATTTCCAGCGTTATTGACTCTCCAATCTGGATCCCAAATTGCTTAAGTAGAGTCAATTATAAGAGTGGATTTGGCAACACTTCAAGAACAAAACACAATGTCAAAGTGGAGATGTAATTACAATCGCCGACCATGAGTCTTCAATGATCTCTATAATATTACTATAATATTAGTTATGTATATTAGTTAGTATGTGCAAGATGTGCAAGAATGTTGGTTTACCACTGCCATAAATGTTAAATTATAATTTAAAGAATTGGTCCCACTTTATGTTAAGTGTCCTATATTTTATTGTATTTGTATTTTGATGTAAATACAATGTACTTAATGTGTTCATAATGTATTGCAGGACATTTTTTGTGCTATTGAGTTGGGATACGGGTAAGGTTAGGGACTGGTTTGGTGGTGTGGGAAGGTTTAAGGGTGGGTTAAGGTGTAATGGATTGTCAAAAGTGTAACTATAGATGTAATAACTGAAATTAATTACAGATGTATTTACATGCAGGTGTTTAATCAATATTAAGTACACTAAGTACACTGTAAAAACGTGTATTTACGCAATAAGTACATTGTAATGAATTATTTATTTTAATGTGAGTACATATTAGTTAAGGACGTTTAATAGGGTATATGCGGAAGGACTTTAAATGTTTCAGTAACCTGGGTCAAGCGCTTCCGGTGAACTGTATGCCATTACAAAATCGGCTGTTTTCTTTAAAAATCAGCGATCTTCACTGCCTGATTGTTATACGATATAAAGTGGGTCTCACAATGTACAGGAAGCACTGCATTAAATTACTTTTTTTTCCGCGCCATGTCTTTAAAATATGAACATTTATTTTACCCCAGTATATTCAAGTCAAGATCTCAAACTCAAAATCAAGAGTTTCTGCGCTAGCCTGCTGATCCTGACGGGTGCGTGCATGTAAACGGCTTTTCATTTTGTTTTACGCTTGAACAACTAAAAGAACACTGAAGTCTATTTAACTGATTGTATTTTAATAACACTACAACATCGATGCTGTAAAAGGAACCATATAAAATAGAAAAAAGTCGGTTAAACCGGTCACTGGAAGTTTATCAGCATGGGAAGAAACACTAGCTGTGCATATACCCTATATAAAGTGGGAGCAAATTCTTTGGTCCCAATGGCATTGTCCTGAAACATTACAGTTTGTACTTTTGCAGAGAATTGATGAACAAAGGATCGCTTATGAACATTTTTGTAATATTAATAAAATTATAATAAATCAATAGTATTCTGTAACATTTTCATTCTTTAGATTTTAATGGCAACACTTAAGACTAATGGTCCATTAGTAATGTTATTTAATGGATTTACTAACATTAGCCAAATATGAATAATCTTGTTAATGTATTATTAAAATCTAATGTATTATTAAAATACAAAGTTGTGTTTGTTAACATTAAAGCACCGTGAGTTAACATGAACGTTATTTCACTTGGATAACGTTATCTAACATTTAAAAAATGATGATAAAATGCAGTAATAAATGCATTACTAATTGTTTATTCATGTTAGTAAATACATGACCTAATGAACCATTATTTTAAAGTGTTTGTTTTATGTTGGTGATTCAGTTATAGTGCAGGAGACATATAAAGTATGACTATTTTACTTTCAGATCCTTATTGAACCTTTAATTCTTTAACTATTCCCTTTTGTTCTGCTTGTTTGTGCATTTTGTTTAACAAAAAACCCTTTCCTGGAGGTTTTAACACCAATTTCATTCCGTCTTCACCCCTTTCCACTTGAGTTTGTTTGATTGCAAGCAGGTTAATTTGATTCTAAATGGGTGACTAACCTCATCTCGCCCAACTTAAAAAAAAAAAAAAAGTACCTTTATAAAATCCCTTAACACAACACAATACATTTTACACCATTGTGTGTATCAGTACTTGGCTTTGCATCTTATATCCTCAATGAGAAATAACTGCCATAACACACTTTTTACACGTTTTATGTAGGACTTAATAATGATTAAATACCAACTACGGAAATGTAGAATCAATTATAGGACTTCGACCTTTCACAGCAGTTTCTAAAGTTCGACGAACTGCTTCGTAACGGATTCCTGATTTAATTAGCACCCTGTCTCAGGTGTTCTGGGGAATTGTAAGAAGTGGTCAGCTTCAGTAAAAAGCCATCGCCTGAGGGCTTCTGTCAGTATGCTATGCTTTAACCTGTGTTTATATGCTTCTTTTTTGGCCTGCAGGAAAACGGGATAGATGCTGTTTACTCCGCTCACCCTTGCCCTTCACGCACTGTTGATTGGGAGAGCCTACCGATGGCCGTCAACCCTTCTGAAGGTAACCTTGGGTGTATTTTTCCACAGATGCGTTAACTATTTATACACCATTTGTGATATGCATCTTCATATAATATCGAAATGCATGTGTGGAACCGTTTTGCTAGTCATGTATCCCTTTTTCCTCCTCATCCACTTCTATTTCTATTGTACTAGTCAATTAAAGCTTTTTTATTTGTCTAATTTCCTCCATCCAATCCTGTAAGGGTGTTAAGAATTGTATTTCCGCTCTCCAGTGAAGCATTCAAAATTATAATCCACTATGGATGACAAATAATATACTTGTCTAACACCATTTCAGCACTTCCTTGGTTTTTTATTTCGTTTTCAACAGCGACAATGACTATTCTAGAATTGATGTAAAGGCAGCTTTAAAGAGATAGTTCACAAAATAATCATCCTTGTTTCAGATCTTTGTGGGTTTCTTTCTTCTGTTGAACACAAAGGAGTATATTTTTACATAGTATTCGTTGTTCCCACTGTGAAAGTCAATGGTTTTCAGCTTTTGTTTTCAACAGATGAAGGAAAATCATAAAGGTTTGGAACAACTCGAGGGTGACTAAATAGTTATTCATTTAAATTTTTGAGGTGAACTATCCTTTTTATATCTATGATCGATGGGCATTATCTTCAGATAAGAATAAGTCATCTAAAATCAGTATTTTTTCTTCTACCTCACGCATTTCTTTGCCGTTTAGTAGTATATTTTTGGGCATACCTGTAGAAATGGGTTTGTGAGCATTGAGTATTCATGCCTGTCCTGTGTCACACGCTGTCGTGCTCTGGGGTCTTAACTAGCTGGAACAGCAGGCAGCTGTTTTTTTCACCAGGAATGAGTGAGATGCCAATCACCTCGCACAGACTCACGACTGCGCTCCGTGGAGAGACAGAAATCCAGTTGGTTTAAAGAGTCTGGAAACAATCCTCATCGATCCATGCCCCTGAGAGCATAATTTACTTGAGTCAAAAGCCGCCTTATAAATCTGTTTGGCAAGAAATAAATAACAACCAAAAAACAAAATACATGGGATTTTGGAGTTTGTGCTCAAGAAATTTGATAGCTAATTTTATGCTTTTGAGGGTTGATATTAAAATGAAAACAAATCGTGGCTTTGAAATTTGTATTTGTAATATGTATGGAGCATCTTCTCTTTTTTTACCCTTTAAATAAAAGAAAAAAGGTCACAAAAATAAACATTGACGTTTTTAGGCAGTATTTCATCAAATTATGTATTTTTTTGCAGAATTCAAAGCTGCTCTTTTCCATGTATTGAATGCTAATGGTGAAAACAGCTGTCAAACAAGATTTAAATTTTACCCTGTTGCTTTACATAAAGCTATTACATGCCTTAAGTGGACTTAGAGGAGTTTGCAACATTTATGAAGTATTTATGATTCTTTGGAGCTCTTTGGGGTTTGAAAAAGTCCCCAGAATTGCATTGCATGAACATTCTGCAAGAAGTCACCTTTGATTTTTATTTCTTTTTTGTTATTATTATGCATGAATGGAAAGACTTTGAAGTGAGTCAATGATTGACAGAATTCCTCCCCCCCCCCCCCCCCCCGACATGAGCTATGCTTTTTAGCCTGTATGGTATATTCAGTGTGCTGTAAGTACTGCTTTTTGCTTCTCTGGCCAAGGTCAAAGGAGAGTTTCATTATTTTTATTCTGTCTTGAAATAATAACAGTTTTATCTTCCATTTGCATTCAAAGATTGCTTATTATTCAAGGCTTTTAGGAGTTTTTTTTAGTTCATTGCAGTCGGTAGTCAACTTTACTGCTCTTTTCACATTTGCATCAAACTCCATTTCAGAGATGAACTCCTGAATAAGTGTAAATTATTGTCTGCAAAGTGCAGTGAAGACGCCAGGAACATAATTCCCTGGACATTTTAGATGGCCCATGAGTCATTTTGCCCCTTCGCTGCTGATTTTCTAGTGATTTAATGCAGGGCCCTTCAGATAAAACAGTTATCAGAACTTGTGACATCGGCACTAAAATGAAAGAAACATGCCTTTATTTTGTTCTATCCTTTCTTTTTACCACTGCGGCTCTTCCTGTCAGCATGCACCCACACACGCCTCTCTCTAATGTCTTTTCAAGTGCTGAATCTGTGAGTGGTAACTAAGAGAAGGTGTACGAACAGAGAGGTCTGTGTATCTCCTGCTGTTTGTTATGAATCCTCCGTCTCTTCAGCACTCCACTAATCGCTGCTGTTACCTCTCAACAGTCAGGTTACCCGTGGAGTGAAAACAAGCTCCATTGTTATAGGACTGTCATAGTGTTGGGCAAAGTGTATCAGTCTGCAGTCTGCCCAGAGCTCTGACTCTGATGTTTTTGCATCCTAAACTTTTAAACCAGATTACTCAAACAGACATTTAGATGTGTAGTCAGCAGTTCCTACCTTCCCACACAGAGCAAAACATGGTCTCATGATGTTGAAGTGCTAGCCAGAAGAGCTTCTGACTGGAAAATGGTGTAGGAGTGCCTCAAGGCTTTGTGTTGGGCCCCTTTACATTGTTGAACTAAACATCGTCTTTACATGATTTTTCTTTCCCCCAGTGTACATTCAGAGTCACCTCTGGGACATTTTCAGTGTTGTATTTTTACCCACACTTAGTTGTTCAGGGTGTGTGTATCTGCGTCAGTGGATAAGATGTTACTGCGTGGGCACATCCATAGAGGAGCTGTCGTATGGACAAGATTACAGAGTCCTGCTTCATTTGGAAGTCTTTGGAAATTTGACATGCTCTACTACCAAAAAAGGAGCCATATGAATTTTACATTTGCTGGCCGTATTCTTTGGGAGCTAAATATTTAGACATTTGTAAGACTACCGCAACTACCACCCACATTTTGCAAGCCACCTCCGGAGTGCTGATAAATATTGTTTTAAATCGAGGGCAGTCTGTGGGAGGATTGCATTGCCTGGGTGTCTATTATGCAGTTTGTGGAGAGCGGGAGAGAGAACTAGTCGCTGTCACCGCTACAGAGCAGAGAGAAGCCCCAGGGGCCACCTGGGGAACGTGGTTGGCAGCGGTGCCTTGAATGTGAATTCATTTCCGCTGTCAACACCGCGGCCCTGTTGAGCATTAAGAGACTCCAGCGTGTTTATGTGGGAAGGGGCCGTTTACATGGGAGGCGCATTCCGGACGCATCTGCCTGTTTTGGCAGCTACTTGTCTGAAATGCTTCATCTCTAGACAGTTTATGGCCATAGAGGAGGGAAGGTCAACTAAAAGCCTTTAGAACCTTCAAAGGCACAGTCGCATGATTGAATGACTTCGAAATCACTTCTTAACCTTCAAAGACACCTGTCTCAAGGAGCCAGACTTTGGCGAACGTGCATTTCAGACAGGAAGAGACCGTCTTTGCTGCCTTTTTGTGTGATTTTTAGGCAGGGATAAATCTGAAATCGATGATACCACAGTGAGCGTGCAGCCCTGAAACAACCTTGCAGACTCGCTTTATTTCTCAGTGACTCATAATAACCCATGGACCCTGATTCTTGGAATATGTTCAACTTGGATTTTCAAACTGTTCTTGCCATTTCTATGTGCAATTAGCATTAGGCCGTCTGTGCAATTTCAGTCAGAGGTAGAGATTACGTGCCGCTTCGCCCATTATTGCTCACTTCAGTGGCTTGACTGTATTAACGCATTGTGAAGAATTGTTGTGGCTCAACTCATACCTGAATTAGTCACTGTTGTTGCTCCCACTTCTCAGAGCTGATCTGAATATGCCATTTCAATTCCAGTTCATCTGAACTTGATAGACATTTAAAATATGTGTTAAAATACAAACATGTGCAATTAAAATGTTTGAATGTAACTTTGAATATATCCTATATATTCAATATGTAGTATATTCTATAGCTAACATTTCAAATATTTAAGTTTACAAGTCATACCCATGGAAAGATGTATTTGAAGAGTATTGGATAGACATGCAGAGATTCAATTCTGTTTATCGTGTTAATGTACATGAACAATATTGATATGATTGCCACTCAAAATACAGTCAATAATTGTTTATTTATTCTTTTAGAGCAGTGGTTCCCAAAGTGGGGGTTGGGACCCCCCGGGGGGTCGCGGGACAATGATGGGGGTCGCTTGGTGATTTCCAAAAATCAAATTCATTTTATTAAACCATTAGAATTACCATATTTGATCAGAAACAAACAGAATATAAAAATTAATAGTTACATAAAAAAAAACATGCAAATAAAAGCCATCAGCCTTAAATTTTTTTTTGGATTGTGACTCCTGGGGTGATTGCGTTAAAGGCACAGCAATAGCGTCAGTTGCAGCAGATTCATTTTATGACACCAGGTTAAACCTTTTGACACATTTATTACACTCACATACATTTAAAGTGTTATTTATTGCTGCTCAGTAACCAAATAATACGGCACAAAATAATATTAAAAACAAACAATAGTCCATTGTTAGTCCAAAAGTCCAAAAAAAAGTTGTTGGCATTTAAACATGAGTAATAATTTTACACTAAACATAAATGACAGACAGAACATGAATAAATGAATAAATAATAATAAGAATAAACAAAAAAAGGCATTTGTCTAATGTAAATCTAAGCTACATAAGTATTTCTGAAAAGGCACATTTGATCAACTATATTAATGTATGTGTATATACATGTGTATATTCCATACAAACATGAAGCTGATCGGTCCAGTTCTTGTCACGTGACTCGCGGTGCACTTGTGGCATTCTTTCAACTAGGTGCGGCCATGGGTGCACCTGGAAAGCGTGAGCGCATCGATCCTAATATGTCCATGCAAGCCGCGCACATCCATTGGAAATAACGAACTTGCATGCTCAAAAGACGCAATATGTGAACGGCCCTTAGTTAATAGCCTCAGCCATAGTTAATCCAGTGTGCGTGGGTATTAGCCTCGGTGTACAAGCTCAAACTTAGCGCACAGTTGGCGTAACTTTGTTTAGTTGCAGCAGTTTTGTTCCATGCAAAAACACAGTGTTGAAAAGCCTTTACGATTAATTAACCGTGATGAATTAAAGCACGGTTAATAGTGAAATCGGTTAATCGTTGCATCCCTAGTCACAGGCTGAAAAGTTTGGGAACCCCTGTTTGAGAGTGCCTCAGATTGTTGTATTTGCAGTGGTGTTCATTACAACACCAAATGCTTGAAGAATTATTAGGCGATTTATTTTTTTTAAAACATGAGCAAATTTTTCACGTCAATCTGGCCTACGACATTGAAAATTTGCAGACGATTTATTGGCCCATTGTTTGTAAACTTTGTACAGGCTCTGATTGT
Source organism: Danio jaintianensis (assembly GCA_903798115.1). Classification (NCBI taxonomy): domain Eukaryota; kingdom Metazoa; phylum Chordata; class Actinopteri; order Cypriniformes; family Danionidae; genus Danio; species Danio jaintianensis. The sequence continues at coordinate 6,061,525 of CAIGQV010019186.1, read as the reverse complement.
TAACATCAGTTAATTTAAAGGGGAAATACTATGCAAAAGTCACTTTTATAAGGGGTTTAAACACAGTTGTGTGGTAAAAATGTATTAAGTTTATTTTTTATAATCACACTTGATAAAAACAGTCTGCAGAAACACTTTGATTGACATTCTCCCTTTGTACGTGTCATCAGAGGGAGAAATCCCCGCCCATTAGTGACCATCTCTCCATCATTAGCATAGGACGTTAGTGTTGTTTTTGAATCTGCCACTATGCTGACACACAGGCATTTGTAGCTCCGCCCTCTTTTGAAAAGAGCACAATCTCATTTGAATTTAAAGCGACAGTCACCAATTTGGATCAAAGCCTAAAAGGGGCAGGTTCAAAGAGTTCTAAAACATTATTTGTGTGGTATTTCGAGCGGAAACTTCACATACACACTCTAGACATCAGAGACTTATTTTACATCAATATTTTACAGCATAATATGTCCCCTTTAACTAAAGTCAGTGTAATGACAAGCATTATTTAATCTCAGGTGATGTTAATGCCCAATAACTCATTTATGTTGTAGTTGTTTTATTAAAATATTAATTAATAACTACTTAAAAACTAAGAAGCCTACTATGGGATATGTAAATTTGTACTTAGTATGTTTAATCTTATTAAAATGAGGTATATGAACATGTCATATGTATATGAACCAGTCATTCCTGTTGGGTTTGACACATTCATTTCTAACTCCGACTAGAATTGAAATAAAGCCCATTTTTGGATTTTGATATGGTTTCATCAGATATTTTACAACGAAGTTCTCGCTTTTTTTTTTCTCCATACATATGCCATCTACAAATGGCACTTCCCCTTCCAGGTGCCAATATTTAGTTCAGTTTGATTAATCGAGCCTCCAATTCTTCAGTTAGATTGGTTCAGTTAATCAATATCAATTAAATGCTGCTGTCAAAGCTGGCGTGCACTTCTGTGGTCCCAACTGGAGATTCATCAGCACTTTCTCAACTTGGTAGCAGCCTGCACTCCAGAGAGCTTTAAATGAATTTTACTAATTGATCAAATGTTTGAGTCATGAATTTGAGTGCACTCCTTTTTATTTTAGCGAAATGCCACCTAATGAATATTCATGCTTGTCATTCTCCTAACCTGCTAATGTTATTTTTCTCATTACGTGACGAGCGTTTTGGGTTTTTGCCCCATATTTACACAAAAATTCTATTCTTGGGCACCAGCAAATGCTGATGGTTAATTAAATTTATTCTGGTGTTGTAATTTACAGCCTGGTTACAGTGCAAAACAAGCTCTCTTCTCAGCCTTTAGATTGTCCTTGTTAATTTTCATGCTGTGTTATTCTATTGTTACCCTGAATAATACATTGGATCAGGCCACGGTGAATCGCAAATTACAAGAGTTATTTGCATTTTTCCTTTTTTTTTCCCACCTCCATTTTTTCTGTACTTTCACTGTACATTCTTTTCTTCTCGTTTCATGCTCAACGTCTGTATTTAACATCAGTTTCCGACCTCAAGCTGTAACTCCTTTCTATCTGTCAAATGTGTCTTTTTTTCCTGAATGTCCACTTGGGTGTATTGTATTCCTGTTCTCAGTTGACCAGCTTTCAGAGTTTATATATACCATTTGTGTGTGTGTGTGTGTGTGTGTGTGTGTGTGTGTGTGTGTGTGTGTGTGTGTGTGTGTGTGTGTGTGTGTGTGTGTGTGTGTGTGTGCGTGTGCGTGTGCGTGTGCGTGTGCATGTGTGTGTAGAAGACCCAATTAAAGAGAGTTTATTTTTGTGTTCAGGCAAGCTTGTTTACAAGAACAAAAGAAGTCACTTTCAGGATTTCTCTTGACTTTATCGCCAAAGCAGAAAATCACCTAGTTATCACCTTTCCCTTCTAAGGACTTGTGAAGAATCTTATTGAGACCCATTTGGGTTATTGATCTGTAGTTTGGATGGAGTAATTTGGTTTAAGCAGTTGTTCAGGGTTTTTTTCTTTTTTTTAAACCTATTGAAGTTGAAGCTTATTTTTGTTCTTTTCCGCCATTTTTTTGTTGTTTTATTTGTAGATGCTAAGCTTTCAGCCACTGACATTCAAGTGGTGTGTTACAATCCTCATTATGTTTAAAAGAATGCGAAAAAGCTCTTGTTTACTAAACGCAGTTGAGTTGACAAGACGTCTGAATCTTGCAATTTTCCTTTCATCCTGACAAAAACCTTCAAGCGACGATTACTGTTTTCAAAGACTTTTTAAAGTTGTGTCTACCACGGCGTGAGTCTCCAGACACAACAGTTAGTTATGCACCATTTGTTTTTTGTCTATGTTATGATTTGTATAATAATAATAATAATAATTATTATTATTATATTAATTATTATTATTATTGTTATTCATTTTCTTTTCGACTTAGTCCCTTTATTAATCAGGGGTCGCCACAGCATAATGAACCGCCAACTTATCCAGTATATGTTTTACGCAGCGGATGCCCTTCCAGCTGCAACCCATTACTGGGAAATATTATTGTTATTATTTTTATTATTATTATTATTAATATTATTATTATTATTTCATTATTATTGTTGTTGTTATTATTTATTATTATTATTTATAGAATGACAGGTTATTTCTCAGTATAAAAAATATCCGTAAATTGGCTTCTCCATATTTTGCGTATCATGTTGTTGTTTTTTCTTCATTTATTTATGTTTTTGAATTGCATTATGGGAGCTTGATTTTTTGTCGTGCGACGCAACAAAGTTGAGAATCCTTCAACTTTATGCAAATGATGAGCGACTTTCTTGAGCGACAGCCAACAGGAGCACAAGAAGAGCCACGTGATCCTCTCTCAGCTAACTCAGAGGCCGGTTGTATTCTCCGTGCACAGACCTGCAGTGACAGGCAGAAAGTCGCTGCTAGTGTGAATGAGGCATAACATGTATGTACACATTGGCAGTACACATTGGCATTGTACACATTTTTAAAGCTTTCTCATTAGAAGAATCAGGAATCAATAGATATAACATTTTAAAGAAAGGCTTTAGCCTACTAAATTTACATTTATATATAAAAGTATTAGCCCAAAACAAAATAAGGTTAAATCAATAAATTAACAAATAAATCTGACTGTTCACTCATGTATACATCCTTAAAATAATGAATAATAAAGAATTAAATACACTAAATAAAAATTATTTTCATATTTCAAAGAGATTAAACCACACAAAAAAACACAAAGTTTTTAGAGACTGCCCACAATATAAAAACAGAATAAATAGATATTTAATTTGATGATCACAATTATCAAAATATTTTAATAATTATTTGGTAATTTGAAGGAGCAATTCACATCAAAGTCATTAGAAATACACTTTTGTAGAAAACACACTTTGAAGGACATTTATTTGCCTTTATACATAAAGAATTTCAAGTCCAAACTCTTTCATTCACAAGAGATGTATGTGGGTCATTCCTGCTATGTGCTGAGTGTAGTTGTGTTCAGGTGTGACAGCTATTTCCTCAAGTTCAAACATCAGTCAACCTCAGTTCAGGGAGACACTTCAAGTTCTGCACTGAATCATAACATGATCTTAAAGCCAAGGTAAATGTCTCCGTTATATTTCCTCTGGGCTTTGAACAAGGTAAGAGGTGACATAAATATGGGTAGTGGTTTTTGTAAAAAACACCATTTTTGAAGAATTAAAACCGCAATAAACTTTGAAACCGGTTATCATCCTATGCCTAGTCGATGCTAATTATGTTAATTATTTGCCATGTGTGACTGTGAAAATGCAACGTTACATCAACAACCGTATACTTCCTGTGCCTTTGGGATCACCTGAAGGGGTCTCGTAACCTCTGACAGGGGCGGTCTGAACCCCAACGTGTCTGTTTGCTCTCCCTCGCAGCTCAAGTGTGAATTTGAAACTATCTGGTATGGCGTAGCAGCGTTAGACAAACAGAACAACTATTGTGCACATCTACATGGAACAATGTAATCTCTGACGTGTGGTTTGAAGGTGCTGTAAGGGTGGTGTTGGGTTTCACAGGCTGTATTTACATTTCTCCAGACTGTTTTGACGACTTCTTTGTCAGACATGAACTCACATACTCAAGGTGCACATGAGCACATTGGTGTTATCATAGCTGGGTTGGATTGGGTGTTAAATACATATTACTTCCTGCGGTTGTAGTGTAGTGTGCATTGATTTGTGCATGGGTGTTCCTGACTGATTGTCTTTGGCAATTAAATCGCCTTTTCTAGCATTTTAAAGCAGTAATAAATTGCTGTTTATTTAGTTTAGAATAGCAATGTTTTACAAAAGGGTTGATTGCAGTGATTGGGCCAAAGTGAAATCAATTATAAGAACTTCCTATTTCCTTTTGTAAAATGTGCACCTTTCATTTAGTTTGACACCCTATAAATGTTGATGTATTTATGTTCTTATTAACTTTGACTTTTCATCTCAATGTCAGATTTAATTTTTATGATTAGTTCATTCATTCATTCATTTTCCTTCGGCTTAGTCCCTTATTTATCAGGGGTTGCCACAGCGCAATGAACCGCCAACTATTCCAGCATATGTTTTACGCAGCGGATGTCCTTCCAGTCGCAACCCAGTACTGGGAAACCCATACACTCATACCCATAAACCCATACATGCATACTCTCTTGCATTTACACACACATTACACGCATGTCTTTAGACTTGTGGTGGAAACCGGAGCACCCAGAGGAAACCCACGCCAACACGGGGAGAACATGCAAACTCCACACAGAAATGCCAACTGGCCCAGCCGGGATTCTACCCCGTGGTTTGGGTGACTTGAAATTTTTAGGTTATTTATAAACCATCATTAGGAAATTTGCAAGCGATTTTTAAACTCTTCATCATCAAGAAGACTCGAAAGATAATTTGATTACACTTTTCATCCAAAATTTTGTTCAGAATCGTACAGCTTTTTACTTATTTAATGTTAGGTGCATCCCAAATCACATACTTATACTATTATTTATATTATTTATACTACAGCATTACTGTTAATGGCGTAGAATAGTGCATTAGTCGTGCATTCACACTGAAATATCATTTTTATACTTAAAGGGGAATGTGGTTGTACTGATGATCGGTACTATTTGGTAGTTTGGTCATTTATTTCACAAATTTGGCAACACATTCAAAATCTGTAATGTGTTATTTATTGACAACATCCTGGTTTAGCGTAAAAAACGGATGAAAGCAACTTTGCAGATGCCAGTGAATTCTTTCAGCTTATAAAAGCAACGGCAAAAAGAAAAATGTTTAGTTCTGCAATCCTTTCTACAACTTTCATCATTAAATCTGAAAAGCCTCCGTCAAAACCGTAATATTGAGCGAATTGAGGAGGGAAGTGAGATTTTGAGCTGTACAGCTATCAGTAAAGAGTCCCTTGTGGCCCCCAAACCTCAGGTTGAGTACCGCGGCTCTAGTGTCTATAAAGATTCTCTGCTTTCTTTCTCATTTCCCAGGCTGCTCTTAAATCCAGTCTTAAAGCCAGGCTCTTCTGCACCCTCAGTTTTTCTCTTGCTGCTTTTTCTGTGAGCGTAAAAACATTTCTCGATCGGATGGTTCCTGTCAGAACTGGAATCACTCTGGCTGAAAGAGCGTAAATCCCCAGCAGGCTTTAGATTCCTGTTTCTGCATCCAGCTACCCAGGTGTGGGTCTCGCTTTTTGGACGTTTTTGTCAAATTAGTATCCAGTCCTTGTCTTGACAGACCACTTGTGTGAAGCAAAATAAAAGTGCACATTCTTCCGGAAAGAATGTAAGGCTTGCACAAATGGCTTATTTTCGCACTGCCTAATGCCTGGATTTTTTTTACTTCGCTAATAAACCCAAAAGCTACTTGAATGTCCGGAATTCCCTGACAGCATGTCTGCTTTTTTTCTAGCTCACCTTCACTCTTCTCCTTCTCACCGCATGTGAAAGAATAAGACGCACACGTCCATCAAACCCAAGGAGGTCCATAATAGGTGGTGAAAGCTGCCGCAGGATCCGTAGAAGTATGCAGTGCGACCTTTCAAAAGCAAACTGTTCCCAGTGAAGACGACAAATGCTGTAGACAAGTCCATTGCATACTTTTCAGTGCCTTCCAAAAGCAAACTGGAAATCTGCTTTAATAGAACCAAAGTTCTATTGCGGAACTTGCGGAAGAATACAGGCCATCGTTCTGATCAGACGTAGGGTTGGGAACTTATATGACTATGGGTGTAACGGAGCACGGTTGATCGGTGATCCATATGGATCACAACCCACGGTTCAAACCCGCGGATTAATAACTTGTAGATTACTTCTAAATTTGTAGCGATTGCAGAGAGATCGCCTCCAGTGTCATTCAAATCATTTCTTTTTATTAAAAGTACGTTGTAAGTTCTGTTTGATAAAATCAAAAGTTTCCTGCAGTAATGTTTTCGTAATAAATTATAAGCAAATAATATTTGTCTCCTCTCTTTTTTGCTGATCCGAAAAATGGTCAGATCTGTGACTCAAATATCGTAGTGTGATCCAAACAGTGAGATCTGTTACATCACTATATATGACTAGTATTTACTGCACCGAACCAGACTTCAGTGCCTTTTACTTCAACCTACTAAAGTCAGGGGTGGTGAAGGTCAAGGTCATTTGAAACATGCTTGTAGGGTACATTTTAAAATCGATAGGGCTGTGCGATTAATCGAAGGGGATTTTCATGAATATTTTAGTAGTAAAATAGTAAAGCCGGTTCTAGTAAACCTCCAGCATGTGCTTTCAGATGGAGCAGCATCTACTACACAGAATCGTAGTACATTTATTAGCTACACAAGAAAATTTGGTTTTGAAATTGAAATCCATTTAATTGGACGATTATGACATCAAGATAATCATTGCTTGAATAGCTATGGCTGTATCAGAAATCACACCCTATTATATAAATAGTGCATTATTTGAGCAGCATTTTCTAGTGGGGTCCAAAACCATAGTGAATGTTATGAAGTGTCCTCCATCAATCCCGCAATGCACTCAAATAACGCGTGTACAACCCATACCCATGCAATTTCTGCATTTGACCAGAAGATGGCGGCTGGACAGCAGAATCCTATTGGGTTAAGTTTAAAAATAAAAGGTTATTTAATTGAAGTATCATTTGGATACATGACAGACATCAAAATGCTCCGTTTCATTACTCATAGACAGCTCAATAAGCGTTCGATTTAAAAAAAAAAAAAAAAAAAAAACTATCACAGGGTCTCACTGAGAAGTTTAAAGTCTAATATGTCTGAGAGATTTATCAAGAACGCAAAGCACAAACAAAACGGCATTTCTTCCTGTTTACTGAGTGCTCAAATTAACTCATTTTATTCGCTCATTCAAGTGGACTATATTAGTGGACTAATGTAGGGAATAGTGAAAATGGTGAACAAAGGTATCACATGTAATTACATATTTTTACTCCAAACTTTCACAACTTAAGTTGAGTGTTTGAAATAAATCCTTCTGTGAGATGATTCTGTAGTTGTGAGTTTATTAGTCTCGCCGAATCAATGACAGCGGTTAAATCTTCTCTTTAGAAGGCAATGCTATGGCGATTTCCTGGGTTTCTTCTTCATGGGTGTTTGGAGTTTCCACGCAACAGCGCCCTCTGACCTTCAGAGGAGATTTACTACTGATCACACAACATGCTTTTCTGACAAGACTCTCACTTCTCTGTCACATCTTTGCTTAATTTTAGCATTTCGATTATCATAATCACTAATAATGTAATTAATATTTAATTGTTTAACTTTGCGTACTGTTCAGCAAATTTTTTTTTCAAACTATGCTCATGATGTATGAGCAGCTAGGATACATTTTGCACAACTTAATTTGTCCATAAGATGTCAGCACTAAAATGGAGAAATGAGACTACAACAGCAGTACCCATAAACGTAAAGAGTTGACAAGTGCATGTGTGAAGGGCATCAGCTGTATTTAACAAGTACAAAGACATTTTTATTGGTCATAACTTTTGTGAAAAAGCTCAGACATGACAAGTTATTGCATGATAGACTGGGAGTTCAAAGCTATGACTTTGAGCTTAACTATTATGCCAAAAGGTAATATTTATAGTCAAATGCATTGTGTACATCTACATCATCGCTTCAAATATTTTCATGACAGGTCAGGACATGCATTAAGTTAGAAGATTTTTTTTATCTCAGTGAAGGCAAAATATGGTCGTATTTTATTTTTTATATTTCTGCAAAACATTTGCTAAAATTTAATGCTGGTTTGTAGCATACCAATAATGCTGGCTGCTTTCTGTTATTAGTATTGTAACTAATTTAGTGTTGTTTATTTATATGGCTATTTATTTATTTTTTTGTGAATTTATATAAATTGCGTTTTTTTGTTTGTTTTTTTAATGTATAATTTAAACTTACAAATAATCACTGGCAGGCCTGTATACGATGTATACAGTAGTTACTATGGACAAAAATACAATATTATAAAGAAAACCTGTGAAGAGACTGTGCCAACCCTGCTCCATAACCCTGGACCAGACCGTATCCTGAGCAGATGCTGTGGTGGTCATGGAGGGCTGGAGAGAGCATGAGACTGATTCCTGAAAGACCTAGTGACAGATGAGTCTCTGCATTGATCTCGTGGGCCAGCCTGTACACCCGCCGGTGACCTACTCACACCTGCAGCTTCTCCACGATGGACGTCCAGCGTTCTCCAGCCTCCGGCACCTAGACTGCAGCTCTGCACAAGACGCTTGACCATAGGAGAAATGGTCGTGCCCAACTGAGCCTGGTTTACGTCAAGGTTTTTTTCCTTCACTTTCATCAATTGGTGAAGTTTAGCTCTTCGCCACTGTCGCCACTGGCTTGCTTTGTTTGGGACTTGTGGAGCTGCACATTGATGGATTTGCTCTTCAGTGTTTGGACCTTCAACAGTGAAAATTAAATCACACTGGACTGACACAGTTTCAATTTCAATTTACTAGAACTTCTATGTTAAGCTGCTTTGACACAATCTACATTGTAAAAGCGCTACAGAAATAAAGATGAATGGAATTTAATTCATTTAAAATTGTGTTACAAGACATCGTCACATAAGACCGAAAGTCTTCCCACACTGGGATACAAACAGGGACACATGCTTTGTCCTTATTATGTAATTTGTAAAGTAAACGTTCATATGAAGCCGTTTTAGTTATTATATTGACCCATTCTTTTAACTCTGGAATTTTGGGAGTTTTCCAGTGTTTTAAGATGACTCTAGCCGTCACTGAAATCCCAACCATGATCACTGTGAACTCTCCTTTTTTTAAATTTGGCATTCGCTCCCTATCTCCCAGTAAGCATAACCTTGGTGACAGTGGTATTAATGTTCCAAGCCATTTACTCAGAATATTTAGGGTTTGGTGCCAAAAAGGCTGAACTGTGAACAGTCCCAAATACAATGAATTTTTAGGCACTGGTACTGCTGTTAAAGCATAGACTTGCCACCAATATTGTAAAAAAAACCTACCTAATCAGACCTTACTCTGATTATACCACTTCTTTGTCCGAGTTCATTGCTTATTTACTTACAAAACAGCCAAGAGGTGGTTTTCCCCTTTTCACATCATGTTCTTGTAAGACTGACACTCAAATTGCTTAATTTTTCCACTCTTTAAGCCCAAGAGCAATTTGATGTTGAGGTTTTGCAGTTATCTTGGCTCTCTTCAGAAACACGGCAGTGATTTTGGTTGCCCTCAGAGCTGCGGTCAGAAAACATCATGTTCATCACTTGTTGAAGAAGCTTTGAATGATCAGAATAAAGAGATTATTGATTAGCATTAACATTTACCTTCTGAACTGTTTCTGATTAAAGGTCATGCTAGTAAATATGTGAAGGGTTTCTCTTCAGTGCAGGTGTCTTACTGTATATCCTCTCTGTGTTATAGCTGAACTTTTTGCAGTCCCTCTGCCTGCAAGGATGCAATAAACAATATTTGCTGTTTTGGATAGTCAGCATAATCAGGTGCATTTTATGAGTCCTCCCCCTTTCCAGTATCCGCATTTGCAGTTGAAACTTTATGGCTTTTGTAAATCTTTCAGCAGGTCATATGTGTGGATAACAAACCTGAACATGTACGTTTCTGAGAGAGTTTCAGACACCAGATCTGGTCTCCTTTTCTCAAGCAAGTCAAATTTTTATGATGCATTATTAATTGAAAAACTGGAGTAGATGTGTGTAATGGCACTGCTAAAACTTTCTAGAATTAATACATATATATTATGTCAATTTATTTCAAGGCACTCCATTTCTAGTACTTCTGTTGTAAGCTGAATTTTGCAATGGCTTATACTTATATTATTGTTATAGCTTATTTCTTGTAGTGATACACAGTTTATTGGCTGCCATACTGGTATCAGCTGATAAATTGTTAATGTTGATTTTATTTATATGTTTTTTAATGAAAATGACCAGTCTAGTTAAAGGAAAATGACCGGTCTGATTTATTTTGAATCATTTTTGCTGGCTGATCCAGTTATCGGTTCATATCGGTTCTTATATCGGTATATGCTTTCAAATATAAAAAGCTTTTGGTTATCAGGACTGTCCAAAATGTATATATTAGTAGTTCCTAATTTTACTCTCAAACGTATTCACTTACAAAAATGTTTTTTTTTCTGCAAAAAGTCAAATGATTATTTTTTTAAACCAAATTTCTGAAAAAATCCATTTTTTTTTAAGACCGTGTGAACACTGATTCTTACAAGTTGTTGAGGTTACGAGTAGGAAATTTGATGATCTTGATCGTTAGCCATTTCACGCAATTTCACAATTTGATAAATTGTTATTGTTGATTTTATTTATGTATTTTTTCTAATTAAAATGACCGGTCTAAAGGCAATAAATTGTTTGTTTTTAATCATTTTTGCTGGCTGATCCACTTATCGGTTCATATCGGTTCAAATAGCTTTTGTTTATCACTACTATCCAAAATGTACATATTAGTAGTTCCTAATTTATCTCTCAAACATATTCAATTACAAAAAGCTATGTTTTTCAGCAAATCATTTTTATTTTTATTTTTTTTTTTTTATCCAAATTTCTGAAAATATCAATTTTTTAAGACTGAATCTTAGAGGTTGAGATTACAAGTACAAAATTTGATGTAATTTTTAATATTGATCAATAATAGTCATTTCACCTAATTTTACATGATTTTGCCCCTTTAAAATGTATAAATCAGGTTTAAAAAGAACAATTAGAAAATTCCTTAATATATCTATTTTTTTTAAAGACTGTGTGAGTGAACACTATCTCTTACAAGCTGTTGAGAGAGAAATTTGATGATCTTGATCTTTAGCCATTTCACAATTTGACATGATGTTGCTTTATTTGAAATGATAAATTCAATGGTTTATAATTATTATAGCTTGTTTATTGTAGTGATGCACAGTGTATCGGCTGCCATACTGGTATCGGCTAATAAATTGTTATTGTTGAATTTATTTATATATATTTTTAATTAAAGGCAATAAATTGTTTATTTTTGATCATTTTTGCTGGCTGATCCACTTATCGGTTCATATATGCTTACAAATATAAATAGCTTTTGGTTATCAGTACTGTCCAAAATATACATATTAGTAGTTCCTAATTCATCTCTCAAACATATTCAATTACAAAAAGCTACTTTTTTTTTTTTTTTGCAAAAAAGTCAAATGATTTTTTTATTAAACAAATTTCTGAACGTATCCATTTTTTTAAGACTGTGTGTGAACACTGATTCATACAAGTTGTTGAGATTACAAGTAAGAAATTTGATGTAATTTTTAATATTGATCAATAATTGCTATTTCACCGCTGTAAAATGTATAGGTCAGGTCTGAAAAGAACAATTAGAAAATTCCTTAATATATCTATTTTTTGAAGACTGAGTGAACACTGATTCATACAAGCTGTTGAGAATACAAGTAAGAAATTTGATGATCTTGATCTTTAGCCATTTCAACCAATTTGACATGATTTTGCTTTATTTGAAATAAATTTAAATTCAAATACACCACTCTCAGTCTAAAACTTGGCTTGTTTAAAGCTCAATTGTCTCTATCTCCCTTTGTCTTGGAGCTTCAAGAATGTTCAGGAACTCAAGTTTCAACAAAAGCTCTTCACGGGCACCGTCCTTGTTTACATTGCAATCTCGGAGATATTGTGGCGTGAGGCGCAGAGAGCATCACTGATGGATGACCGATAACAGATCCTCAGCAGGAAAGACTTTTGAATAGACAAAACTTTCTTCACTCATCCTTTGGGCTCTTCATGCAGGTTACCTTCTGTTTGTTTTATCGCTCTTCTTTCTGTTCAAACTCTGCTCCCCTGTGAAGACAGACTGACCTGTGGCGCTTCCACCGGGGGACGATCTGAAGTGTGTTAGAGGGGAAAAACAAGCAAATGTCTCACCCAGAGCTGTGCGTGCACAGAATACATATTGATCCTAATTGCTAGCTGTCACTGTGAGAATGAATACGGCTCTGTATTCATTTATTATGCATTTATTATTATTTTTTTTATTTCAGCTCCCTACTGTTGAAAGCTCATAAGCAAAGTTCCTTTAAGGCAAGTAATTTCACTCGGCAGCCATTTTTGAAACACTTCTCGGGCATTCTGTTTCAATGGGGAAACATCAAATTCTCCAAAATTGCTTGCCAAGCTTACGATTAAATTTCATATTAGGAATCACCAGTAAAATGAAACAACTGTCTCTTTTAGTTTCATTTGTAAACGTTCGAATCACACAAAATCTGCAGAAACTTACGTCTGGTCTGAGTCCCTCCCCAGAGAATCGTCAGTTTATAGCGATCGATGATTGGCTCCTGTACTAGAAGGCAGGGGCTTCATTCAACATATTGACCATTACACTTTTCCCTATTCAAAACTATACAAGTGACATGTCTTGTGTATTCTATATTCTTTGTCATAAATCAATAGCGGGTTACACTAATCAAGTCGCCATCTTTACTAATGAGCTTTCCTACTTTGGTTAACCTCTGAGTCACTTCATGGACACGGATCCAAACCTCCGTCAACTTCCCACACAAATCTGCGTGGGCTTCTTGGGAACGTGAGCTCAGCCAGATGGGCTGCACCAGCATGCTTTATTGTGAACGTGGTCGCAATACAGCTGTTGTTTTTGTCTTTCAGCAAATGCTAGAGCTTCAGGCTAGGGAGAGTTGTTGTCCCCACAGCTCCTCCAGTTTGCCTTCGAACAATGTAATCGTAGAGGCGCAGACCTTCAGTTTGTCAGAAAGCAGCCTCCCTGTCATACTTTATGCGTATGTTCTCTTTGAAATCGCAAAAGAGGTCGTTAAAAGGTAGTTAGAAAATGTCTCTGCGTTTGTGGAAAATGACCCGCAGGCTGCGTAAGCATTTAATAACTAATGCTAATTTTGTGTCTGTGAGTGTGTAATATTTTTTTTCGGAGTTGACTTGTAGAATTGTTATCTTAGAATGTGCATCTTTTTTCATGCTTATGACATTTAAAGGCACATTATGTCATTTTCGCCACTAAAGGGGCGCGTATTCACAACAAAAAGTCATATTTTTATGACACTGTGACTGACATTTGCATTACATTTAGTGATTTAGCAGATGCTTTTTTACAATTGAGGAGACATTCAGCTATTCAACAGAAGAGGCAATGCATTCAATAACGAATGCTTCTTTTTTGCGTGTAGTATTTTTTCCCCCTTTTTTCTGGCTTGGCTTGTAGAATTGTTATATTTTAGAATGCACATATTTTTTTCATGCTTATTTCATTTCCCTTTTGACATTTAAAGACACATTATATAATTTTCGTCACTAGAGGACGTGTATTTGCAACAAACAAAGGCATATTTTTATGACGCTGTGACTGACATTTACATTACGTTTAGTAATTTAGCAGATGCTTTTTGAAAATTGAGGAGGCGTTCATCTATTCAACAGAAAGAGGCAATACACACAAAAAGTGCTAATTATACAAAGCAACTGTTAGTATAATTATAACTGTCAATGCATTCAATAACAAATGCTTCTTTTTTGTGTGTAGTGTTTTTTTCCCCCTTTTTTCTGGCTTGGCTTGTAGAATTGTTATATTTTAGAATGCACATCTTTTTTCATGCTCATTTTATTTAGCTTATGACATTTAAAGGCACATTTTGTAATTTCTGCCACTAGAGGGCGTGTTTTTGCAACAAACAAAGACGTATTTTAATGATGTGACTGACATTTTACATTGCATTTACTGATTTAGCAGATGCTTTTTTTCCAATTGAGGAGACATTCAGTTATTCAAAAGCAAGAGGCAATACACACAAGAAGTGCTAATTATACAAATCAACTGTTAATATGATTATTACTGTTAAAGCGTAAGCTTTCAATAACTAATGTTTCTTTTTTTGTGTGTATTTTTTTTTTTTTTTTTTTTTTTTTTTTTTCTGGCTTGGCTTGTAGAATTGTTATATTTTAGAATGCACATCTTTTTTCATGCTCATTTTATTTAGCTTATGACTTTTAAAGGCACATTATATAATTTTTGCCACTAGAGACGCGTATTTGCAACAAACAAAGACGTATTTTGATGACGCTGTGACTGACATTTTACATTACATTTAGGGATTTAGCAGACGCTTTCGTCTAAAGCAACTTACAATTGAGGACGCATTCAGCCATTCAACAGAAAGAGGCAATGCACACAAGAAGTGCTAATTATACAAAGGAACTGTTAGTATAATTATAACTGTTAATGCATAAGCATTCAATAACTAATGCTTCTTTTTTTGTGTGTAGTATTTTTTCCCCCTTTTTTCTGCGTTGACTTGTAGAATTGTTATATTTTAGAATGTGCATCTCTTGTTCTTTTTTCATGCTCATTTTATTTCGCTTTCTACATTTGAAAGCACATTATGTAAATTTCGCCACTAGAGGGTGTGTATTCGCAACAAACGAAGCCGTATTTCGATGACGCTGTGACTGACATTTTACATTACATTTAGTCATTTAGCAGACGCTTTTTTCCAACACGACTTACAATTGAGGAGGCATTCAGCCATTCAACAAGAAGAGGCAGTACACACAAGAAGTGCTAATTATACAAAGGAACTGTTTATGCTCAGAGAAGTAACTGCTGGAGGAAGGAGGGGGGAAGTTGTTGTATTTATTTATTTTTTTTAACTACATGTGTGGACATACATTGGAATGAAAAGTCGTGTCTCACAGGACCACAGTGCTACATATATAAACAGTCATGAATATGAAAACAATACATAACTAACATACCGGAGCCGTAATCTAACTTTACTAACCACTAACTATACATATCCTACTTGTATTGTGGTATACTAATGATATTGTGCAAAAGAGGATTTGTGCTACATTCAACATTATTTACCTTAAGTAAGATGGAGTTTAGGTAAAGTGTCCTGTGCATATGGAGAATGAAGTGGTGACTTCATTCAGAGCAAAATCAGGATGACGTTAGTTTGGAGATTATTTCAGCAGTTTGAAACATTTTATGGCTTTTTTTGTCACTTTAAATGGGCTTTCACTATCATAGTTTTGTGCTTATATGCGGTTGTTTGTGTGGTTAATCTCATAGGCTGAATTTAACATTGACCCTGGTCATGATTTCTGTCTGAAATGTCTCTCGCATGTGGGATAATGCAAATTGGTTTCAAACTAATGCTTGGTTACTTCTGAGAATTAACCTTGTACGGATTTGACCTGAATCTGTCAGTATTTCGGGAGGTAGAAGTGGATGGTTTTTTTAAGCTATGAAGTTCAGATGTCAAAAAAAAGCAATTAATACAAATTTGACCTGTTTCTAACCTCTATATGGCTTTGTAATTTGCCGTCTAGCAGCATTCCTTGCCCAGCTCAAATTTCAAAGTGTTTTCCTACTAAGTGTCCAAAACAAGAATTAAACATGGATTTCCTAAATGGAGAAAAAGCTGATGTCTTTGAGGTTTGGCTTAGTTTCTTGAGAAAGTACAAGTCTGTATTTTAGAGCTAAAATTCTACATTTGCTGTTAATGGATTTATGTAGACCACAAAGCCAGAATGTGAGAAAAATATGGCTTACGCTGAAATCCTCACTATTGTTAAATGCTTAAGTTGCTGTTTTCAAAATGCACTGCCTAATTAGTGTTTGTATTGTCATTTTTATGTTGTATGCAGTGTTGGGTGTAATTAGTTACAAAGAAACTAGTTACTGTAATTGGATTATTTTCCGCAGAAAAAGTAAAGTAAGGGATTACTTTTCATTTTCAGGTAATTTAATTACAGTTACATATTATGTACTTGTTTGAATACTGTGCATAAATTCAACAGTTCTTGAACAATCAGTTAAAAGGAGCAGAGTCATTAATTTATCAAGTAGATTGAACATGCTTAAGAAACAATGAATTGCAGAAATTCATGTCAATATATGGTATGCATGAAATATTGTGTCATCGCTTTGAAATGTCTTGTGTTTTGATACATGTAATGTTTATTATTTTTAAACTGTTGCATTTTATAATAAAGCTAAAATATCCTGTTTGCCTCAGGTTTAAAGAATTTAAAGAGTTTAATTTCTGTTGTATATGTAGCATTGAGATTTAGACTCACCGGCCACTTTATTAGGTTCACTTGTCCATCTGCTCGTTAATGTAAATTTCTAATCAGCCAATCACATGGCAGCAACTCAATGCATTTAGGCATGTAGACATGGTCAAGACGATCTGCTGCAGTTCAAACCGAGCATCAGTATGGGCAAGAAAGGTGATTTAAGTGACTTTGGACAAGGCATGATTGTTGGTGCCAGACGGGCTGGTCTGAGTATTTCAGAAACTGATTATCTACTGGGATTTTCACACACACCCATCTCTAGGGTTTACAGAGAATGGTCTGAAAAACAGAAAATATGCAGTGAGCGGCAGTTCTGTGGGCGCAAATGCCTTGTTAATGCCAGAGGTCAGAGGAGAATGGCCAGACTGGTAGAAAGGCAACAGTAACTCAAATAACCACTTGTTACAACCGAGGTATGCTGAAGATCATCTCTGAATGCACAACTCGTCCAACCTTGAGGCGGATGGGCTACAGCAGCGAATCATCTCAGACTGCTTTCTTGACCATGACAATGAGTTCACTGTACTCAAATGGCCTCCACAGTCACCAGATCTCAATCTAATAGAGCACCTTTGGGATGTGATGGAACGGGAGATTCACATCATGGATGTGCAGCCGACAAATCTGCAGCAACTGCGTGATGTTATCATGTCAATATGGACCAAAATCTCTGAGGAATATTTCCAGTACCTTGTTAAATCTATGCCACGAAGGATTAAGGCAGTTCTGAAGGCAAAAGGGGGTCCAACCCGGTACTAGTAAGGTGTACCTAATAAAGTGGCCGGTGAGTGTATTTGTAGTTAATTTATGTCGAACATTGTTAGTAAAAATATAATTTAAATACAATTTTAATAATGTAATAACGTAATAAATTTAATAATGTAATAAATTTTTATAATTTTTAAACTAGCTTACCCAACATTGGTTGTATGTCTAAAAAAAAATCAGATAGATTTTCAACCGGTTTGCGATTCATCATTACATCTCTTACGTCAGTCGTTTGGTTGGATAGCTTTTGATATTTCAATTCATACCTCTATGATATTTTGTGATGGAAAATGGCAGACCAGTATTGCTTTTAACTTCAAAGTTTCCGAGGAAAGCATTTTGCAGCATAACCACAATACTTTTTATTGTAAGGGATTTAAGGACACTGATTTTGGCCTTCTGTAAACTTTGCTTCAGCTGCTGATTGTTCACTGAAGCTGCGACTGTGAATCGTTAGCAGAAAAACAACCTTGAGGATGTCCTCCAGAACAATCATTGCCTAAATACCTTCATTCAGTCGTCTCCTCATCTCTCACACACACACACACACACACAGATGTAGCCTCTTGAACATGCTATTCTGATCAGCCACTCGAGGGGCTTGTTTCTCTTCTGCTTTTGTGCCTTTGGTAAAAGTTCCCTCCTCCCTGGCTTCCACTCACACATTCACACTTTACTGCAGAAAGGAAGGAAATTGAGGTCTGGATTGCTGGGAAATATTCTCCCCTTGGTTTGCTGGTTGGAAACCTATTGCAGGGATGCCATGAGCCTCTTGAAAGTAAAAAGAGAAAGTAGAAAGAGTTGTGAAGTAAAAAAAAGTCCCCATTTTTCATTTTCACATCCATTTTTGGTGATTTTGAAAATAATATTTAAGTGAAAGCAAATGTTTGGGGCCTAAACAACTTTAATATTTTTTTCCTTCCTTTTTTTCTTTCCTCCTTTTATTCTTTCCTTTCTTTCCTTCCTTTCATCTTTTTTCCTTCCTTTCCTTTCTTCCTTCCTTCTGCCTTCCTTTTTTCCTTCGTTCCTTTCTTCCATTTGTCCTTCATTCCTTAGGTCCTTCCTTCTTTTCCTCATTTCTACCTTCCTTCCTTCCTTCCTTCCTTCCTTCCTTATTTCCTCCTTTTCTCCTTTCCTTCTTTCCTTCCTTTCTTCCTTCCATCCTTATTTCCTCCATTCCTTCCTTTACTCATTCGTACCTTCCTTCTTTTCTCCCTCCTTGCCTTTCTTCCTTCCTTTCTTTCCTCAATCCCTTCCTTTCTTCCTTCCTTCATTCCTTCCATTTCCTTTTTTTTTACTCCTTCCTTCCTGTATTCTTCCTTCCTTCCTTCCTTTCCTCTTTCCTTTCCTTCCTTCCTTCCTTGCTTCCTTTCTTTCTTCCTTCCTTCCTTACTTCCTTCCTTTCCTCTTTCTTTCCTTCCTTCCTTTCCTCCTTCCTTCCTTCCTTCCTTTCTTTCTTTCTTTCTTTCCGCCTTCCTTCCTTTCCGCCTTCCTTCTTTTTCCTCCTTCCTTTCCTCATTCCTTCCTTCCTGTCTTTCTTTTTCTTTATTTCTTTCTTCCTTTCTTTTTCTTTCTTTATTCATTTTTCTTTACTCTACGTCTTTCTTTATTTTTTTACTCCTTTCTTTCGTTACTTCATTTCTTTTACTATTTTAAATAGTTTTAGTTTTGGTTTCGAATAAAAGGGGTTCTTTGGAACTTTTTATTTAACAAACAATAATGCAAAAACAATATTTGAGTTAAAAAAAAAAAAAAAATTATTATGCAGCTGTTTTATTTCTGAAGGATCACATGACATTAAACAGAGCCCGTTTCTTTATTGACCGAACTGTAGGAAATTACGTGAAAGGGCACATGAAGAAAAGAAGAATATGAAAAAAGTATTGTGGAAAACTAATATCAGGGGTGGAAAAATTGCAACATTGCTATAAGATTTTACTAGCACTGCCCTGATTGGACCTCATGATCTTGTTTTTTTTAATTAGTTTCGACCTTTTTCTTCCCCCCCAAAAAAATATATCTATATCACGCTTATCTAAATGATCTGTCACCATATCTCTGTTTGTCTTGAAGCACTGCAGGGTGTTTTGGACCAAACCTGGCTATGCCATGTCAATTAAAAACGCTGCCTAATCAATATATATCATTATTCTACTGTTCTCTTTCAGCTTGGGTTTTCCTCCTCCATCACTCTTAGCACCAGATACTGCCTTTATAGGAGTTTCACCATTGCTTATTTTAAGAGATGTTACTGTATTAACAGTCTCCAGTATTGTATTTATTTATTTTTATTTTATTGTATTTTTTTAAACATAAATTATATTTTTTTATTATATTTTATAATTTGCATATGTATTTTTATTAGTTTATTTTATTTTATTTTTTTATTCTTTGCTTATTTTATTAGCTTGTTTGTCTGTTTATTAAAAATTTGCTTTTAATTTGGGATATTTCTTTATTTAATTTGCAATTATTTATTTGCACATTTGCTTTTTCTGCTTATTTATTAGTTTATTTCCTACATTTAATTTTCTGATTGATTTCTCTGCATATATGTTTGATTATTTCCTCTATTTATATATATATATTTTAATTTATTTTCATGTTTTGTATTTGCTTTTTTTTAGCATTTATCTATTTAGTTTATCTAATTAAATTACATAATTCATTTGCAATTATTTATTTACACATTTGTTTTTGTTTTTTTGCTTTATTTTTTTTTTGTCCGAATATTTATTAGTTTATTACCTGTATTTAATTTTGTTATTTATTTCTCTCTGCATATATATTTGATTATTTTCTGTATTTATGATTTTTCTTATTTATTTTTATGGTTTATTTATTTGTTTTATTTAGCAATTATCTATTTGGTTTGTATAATTAATTTATTTGTTTGTTTTATTTTGTTTATTTGCTTGTTTATTTATTTAGTTGCTTATTTAATTTTATTTGAAGGATTTATAAAACCAATTCCAACAGACTGATGCATTCATGTGAAATCTGATGCCACTTTTACAACTATTTAAGGCTTTACTCACCAGCCACAATTATGTTAATAGCTTTTAATTATCTTCTTTCAGTTATCTGGCTAATCAACCAATCTGGATGTGATTTTAATGGAATACATAATTAGCATATTAAAATAAATTAATCCTTGATAAAGAAATACAAGCTCACTGTTCATTGGCTTAAGTTTATCATCAGGATTTGATTCTCCTTTTGGATGAGGGATCTTTATTTGACAGCACACCGACATTCCTCTGGATTTATATCTTCTCAGAGATGCAGCAAATGTGCTCTCAGTTAATGAGTTACATCTTCAGCTCATACCACATTACAGCACTACTGTTAGAGAAAGAAAACACACGCTAATTCATACAGAAAAGAGACTGAATCTGCGTTTTCTTCCTCACCTGAGCCTGGTTGATTGTTTTGTTGCCTGTTAGACTCATAGATAGTTATTAAGTTTTTTTCCCCTCTTTTTTGGGTTTAGTTTTTCTATTTGGCTCCAGGTTGTTCTTCCGCCCTCATCAGAGTTATTATTTAGACATATTATTTATACTACTCTGCAGCTGAATGCTTAGTTCTGATTGGCTGTGCAGTTATTTTCATAAAAAAAATGCAAAACAAAGCAAAAAAGCTAAAGTAGTTCCAGATAGATTTTGTGCGCATTAGTTTCATATCACTACTTTCAATGATTTCAGCAATTGCACAGCCTACAAAAGTTTAAAAAGTCAAAACAAGACAATATTTTGGGTGAGATGTGTAAGAAACTAGTAGTGTGAGGACAAAAGCTTGATGGATTTCTGAAATACAGCATCTAAATAGTGTCTTTAGTTGTGCTAATCATTTTATAAGCAGGTTTGGGTTGCCAGGTTTTCAGATCAAAAATAGCCCATAGGCCAATCAGGCTAGCCCAAAACAAGCCCAATCCTTAAACTCAAAATATGATATTTATTGTACAGTTTTTTAACTAGGTTGTTTTTGGAAGTGGTGTTAGTGAGGCCATCTGTGAGAGTCCTAATGCCCCAGTAAATTGAAGGGGACGCTATACTGTCAGTGAGTGCCTCCGTTTCGGATGAGATGTTAAACCGAGGTCCTGACTCTCTGTGGTCATTAAAAATCCCATTGCACTTCTTGTAAAGAGTAGGGGTGTAACCCCTAGGGGTGTCCTGGCCAAATTCCCTCCAACGGCCCTTACCGATCATGGCCTTCCAATCATCCCTATCCACCGAATTGGCTCTATCACTGTCCTGCCAACTGTTTCTATGGAAGTGAAAACATCTATGCACCCCATCCTCCCACCACACACACACACACACACACACACACACACACACACAGACACAGACACACACACACACACACAGTCTTTGTTACTTTGTTTAATCATACTAGTAGTTTTCTATCATTGGTAAAATACACCACAATTTCAGGTAAATATATGGATTATTTAAAAACCTCAACCTGCAGAATAATAAAAAACACAGCAGACACAGACCAAAAGTAGCCCAATTTCGTGTGAAGACTTGGTAACACTGTCTGTGAGTTTAATTATTATAAAATAATGATGGACATTCTCAGGCTTGCAATTTATTTGCATAGAAACAAGTACAGATAAAGTAGTTCCAGTCACATTTTGACCACATTACCATTTTATATCACTATGCCTACAAAAAAGTCAGAACAAGGCAAAATATTTTGGATGAGAAGTCTAAGAAATGAACACAAAAACCTGTCAAATGTCTTAACTACAACGTCTGAATAATGGATTTAGGTGTTGGGTAGTCATCATTGTATAAGGAGAATAAATCACTTATCGCTGTTTAATTATTTGAAAATAATGCATCGCTACCTCAGATGCGCATTATTTCTCTTATTATATAGTTATAATTATTCATTGGACATATTTTCAATTATTGCGTATATAATTATGTAGTCACACTTTATTTTAAGGTACAATTCTCCAGCCACGGCAAGGGCTCAGCGGATTCAAGTGTTGTCAGTCGATTGAATGGGTGTTATCAGTGGTTTATCGGCTGATAGATATGGGCCAGTAGGGGCCTACTGCGCCTACTGGTAGGCTCAGAAGGCTGTTATCAACCATGCACATGGTTAATCTGCTGTTCTCGCGTAAATCCAGCAGAGGCCACTCCGATTGACCTGCCCTCCTCCTTCCCTAAACCCAACGGTCATTATTTTTTCAAAAGCAGCGATTATTTTTCAAAAGCAGCGATTAACCTGCCCTCCTCCTTCCCTATACCCAACCGTCTGTTTTTAAAAAAGCAATAAAAACAAATAATTAACTTTTGTCTTAGCTGCTTTCTGAAACTGTTTTTCGCCGGACTCGAACCCCGTCATCGCTGTCAACTCCGCACCACGTCTCAAGTCTGCCGACGTACACTGTGAGCCACTGGAGAAACTGATAACAGCTCAAAATCCATTCATATGGAGGTAAGCGTGTATACCGCCACGCATGATTATTTATGAAATTATACTATTTCCCATTAATTGTATTTT
>CAIGQV010019186.1:5984753-6034206 GCA_903798115.1 Danio jaintianensis | reverse complement strand
AAAAACAACAACAACAGCATACTACTTAAAGAAGTGACCACTGTATCTCATTATCTCATATAATGTAAGTAAATTAAAACAATAGTTATTCATTGTACTTGTACTTCAATGTAAGCATTTGAGATCTCTCGTGTGCATGTGTGTTTATGAATGTATATGGTTTATTTATTCCTTTCAGTTTGTGGCTGTGTGCATATATTAGCTTTAAAAAAAAATTTAATGTATACATTTTAATTAATTTATTTAATATTTTAGTCACCAAACATATTTAGAAATTAAAAGATAATACAATTAAATTCAAGCAAAATATTGCTAAACAAAAATTACAACCTACAAAATTTCAACGAAATTTTTCAAAATTGTTTTTGCTTCTCTTGATTTTTCCTTTATTAAATTTGTATTTAATATTTTTCTGTATCATATAAATTTGGGTGCACTAGTTTCTGGACTGGTATCATAAGTTATTTTGTTAGATAAGCTCCAGATTTGGCTTCGGTACTGACTAATGTATATGCACAATAATATAATAATGTATATGCACAAATGTAATTTTGTATAGCTTCCTATTAAAAATCTGAATTTAAAAGATAGATTTGTGAGGGGTGTACTTATATGTGCTGAGCGCTGTATATTAAAAAAATTAAGCACAGTTAAAGACGAAATAAACAGTGCTTTATGGTTTTTGGTGCAATATTACAATATTGAGGTAAAGAAAATCAATTATCAAATCTAAAATAACACTGTATAGTCTTCATTTGATAAATAATTAAGCTCAATCTTTGGTAAAGCGGCTAACTTTATAATTTCTACTTCCAAAATGGTTTAAATTTGCTTTAAATCTTACAGGCACGGGCCTTTAAAAAACACATCTGAGTAAAAACAATTTTAATCTAATAGATTATGGTTGAAATTCAAATGACTCAACAAATCATGTGTACTGAACTATTTTTAGTTAATTATAAAACATTGCATGTCCTGCGATGTGACTATTGCGGATGCGCACATGGCGATATCGATGCTAAAACGATATATTGTGCAGCCCTATTTCAAATCATTCAAAACTTCCTTGTGGGTTGAAGGAAAGTCTAAAAATATAAAGACAATAAAAGGCAATTAATGAGTATTTTGAGCCTTTAACTATGCCATCAGATAATTCTTCTAATTAATATACCTGACAAAAACTTTTTTTTTTGCTTGGTAAAATATCAAACAGGATAATGTGTGGGGGAAAATAAATCTAAAAAGTGAACGTGTTTGTATATCTAATATTGCATTATTTTATAAATAAACACACGTGGGTTTGAAATAAAATTTATATTCAGGTTTTAGGCGGCATGGTGGCTCAGTGGTTAGCACTGTCTCACAGCAAGAAGGTTGCTGGTTCGAGTCCCAGCTGGGCCAGTTGGCATTTCTGTGTGGAGTTTGCATGTTCTCCTCATGTTGGCGTAGGTTTCCTCCGGGTACTCCGGTTTCCCCCACAGTCCAAAGACATCCGCTATAGAGGTGAATTGAATAACCTAAATTGGCCGTAGTGTATGTGTGTGAATGTGAGAGTGTATGGGTGTTTCCCAGCACTGGGTTGCAGCTGGAAGGGCATCTGCTGCATAAAACATATGCTGGAATAGTTGGCGGTTCATTCCGCTGTGGCGACCTCTGATGAATAAAGGGACTAAGCTGAAGGAAAATGAATGAATGAATTCAGGTTTTAAAGATTAGGAAAGAGTTATTAAAATAACATTAAATCTCTCAGAAAGCAAATAGAGCATGAGGATTAAATATTTAATTCTGAAATGCTCATTTTATTTGCTCATCCCTTTTTAAATCCCTTAATTTAAATGTAGTCTCAGGCATTCGGTCACCACTGTATCCTTTCTTGGTTAATTGTTTTTGCTTATAGCGTTTGTTCTTGCGATGAGCAGTTTCAATAATTTCTCATAAACAACCTTTATCTTTCTTTGTTTTTTGCCAGAAGGTATAGGTCTCTCTTTATTTCCGTTGCTTTGTCATTTTTTAACGGATGAATTCTGGCACTCTCTAGTTGCAGCTTGTTTAATTCTCCCTGCCGTCCATATTAATTATGCATTTGTCCTTCTTATTTCCTTTCAAAAGCGAGTGGGTTTCTCATTACCGTGTTTTGAGTGATGAAATTGGCTCATGGACAAGATGCTGTCCAATTTACCCAAGCATTAACACTACATTTATTTCCAAATGAAACCTTCGGCACTAACTCTAAAACAATACTGTTATTTCCATATAATAATTTATACACACTTATTTTGTTTTCTCTTATTATCCGTTTGGCCAGACAGCATAACCACAAACAGATTAGTTATTAGACAAACTTTTTGTTACACTTTGTTTACAGTATGTGCACATACAGTGTAAAAATTTACAGTATTTACATAATTACATGCAAGAACGCTACATATGGGTGAAGATTGATCCCTTTTGGTTAATTTATGATTGTTTTAACGTTCTTTCTAAACCTTTAGATCACTATATCCCATTTTTATGCCTAACATCAGCACAATAATAGTAAAAATAATAGCAAAAACCAAACGTGAACTCATTAGTAATGCAGTATTCAACTCAAATTTATAATATAACCTCAGGATGTAGGGGACTTTTTCTTTTCTTTTTTCATTGTTTAACACTGAAGACTTTTTGCTGAAACTGTGGTATGTAGTAAAGTGCAAACCAATGGTTACTAGCATTTTATTTGGTAAAAAAAACAAAAAAACAGGGAAAGCTAATTAAATACATGTGTCTGCTTATGATACTTTGAGGTCTTATGAGACTGAAATATACACTCACCAGCCACTTTATTAGGTACACCTGTCCAACTGCTCGTTAACGCAAATTTCTAATTAGCCAATCACATGGCAGCAACTCAGTGATTTTCACACACAACCATCTCTAGGGTTTACAGAGAATGGTCCGAAAAAGAGAAAATATCCAGTGAGCGGCAGTTCTGTGGGTGCAAATGCCTTGTTGATGCCAGAGGTCAGAGGAGAATGGCCAGACTGGTTCCAGCTGATGGAAAGGCAACAGTAACTCAAATAACCACTCGTTACAACTGAGGTATGCAGAAGAGCATCTCTGAACACACAACACGTCCAACCTTGAGGCGGATGGGCTACAGCAGCAGAGACCACACCGGGTGCCACTCTTGTCAGCTAAGAACAGGAAACTGAGGCTACAATTCACACAGGCTCACCAAAATTGGACAATAGAAGATTGGAAAAATGCTGCCTGGTCTGACGAGTCTCGATTTCTGCTGCGACATTCAGATGGTAGGGCTCAGAATTTGGCATCAACAACATGAAAGCATGGATCCATCCTGCCTTGTATCAACGGTTCAGGCTGGTGGTGGTGGTGTAATGGTGTGGGGGATATTTTCTTGGCACACTTTGGGCCCGTTAGTACCAATTGAGCATCGTGTCAATGCCACAGCCTAGCTGAGTATTGTTGCTGACCATGTCCATCCCTTTATGACCACAGTGTACCGATCTTCTGATGGCTACTTCCAGCAGGTTAACGCACCATGTCATAAAGCACGAATCATCTCAGACTGGTTTCTTGAACATGACAATGAGAAATTTAAGCTCAAATGGCCTCCACAGTCACCAGATCTCCATCCAATAAAGCACCTTTGGGATGTGGTGGATCGGGAGATTCGCATCATGGATGTGCAGAAGACAGAAGGTGTTGATGGTTGAAGGTGTTAATGTTGAATTATTTATTTTGCATACAACACTGGCAGAGTAACTTGTTGTGAATTGCAATATTGCAAAATCTTGTTGTACTTTTCCACTGTGGCAAAAAAAACAAACATCTGAAAACAATCTTATTATTTTACGCGACTTGTTTATGGAAACAAGACAAATGTTTTTTTTTGTTTTTTTTTGCTGCGTCATTTTTAGAGCGACACAGTTTGTGTAATAAATGAGGACATGTGTTGTTGCAGCAGTATCTGTCAGTAATGAGATGTTCAGGTCTGCAGCCTCTGGCCTCAGGGATCCAGGGAGATCTGCGGCTGCAGGATTGAGCTTCACACACAGGTTTATCTGCGGAGGACACACACACACAAACTTTATCAATCCTTCACTGCTCCCTCTATGCAGGATTTTTTTGGGCACCAGGCACAATCATGAGAAACCAGTGTTTGAGATTCACATCAAACCGTTTACAAAAAAATGTATGAACATCCATCCTAGGTTTATCTAATAAAAACTTGGTGTGCGTGTGTGTTTGAGTGACTTTTTGTTTGAGGCACTTTTGTTGTAGAAACTCTTTATTCTGTCTTAATCAGATTTTTTATTTTATGTTTTTACCCCATTTATCAGCAATTTTTGCTTTTTTGGAACACATTAAATGCCTTATATTATTTAAACTTATATTAAACAATAAATATTTTTAGCAGATATTGACATATTGCCAAATGTGTGCGTAAATGTAAATGTGTATACATACATACATTTATTTTAAGCAGTCTATAAGTGATATTTGGTAAATCTTTGTGATGTCTGCACACACTTACTGATGTGATGTCTGCATATTTTGTCGATTGCTTTAAACAAATAGAAACGCATACAATTTTTAAAAATAAAATTAGAACAATAAAAAATTATTAAAACAATCTCAAAAATTTCCAAAGATCGCATGACAGCTTTTGTTGCTGTAGGTTTCGTCTTTCACTCTGAGGTGCAACTCATTTATTGTATGGATTATATGTAAATAGAGCTACAGTGGTTTCCCCAGTTTCATCAACTTTTTATTGTCACTTTGTGCTGGTTTCCCAGATTTATATTTATTTTTTTGAACACATAGGATGAAAATGGTACTTTATTTTCATATTATTATTATTATTATTATTATTATTATTTGTGCACTTCAAAATCACGACTTTTGGTGGAAAAATACCTCATTACAAATGGACACCAAGGAAAAAGTCCTCCAATTTTTTATTTATTTATTTATTTATTTATTTATTTATTTATTTATTTTAAATCATTCCACCACAGAGGAACAGTAAATGTGAAAGTTCTGGAAAGTGATTGTGTATTCAACTAAAAATATCTGTTATTAACAATTAACAGTTGCGTGACTGTGTCTTTTAAAAGAAATTGTCTATCGCTCATTGGCAGTTTACATTTTTGAATTGCATTGTCTAGATTGGTTATGCAAATTACAATACAAAATCCAGGGAATACGCTTTAATGTCCGCATAAACCAGAAGTTGCTGAGACTTTTATTTCAGTTTGTTGATGTACTTCCAACTGAAATATTGAGTAGGGAGCGGGGCTTTCTTTTGCGAATCATTTCATCATGGTGCATAGATATATACACTAGATATCGCATACAGACCCTCAGCATGCGTCAATAGTGCCGCCACATTTGTACAGTGCTCCAAGGACAAACATCATTCAACCGCACTAGTCAAGACAGTGTGCCAATGTGAAGATGCTGGACTTTAGCACTGCTTACGGGTGTAGTAACGAGCAAACAAAGAAAACAAAGCACAAAGGCAGAACATTTCATAGGTAAGATTTCGTTTTTTATATGTTACAAACTTTTGTGCTCAACAAGTAACATCATTAATGATAATACAGTCTCTTACTGCACTGATCATAAGGCAAAGTAGCATCAACTTGCACAAAATTCTAGGCTTATGCTAGTTTGTTGAATAAAATCAGCAAACAATGAAAAAGAAATATGACAACAAGACGCTGCGCTGCTAGAAACTTGTATTATTGTCGGCTAAGTGAACGAGTCGTTCATAACAGAGATTCATTCACAAACGAATCGCTCCCTCCGTTAGAATGAGAAGTGAAAGCGGGAGAGGGGGTGTGTTTCACGACACGGATTAGATCAAATTTAACACGGAGGGAGGGTAATACATTTTCATGCACACAAACACACACTTTATCGGCAATGCCCATGCGGTCACTTGTCCATCGAAGTAGAAAAGAGATGTAAAATTATAATTTTCGTAATTACATTTTTTTTTTTACATTTTTTTGCGTACTGACCACGGGGGAAAATTCCCGATCATAGATATATGTATATATGTGTATATCTCTGGCTCTGGATGGCCACAGTCCTCCACTGCACCTTGGTCCCGCATTCATTTCAAAGGAGCGCTACCCTGTACTAAAATGGCGGCTCTATTGACGCATTCCTTCCAATAGACAACAATAGGCCAGGCGACATCTAGTATATCTATGATCATGGTAAACCAATGGTAAGGGGGCAGGGTTAAGAATATTAATATGCAATTGCCATGGAAACCCTCATGTTGACGTCAACAGAAGAGCCGCCAATCCAAAGGCAGAAGCAAATGCTCAGATTTTGATATAATATTACCAAAACAAACCCTTTAAGTGGATTAAATGGCCATGGATTTAACTATTTACCTTAAGAATAACAATGTGAGCTAGAAAATAAACATTGTAATTTTTGCGTAGACTTTAAGTACTTTTTTTTTTTTTTTGCTTTGGTTACTGTACATATTGTTTTCTTCTTCGAGTGTATTGGTAATTTAAGACTGATTGCCCTGCTTTGTGTGCAGACACAGAGGTCTTTAAAGCATTGGATTTGAGCTCAAGCTTCTTGGCTATTATTATCATCTGTGTTCATTTCATTAGCATAAATGATTAAAAGCTTTGCCTGCTAAAGCAGCACAGCCAGCCAGAACTGTGCATAAAACGGATGCATACTGTTTCCCAAAGGGGTTGCATATGTGAAAATAGCTACTATTCCTTTTTTTAAAGACAGTCTGTAATAAGGCTTGCAGCTATACACCAGGAGAGAGAAAAAAATGACTAAACGTGGGTAATGATGTGAACAAAGTTATGTGCTGTTTGCTCAAACTTGATTTGTTGTACCTGTTGAATGATGGCGAAACAAGCGCGCTGCTGTGTTCACTGGCTGTGAATAATGAACTTGCGTGGTAGTTGTGAAGTTGTGCTTTTCACACCCCAGGCCAACTACTTAATTATAAAGACAGAAAAAGTCCCATTGAGGAGAAGAAAAAGAAACCTCATCAGCAAAAAAAGCGAAGAAAAACCTAATAAAAAATATGCTTTTGCAGCAAGCTTTATTATTTTCCCCATTCGCTGAATAATTTATACAAGAACAACAAGCTTGGAGGATGACGTTAAGCTCTTTGTCAATGTCATGGGTTTTGAGAGAACTTCATTTGTTCGATCCTTCACTGCGAGAGAGAGACCACACAAAACCGACGCAGATTTCTCTTTATTTGCTAGCAAAGGGAAAAACAAACTCGAGCTTTGTAACACTGCTTCTTTTCCCATGCCGAACAACATTCATCTGCTCTCTTGGGAAGCGGCCCACCAGCTTTGTCTCATTATGACTGTAAATTCGTTCTGGAGACACAAGATCCGACATTCCAGTGGAAGACTTGGAATGGCTGTGATGTGCTTTTGTACCTCTTTGCGTTCGTAAAGAATTGATACTGGACTATTCGCATGCTAAACGCTACCATTGCCAAAAGTGATGTCATTAAAGGGATCGTTCACTCAAAAATTTACATTTTGTTATCATTTATTCATTCTCCACATGGTCCAAACCAGAGTTGATTTTTGTTTGTCGAACATAAAAGAAGATATTTTGAAGAATGTTGGAAACCTGTAACCATAGACTTTCATAGTATTTGTTTTTCCTACTATGAATGTGCTTTTATACCTCTTTGCATTTGTAAAGTATTGATACTGACTATTCGCTACCATTGCCAAGAGTGATGTCATCATGTTAAAGGGATAGTTCACCTAAAACATGACATTTGGCTATCATTTGTTCATCCTCCACTTATGCCAAACCAGAGTTCTTTTGTTTTTGTTTTGTCAAACGTAAAAGATATTTTGAAGAATGTTGGAAACCTGTAACCATTGACTTCCATAGTATTTGTTTTTCCTACTATGGATGTGATTTTATACCTCTTTGCATTTGTAAAGAATTGATACTGGACTATTCGCATGCTATACGCTACCATTGCCAAGAGTGATGTCATCATGTTAAAGGGATAGTTCACACAAAAAATGACATTTGGCTATCACTTACTCATCCTCCACTTGTTAGAAACCAGAGTTCTTTAGTTTTGTTTTTGTTGAACACAAAAGAAGATATTTTAAAGAATGTTGAAAACCTGTAACCATTGACTTTTATAGTATTTGTTTTACCTGCTATGGATGTCTATGGTTACAGGTTTCCAACATTCTTCAAAATACAGAACAATAAAAATATCAACCATTGCCAAGAGTGATGTCATCGTGTTAAAGGGATAGTTCACGCAAAAAAAAAAAAAACGTTTTGATATCATTTACTCGTCCTCCACTTGTTCCAAACCCGGTTGAGTTTTGTTTTGTCAAACACAAAAAAAGATATTTTGAAGAATGTTGGAAACCTGTAACCATCGACTTTCATAGTATTTGTTTTTCCTGCTATGGATGTGCTTTTATATCTCTTTGCATTCATAAAGAATTGATACTGGACTATACGCTACCATTGTCAAGAGTGATGTCAATATGTTAAAGGGATAGTTCACCCAAAACATGACATTTGGCTATCGTTTGCTCATCCTCCACTTATTCCAAACCAGAGTTCTTTTGTTTTTGTTTTGTCAAACGTAAAAGAAGATATTTTGAAGAATGTTAGAAACCTGTAACCATTGACTTTCATAGTATTTGTTTCTCCTATTATGGATGTCAATTGTTGCAGGTTTCCAACATTCTTCAAAATACAGAACAAAACAGAACTCAATTTGAAACAAGTGTAGGATTAGTAAATGATTTTTTTTAAATGTTCATTTATTTACAACATTTTGATTTTATCCCTTTAATCTCTCTAAGTGATTAGTGTGATTACTTTACAGTGTTGGCTATTTGTGTATTAATACTATTCCCTCATAAATATTAACAAACAATTTTATTGAAGTGTAACAGTTCGTTATTATAGACCTGTTCATACTATTTTTATTGCTACTTTTGTTTTTTGTTTTGATAGTTTTGGTTTCTCTTATTTTAGTTTCTGCTTTTGTTTAGTTTCTTGTTCTTTGTTTCACTTTTTTAGTTTTTGTTGATTTGATTGATTGATTGATTTGTTTGATTTATTTATTTATTTATTTATTTTTTCATTTGTAATGGATCAGATCCCCAAAAACATTGCATTTTATTTATAGTTTTTGCATTCTATCACTATAAAGCTAGATATTTTTATTGCTACTTTTTTTTTTTGTTTGTTTGTTTTTTTTGGATTGGTTTGGTTTCTTTCATTTAATTTTTGTTTAAATGTAATTGTGTTTTTAATTTTAATTTTTTTTTATTTTGTTGCTTTAATTTGTGTTCTGATGTTTTGGTTTTACTTGTTTTAGTTTCTGCTTTTGTTTAGTTTCTTGTTCTTTGTTTCACTTAGTGAAGTTTCACAAACTAATTTAGAGAGGAGCACGTGATATGATTGATCGCGGCTGGTCTCTCATCTGTAATCGTTAGTAAGCCAATCGGATTATTCCAAACTCACTATAAATAGGCCATCTAGCATTACTCCCTTATCTTCGTTTTGATGAATCCCCCGATCTACCTCATCTCCCCCTTTTCCTCCTTTACCAGGGGGAGCTCGCAAGAACTACCTGATCTTGTACCCCCTTACATGCTCATTGACCAGGCGGAGCCCTGGGCTCAATTATCTCCGAGCTCAGGGTTCTCTCCCGGGACAGCATGCCAAACCTGGTATTATTATCAAGCAATATCTAAGTGTGAACTCTTGAATTAGTTTTTGTTGATTTGATTGATTGATTGATTTGATTGTTGTTTTTTTCATTTGTAATGGAGCATTTTCCCCCAAAACATTGCATTTTATTTATAGTTTTTGCATTCTGTCACTATAATGCTAAATGAAAGTATATTTTCTCAGATTTTCTATTTAGCTTGGTGGGAATTTATTTAATTACATTTCTTTAGGTATGTGTTTTTAAATCAGCTATTTGTTTAGTTTCTTGTTTCACTTTCATTATGTTGCTTTAGATTTTTGTTCTGATATGTTTCTTTTATTCAGTTTTTACTACTTTTGCTGTTTGCTTTTTGTTTGTTTTTATTTTCGTTTCTTTTGATTTGTGTTCTGATACATTTTGGAATCTGTTTTATTTTATTATAGATTCTGCTTTTATTTTGTTTAGTTTCTTATTTTTTGTTGAACTTTTTATTTGTTTTTATTTCTGGAACAGTGAGAGCGATTGTTTTATATGTAAGAAGCAGATAAAAAAAACACATTTTATAGTTTTCCATTCTATCACTATCAAGCTAAATAAAAAGTATTTTTACTTGTGCTTTTTCTGAACTACCGCAATGCTTTTATTTTGTTTTGCTTTCAAAGTGAGCAGACACTTGATTTGCTATATTTTTTCCATTTCATCTGAGAAAAAGCCTTTATTCTCATACTTTGTACAGTAGTTGTGCATTGATTTATTCTTCATAGTCTCTCGCCCATCACAGTCAGAACTGATTTCATCAGTAAATGGTCACTTTCTAAAAACATCTTCAGAAATCATCCTCAGAAAACACCATCTGCAGTCCTGTCATTTCATTGCATCATTGGCGAAACTTTTTGAAACGCACCTTCTGACATGCTCAAAGCTCCAGGTCTTCACGGTCGATTTTGCTTCTTGTGTTGATGCGGCGTTCTGTTGTTGGCCTCAGACGTGAATGGACACCTCCATTATGAGGCAGCAGTCTACTTCAAAGAGCCCAAACCCTCCGTTAATGCAGTCTGATTAGTATAAAGGGTGCCCCTCCAATACTCAAGCACCTGCTCGGGTTTTTTTCTTTCCAGATCCTGTTAAAAAGGCATTATGAATCATTTCGCTCTAATTAGTGTCTCGAGAAGTTAATTACAATCCACACCAGAAGCTTTGCCAATATTGCTTTTTTCCTAATGTACAATTGAAGTCAGAATTATTAGCCCTCCTAAATTATTAGCCCCTCAGTATATTTTCTGTTTAATGGCAAGATTTGTTTCAACACATTTCTTAACATAATAGTTTTGATAACTAATTTATAATAACTATCTTTGCCATGATGACAGTACATAATATCTTACTAGATTTTTTTCAAGATACTAGTATTCAGCTTAAAGTGACATTTAAAGGCTTAACTAGGTGAGTTAGGATAATTAGACAAGTGAATGACTACGTTTACATGGACATCAGTAATCAAATTATTTGCCTTAATCTGAATAAGACAATAATATGATTAAGGTGTTTACATGAGTTGCTTTTTGAATGTTCCTTTTATGATCATCATGTTTTACATGTTATAGCACATAGATCGATTAACCTCATTGCGTCACGAGGCTATCCACGTTTCTTCCGGAGTTTCATGTAATTTCGCGTGTTTTATTTTTAATTTTTCGAGCGCAGTTTGGCACTTTTACTTTCATTCAGGAACACTTCATGCATATCCCCCGTGACAAACTGAGGTATTGGACGCAAGTACGAATTAAAGACTCCTGGAAGAGTTGTTTTAATGGAATTTGATAGCACACGCTGAAAGGGTAAAAAAAACCCTCCGCATTTAGCGATGCGGGTGTCTGTGGTCCTTTACTGACTCGGTAGATGCAGAGAATAGTGTCAAACCGCTGTGTGTGTGTGTGTGTGTGTGTGTGTGTGTGTGTGTGTGTGTGTGTAATACCCTGTCACAAAATGCAGTGAAAATCCTACTCGATTGTAATAGTTTGATTGCAGTGTTTACATGTCTGTACTGCACTTCAATAATGCGACTAAAATCAGCATACACCACATGTCTTATTTTTTAATTATTATTAGAACAACACAAAATCAGAGATACATCAGAAATAGTCAATAATGATACAAATGGATACTGAAAAGATAAGGGAGAGAAAAACACTTATACACACTTATCGTGTATATAATGTGGCCGTTTACTAAATCTATGTTGTATGTTTAAAGTTAGTTATGTATAATTCTTAGAACTGGGTTCCATCTTGCTTCTAATAAATTCATCTGGAGTCTAAGGCAATAAGTTATTCTTTCCATTTCATAAATTTCTTTCATTTTTTTGATCCATTGTTCATACGTAGGTGGGTCTGATCTGAGCCAGTTAGACGTAATACATTTTAGTGCTGCAGAAAGCAATATTTGAAATAAATAAATAATTCTTCTTTCCCCCATGCTCTCAGGCACCATACCTAGGACTGCCACAGTTGGATCAAAGGGAATATCAATACAAAATATGTCTCCAAGTACCTTATAGATATCATCCCAGAACTGCTGCAGTTTTGGGCAATTCCAAAAGATATGAGAGTGGTACTTCACATGTCTTAATCCGATTTCTGTTTTGTTTGATTATGACTTTAGTCGGATTAAGGTCATTAAAAATCGCTGTTTACATAGTAGACTCTTAATCAGAGTATTGTCTTAATCATATTAAAATCGGATTATTGGTGTCCATATAAATGTATTCACTGTATAACAGTGGTTTGTTCTGTAGACAATCGGGGGGAAAAGTATTGCTTAAGGGGGCTAATAATATTGACCTTAAAATGGTTTTAAAAAAATTTTTTAAACTGCTTTTATTCTAGCCAAAATAAAACAAATAAGACTTTCTCCAGAAGAAAACATATTATAGGAAATACTGTGAAAAATTCCTTGCTCTGTTAAACATCATTTGGGAAATATTTTTCATTTGTCCAATAATTTTGACTTCAACTTCTATTTCCTCTCAGCTTAAGGCTTCGAGTTTTCCCACAGAGTTCACGGACATATTTCCTCCTCCACAGCAACTGAATCCTTGGAGATTTGGCCATGTTTCCTCTGGAAAACGTCTTATAGGGGGATTTGAAGGGGTGTTAATCCGTGGATTTCGGTCGCTCGCTGAGACACAACAGTTTGCATTATTTGTTCCAGTTTCTCACCCCTAACAGTGACGAATGCGAGCGCTGGTCCGGTTAAGACTCCAGCAAAAGCCGAGCGCTTGATCTTCTGTAAGGACATCTAAAGATTTCCTTTACCCCTCCGTCAAGCTGTTCGATCCTCTTTTTCCTGCTAATAGGCAGAGAGACGTCTGCTGTCATGCGGTGTCACCAGTGGGTCTGAGCCACTAACAGATCAATGCCAACACTGCTAGCTACAGAGAGAGCACCTTGGAGATGTGGTCAAGAACGGCGGGAAGAGTTTGATCAATGTTTGAGCCGTCGTGTGCTGATTTATGCTACCCTGAGCTCTAGAAAACGGTCTAATATAGACACCGTTATAAAGACGCAGTTATATTTGTGTAAATGCTTTTACAGTGGGAAAGATAAGTATTGAGCACGTCATGTTTTTTCCTGAGAATAATATTTTTGAAGGAGCTGTTGACATGGAATTGAAGGTTAATTTGGTAAAAATACAAACAATACAAACAAAAATAAAACAAAACTAAAAAAATCTGAATAATAACAATGAAATGACACGAGGAGAAAGTGCTAAACTACTGAAATGTATTTAATATAAAAGGCTTTTTTGCTGATGCAGCTTAAAGACGCCTCTCATATAAAGAATGAGGTCACATGAATTGCTCAGGTGTGAGTTTTTCGCAGACTTCAACAGAGTTTAAAAATCTTGATGGTTCTGTGGGTCTCGTCTATCAAATCTGATATTTATTTTGTATTTTCTATTGGATTCAAGTCAGGTGATTGGCTGGGCCATTCTACAGCTTGATTTTCTTTCTCTGAAACCCTTTGAGAGTTTCCTAGTTCATGCATAAATGAAAATTTGCTCTTAATTTACTCACTGTCAGTCAATTTGAGATATAGTTAACTGTTTTAATCTTTAAAAGAAGCAGAATATTTTAAAGAATGTTTTAAGCTTAAATTGTGGTTTTTGGTGATTCATAGAATGCAAGTCAACACAAATGGTACAAATGGTTGCCTAAAGTGCAAAATCCACAGTGATTCACAATGCTGTCATTATCTTGTAATGCTGGTATAGTTTGGTTACCCACTTGTAATTGTCAGCCCAGGACTTTAACCTGCGTGTGTGTGTGTGTGTGTGTGTGTGTGTGTGTGTTTCAGGTTGCTCTGCATGCGTGTGGAGTGGCGACAGACATGGTTTTGGATCGCTGTCTTCAGGCGCGGGCTGGATTTGTGATCAGTCCTTGCTGCTACGGGTTCATTCAAAACACACTCAAGTTCAACTTCCCCAAGAGGTGAAAAGCACATTTTTCTCTCACTCTCTTTTCATTTGTTCCTCTAATCCCACAGTATACAGTGACGGCGTAGATCTATAATTATTCGCAGTATTAAGTGCTAAGCTCTGCGCACACTGAAGAGATGATTGAATGATTTTATGAGCAGGGGTATTTTAATTGAGATACAGTTGTTGCATGTTTTTTTAGGCTTGTCACTTTACAGTTGAAGTCAAAATTATTCGCCCTCCTGTGAATTTGTTTTCTTTTTCAAATATTTCCAAAATTATGTTTAACAGAGCAAGGAATTTTTCACAGTATTTCCTATAATATTTTTTCTTCTGGAAAAAGTCTTATTTGTTTTTTTTTTCGGCTAGAATAAAAGCAGTTTTAAATTTTTTTAAAAACCATTTTAAGGTCAATATTATAAGCCCCCCCCCTTTTTTGATTGTCTACAGAACAAACCACTGTTATACAATAATTTGCCTAATTACCCTAACTTGCCTAATTAACCTAGTTAAGCCTTTAAATGTCACTTTAAGCTGAATACTAGTATCTTGAAAAATACCTAGTAAAATATTATGTACTGTCAACATGGCAAAGATAAAAGAAATCAGTTATTAGAAATGAGTTATTAAAGCTATTACATTTAGTCATCTATTATGTTTAGAAATGTGCTGAAAAAAACTTCTTTCCTTTAAACAGAAATTGGGGGAAAAATATACAGGGGGTCTAATAATTCAGGCTTCAACTGTATATTTTAAAACTAATTGTTGTGATTAAATGATTAGTGCTGTCGATTTAAAGCATAAGCCTGATTATTTACTTATTATTTTTTATCAATATTATTATTATTATTATTGTTATTATTTATTTTTTGTATATTTTATTTGGAAACATTATTAAATAATCCCACACTGATGGATAATGTAACATACACTGTAAAAAAAAACTGTTAGTTACTTTATTTAAAGAGAGTAAACTTGTTAACTTGGAGCTCTTAAGCTGACTTAACCAAATTTTTATAATTATGCACAGTTCATTTACTTAACAAAATTTGCAAACCTGTTGCCTTAAAGTTAAGTAAATTCAACTAATCTCTTTAAAATCAATGGGTTTACTCACCTTTTTAAGTAAAGTCAACTAATCACTTTAAAAGTAGTGCTCACTTTTTTAGGTAAAGTCAATTAATCGCTTTAAAACCAATGGTTTTACTCACTTTTTTAGTGGTCGATTAAACGCTTTTTATGATGTAATATTATATAGAATAATCCATTAAAATATAATGTAGTAAAACAAATTATTGTGATTAATGATTTAATTGTCTCATTTTCTCACATTGATACATCATTTGCATATACACTCACCGGCCACTTTATTAGGTACACCTGTCCAACTGCTTGTTAACGCAAATTTCTAATCAGCCAATCACATGGCAGCAATACAATGCATTTAGGTATGTAGACATGGTCAAGACGATCTGCTGCAGTTCAAACCGAGCATCAGAATGGGGAAGAAAGGTGATTTAAGTGACTTTGAACGTGGCATTGTTGTTGGTGTCAGATGGGCTGGTCTGAGTATTTCAGAAACTGCTGATCTACTGGGATTTTCACGCACAACCATCACTAGGGTTTACAGAGAATGGTCTGAAAAAGAGAAAATATCCAGTGAGCGGCAGTTTTGTGGGCGCAAATGCCTTGTTGATGGCAGATGTCAGAGGAGAATGGCCAGACTGGTTCCAGCTGATAGAAAGGCAACAGTAACTCAAATAACCACTCGTTACAACCGAGGTATGCAGAAGAGCATCTCTGAACGCACAACACGTCCAACCTTGAGGCTGATGGGCTACAGCAGCAGAAGACTACAGGGTGCCACTCCTGTCAGCTAAGAACAGGAAACTGAGGGTACAATTCGCACAGGCTCACCAACATTGGAGTCTGATGAGTCTCCATTTCTGCTGCAACATTCGCGTGGTTTTACCGTCAACAACATGAAAGCATGGATCCATCCTGCCTTGTATCAATGGTTCAGGCTACAGGCTGGTGGTGTAATGGTGTGGGGGATATATTCTTGGCACACTTTGGGCCCATTAGTATTTGGGCCCATCCCTTTCTGACCACAGTGTACCCATCTACTGATGGCTACTTCCAGCAGGATAACGCATCATGTCATGTTTCTTGAACATGACAATGAGTTCACTGTACTCAAATGGCCTCCACAGTCACCAGATCTCAATCCAATAGAGCACCTTTGGGATGTGGTGGAATAGGAGATTTGCATCATGGATGTGCAGCCGACAAATCAGCAGCAACTGCGTGATGTTATCATGTCAATAATGACCAAAATCTCTGAGGTATATTTCCAGTACCTTGTTGAATCTATGCCACAAAGGATTAAGACAGTTCTGAAGGCAAAAGGGGGTCCAACCCGGTACTAGTAAGGTGTACCTAATAAAGTGGCTGCTGAGTGTTTATATTTTATTTAGGAATATATTATGTTTTTCTTTAATGCTGTCAAAATATATTTTTTAAAAAGTGCTTCTGTTAGTTCAACATGACATAAATGTAAAATAACTAATACATATTCATTTTTAATGAAGTTCTAGTTCATCGTTTTAATCTGTTTCTAACTTTAGTTTCATTTGTAGTACTAAAATTATTTTTGTGGTACACCAAATTAAACTAAATAAGTCAGAAACACATCTTTGCCAACTAGCTGAATGATTTGTGTGCTTTCCATTGTATTCCGCGTCCAAGTAACAAAGTTTTATGCAATTAGATTTGATTTCAGTTAACTACAATGACCCTGTTTATTATGAACGTGATCAAAAATAGCTAGCCGTAATAGATAACTACAATAAACATTCATTATCGCATCTATTTCTGTCTGTCTCTTCACATGAACATTCTCAGTGTATCAACAATCACAGCTGAGCCTCATCAGGCCCAAAATAAATGTTGGCAAGACCGTGCAAAAATAAGCTGAGAAAGAGAGCGAATGTGTGTTTTAAAGAGGATTTCTTTCGAACCGTCATTAGTTTTTCCTTCCAATCGCTCTCCAGATCTGCCACAAACCTTCATTTAATCTCAGGCAGGAATTTTGCCGCAGGCTGTGAGCATCAGGGTGGCAGAAGCAGCGAGCGCAGGAAATTATTTTTCCATGTGTTCACAGTTTTGCCATCGAGTGATTTGTCAGCATTGGTGTTCAACAGTAGGACGACCCGATGACAGACGGTTAATGTAGCAAACATTACCTACCACATACAGAAAGTCTGTTTACACCTGGTGTTAAGTTGCGTTTTGCTTGATTGGATCACAAGTAGACGAGGGAGACACGTTGCTTTTTACGTCTTGCTTTTAAATGAGTCTCTATCATTCACTTTCGATCGCTTTTCTGATGAGGGAAGGTCTATGTCAAAATAAATAAAAGCAACATTTAATAGTGATTTTTAGTTATAAATTAGCATTAAAGGGGTAGTTCACAAAAAAAAATGAAAATGTACTCCTTATTTACTCTCCCTCAAATGGTCATAAACCTTTATTAGTTTCTTTCTTCTGTTGAACACAAAAAAAGATATTTAGAAAAATGCTGAAAAACTATAACTATTGACTTACACAGTATTTGTTTTTCCTACTGTGGAAGTCAATGGTTACAGGTTTTCAGCGTTTAAATTTACGTGTTATTGTTAAAAATAAAGGGGTAGTTCACCCAAAAATGAAAATGTACTCACTATTTACCCTCCTTCGAGTGTTTCCAAACCTTTGAGTTTCTGTCTTCTGTTCAACACAAAAGATATTTTGAAGAATGTTAGAAACCTGTGACCATTGACTTCCATAGTAGGAAAAACAAATACTATAGAATTCAATGGTTACAGGTTTTCAGCGTTTAAATTTACGTACATACTGCACAGTAAAAAATAAATAAATAAATAAATAAAAGCAAGATTTAACTGTGATTTTACTGGTCTTTTGATTAAAATTGTAATAATTAAAAATAAACATTTAAAGGGGTAGTTCACCCACAAATGAAAATGTACTCACTATTTACTCTCCCTCAAGTGGTTCCAAAGCTTTGAGTTTCTTTCTGCTGTTGAAAACAAAAGAAGATATTTTGAAGAATGCTGAAAACCTGTAACCCTTCACCTCCATAGTAGGAAAAACAAATACCATGAAAGTCAATGGTTACAGGTTCTCAGCATTTATATTTACATTCATACTGCATGGTTAAAAAAATAATAAAAGCAAGATTTAACTGAGATTTTACTGGTCTTAGATCAAAATTGTTACAGTCACAAAAGAAGATATTTTGAAGAATGCTGAATACATGTAACCATTGACTTCCATAGTAGGAAAAACAAATACTATATCATGTCTTTATCATGTATGTGTTATTCTATTTACACAATACACTTACACCCTCAAAGAATGTTTTCAGGGTCTCCTTTAAATCCTCTCCTTAAGTTTGTGGGGTGTTTTTTTTTTCTTTACCCCGTCATGTCATTTTTCATTCGCGTCTCAGTGTGTGTGTGAGTTCATTAAGCTTATTTCTCTTTCTTTTTCACAGTGCGAGGTTTGCGGAGACTTTGAGTTATAAGGTAAGTGTTTCAGAACTCTTTCTTTCTCTCGCTCTTTTCATTATCGCCTACACGTGTTCAACGTCACACCGCCTGGTTCCTCATGCAAGAGCCCCCCTGGGAAAACTCTGCAGGAGCGCTTGTGTGAACTACAGCTTTTGATTCAGTGCAGGTCACGACTTCCAGTGCAAAATATATATATCGGTGTGCTTGTTAATATTAATCATAATCAGAATGAGTCTTATTAGGCCATTGCTACAACTTGGCTTTTTCGATATAAACAGACGACTATTGAAACCTGGAATGCAAAATAAAGTAGTACTAAATTAAAAA
The DNA here is from genome assembly GCA_903798115.1 of Danio jaintianensis. Taxonomy (NCBI): domain Eukaryota; kingdom Metazoa; phylum Chordata; class Actinopteri; order Cypriniformes; family Danionidae; genus Danio; species Danio jaintianensis. Next base: position 6,015,105 of record CAIGQV010019186.1, on the reverse strand, counting down.
AAATCTCTGTTTGGGTTAAAGGAAGCAAAATATTCAGAGTCTGTGGTTAGATCACCATTGTACGGATTGATATTAATATCTCAAGATTATCACATATTATATACAGTTGAAGCCACAATTATTCGCCCTTCTGTGAATTTGTTTTCTTTTTCAAATATTTCCCAAATTATGTTTAACAGAGCAAAGAATTTTTCACAGTATTTCCTATAATATTTTTTCTTCTGGAGAAAGTCTTACTTGTTTTATTTTGGCTACAATAAAAGCAGTTTTAAATTTTTTTTAAACCATTTTAAGGTCAATATTATTAGCCCCCATAAGCAATATTTTTTACGATTGTCTACAGAACAAACCATCATTATATGACTTGCCTAATTACCATAACTTGCCTAATTAACCTAGTTATGCCTTTAAATTGCACTTTAAGCTAAATACTAGTATCTTGAGAAATATCAAGTAAAATATTACGCACTGTCATCATGGCAAAGATAAAGGAAATCTGTTATTAGAAATTAGTTGTTAATACTATTATGTTTAGAAATGTGTTGAAAAATCTGCTTTCCGTTAAACAGAAAAAAAATATACAGAGGGGGCTAATAATTCAGGAGGGCTAAAAATTCTGACTTCAACTGTATATATTTCAAGATTTATTTATCTCAAGATATATATTTATCAGCCTTCATATGAGATATCAGCTTCTAAAAGTAAAAGGTTATCAGTATAGGACAGAATTTTCACATTCCATAAAATAAACTGAGCCAATTTTTTTGTAATAGTTGTTGGTTGTTAATAGAAAGTTTTGTTAAATTACAATAATAAAATCTCAAATGATTCCTGAATTGCTCTTTAATGGGTGTAAAAAGCTTTGCGTTGAATTTGAAATGATTTCTTACATTTCATATTTTATCACACAATTTGAAGAATATTATATATTCAATTCAATTCATCTTTATTTCTGTAGCACTTTAACAATGTAGATTGTGTCAAAGCAGCTTAACATAGAAGTTCTAGTAAATTGAAATTGAAACTGTGTCAGTCCAGTTTTCAGAGTTGAAGTTCAGTTTAGTTCAGTTCAGTGTGGTTTAATTTTCACTGCTGAAGGTCCAAACACTGAAGAGCAAATCCATCGATGTGCAGCTCCACAAGTCCCAAACCAAGCAAGCCAGTGGCGAGGAGCAAAACTTCACCAATTAACGAAAGTGAAGGAAAAAAACCTTGAGAGAAACCAGGCTCAGTTGGGCACGACCATTTCTCCTATGGCCAAACTTCTTGTGCAGAGCTGCAGTCTAGGCGCCGGGGGCTGGAGAACGCTGGACGTCCATCGTGGAGAAGCTACAGGTGTGAGTAGGTCACCGGCGGTTGTACAGGCTGGCCCACGAGATCAATGTGGAGACTTGTCTGTCACTGGGGTCTTTCATGAATCAGTCTCATGCTCTCCAGCCCTCCATGACCACCACAGCATCTGCTCAGGCTACGGCCTGGTCCAGGGTTATAGAGACCTCTAGAAGTCCTCTATGATTGGTATCCTCTCTTCACAGGACTTAGATCACATCAATTGGGCTGCACAATCTCTAGAGGCCTCGGGATGAGTATCCCCAGGTGGAAATATATATCTTTAAGCTCTTTAATCTGGCATGACAGATCAATCTTCTTCCTATTTCTTTACTACAAGTTACAACACTGAATAAACATGAATTACAATCAGTGACGTTACCGTAATGCACTCTAAAACAGTGTTTCCCAACCTTGTTCCTGGAGGCACACCAACAGTATATATTTTGGATGTCTCCCTTATCTGAACCATTCATTTCAGGTTTAGAGTCTCTTGTAATGCTCTGATGAGTTGATTCAGGTGTGTTTGAATAGGAAGAGGTTGAAAATGTGTACTGTTGGTGTGCCCTCAGAAACAGAGTTGGGAAACACTGCTGTAGAAGGATTTTTAATCGGCAAATGATATGCATATTTCAAACGTAAACATTAGCTGAGCAGCTTACATTGTAGGCTCAATCGTCAGGCATTGATCGTCCTGTTGGTGTTGTCAATCTGGCAACCTGCGTTTGCATCAAATCGTAGTGGCAGTGGGCAAAAAAAAACCCTTTCCCATATTTTGAATTTGGACTGCAATACCTTGTTTAACCACTAGGTATCAATCCTACATGCTTCAATTTTAAGTGTATTCTTAATTGTTCAAGAATTGACTAGCCTCGACTAATCTACCCGAATAAAAATAATTTCAGTTTTACCCTAAATTTCCATACCAGTGAATCCCTAATGATGACTATACAGGCTGAAGAGGTTTTTTCAGAGGCTCTTCAAACCTTTTTTTTGGTATAAATATCACTGTGTATATAACATGCCACACATTATGACTAACCAACAACATCTGTCCATAAGCTACTGGTTTTCCAACAGATATAGGAAGTAGACGGTCTCTTGTAGTTGTGCAGTGTATTTTTTGCTGGTCTTATCTGCAGGCGCTGTCTGAACACTGAGTAATGGATGAGGTTAGTCAGTCGTATCTCACTGTCATCATTGTTTGGACTCCAGCATCTCTCACACACTGTGCTCACGGCCCCTACCCAGATAACACCTACATAGGGGTCCACAAGAGACAGCCTGTCCCCTCAGTCAAGATTCTAAACAAACACACTTTTCATTAGTATTGCTATTTGGATTTTATTTTAAAAAGTTGATTATGTGTTATGAATAATCTTTTGTGGAGGAGAAGCATGAATAGCACTACTACATATAGCAGCTTGTTGACTTTTAGTTACAAGCATAATAACAACAACATAGAAGCCCCTGGCAACTAACCTTAACAGCCTAGCAACACTGGTTGATAAATATGAAGTAAAAACTGGCATACTGAACATTTCTGTCAGAAACATACATTTTAAGGACAGTGTATTTCTGAGCAGCTTATTCAGAATAATATTATAAATATATAATAATAATAATCTTTAATAAACGCTTTTTTTTTTACTTTGTGAAATACGACCTTTCAAAATTCTAAGAATAAATGTAAAGCTTAAAATCATGGTTAAAAATGTTTAATATGGCATTACATATATTAAATAGCCCCTATTATGCATTAAAAAAGGTAATATTTTGGTTTTGGGGGTCTCCAACAACAGGCTGATATGCATGCAAGCTCAAAAAACACTTTCATTGTCTTATAATATGCATTTATTTTTACTTAATTATCCCAACAACTCCCATATGATTCGTTCAGCGATTAATTTGTTCCCAAACTCCTCCTTAGCGTGATGCTAATCTGCGCTGATTAGTCCGATGACCCAGTGTGTTGCAATTGGTCGACTGCGTTCAGCGCGAGACAGAGAGAAATGCCCACCACGGCTTATCAACAAGTAGTCAGAGTGTATGTGTGAGCCCAATGCAGGAGTGCATTAAAGCAATGCAGTTAAACACCAGCATATTACTCTACTCTTAACCATGACACACATTCAGAATTAATCCACACAGTGTCAAAAGCTGAACTACTTTGAAACTTGACTGCTGCACGTGTGTAGGAACAGCTGACGGTGGCCATAGCAGCGACAAACGGCAGAGGATCGTAAAAAAAAGTAAAGCGGCACACGTCACGTTTTCAACGTGGTTTTAGATGCGATATGAGAATATAAAGTTAACCAGATACAGTACAAGCGGTTACAAGTAACAAAACACAATTAAATACGTAATATGCAAGCTAGAGAAAACAAGGAGGCAACCATTTTAATCGCACTTACTTACACTTGTGAAATGGAGGAAGAAACTGATCCATGAACTGTGTACTGTAAAGTTCCTGTCAAGCTCTGACAAAGTCCCATACATCAATAGTCTTTTCTGATCCTTCCTTTAACAAACAGCCGACGAATCCCCCGTTGTAAGCATGTAGATTGCTGAAGCACTCGTCTGAAAAATGACGGGAACACAGCACAAGACTGGGGCTATAATGCTGAGGTATTTTTGCAAAAATAAACTTCAACCACTGACTCTTCACAGCCTCATCTTTGGGTCGGGAAAATAACACTTAACTTTCCCTCACACTTCAGAGCACAGTGTCTACGCGACTTGATTCAACCGGGATCTGCTACAGTGTTTGTCTTCTTTTTCTTTTATTTTGCTACAGTGTTTGTGGGCGGGGCCAGGGGTTTCAATTTTCACGGGTCTGCGCGTGCAACAAGGCTTGGGTTCTGTATCGACTTCACGCTGACATGGCTAAAGTTACCCTGGCGATTCATTTGAACCACTCTGAGTCGACTCTTTTATAGATGAATCAATAGTTTTAAACACGGTGCACTTTCAGATTTATTGAGTGTGTTACGGCCAGCTCGTTCCCGACCATACCATAAAAAGGATCAGATACACAAAGGTATAATGAACTAAACATTTATTGAAGGGAATAACACAATATAACAAACTGTCTAGGGATTTGAAATAAATAAGAAAGCAACTGAAATTCTCTCAACAAAATACAATGTTCTATAACACAAAAACATAAGACGGCAAAACAAAAGAGGTGGAACAAAATGACCTCTCAGGGGAATAACGGTCCACCAGAGGAAGTGCCGTTCTTCACAATTTCAATTTATACAATGCATCCGGAAAGTATTCATAGCGCTTCACATTTTTTTATGGATTAAATTAATTCATTTCCTCACAATTCTACACACAATACCCCATAATGACAATGTGAAAAAATATTTTTATTTTTTTGGAATTTGGAATTAAATTTTTAAATTTATTAAAAATGAAAAATCACATGTACATAAGTATTCACAGCCTTTGCTCAATACTTTGTTGATGCACCTTTGGCAGCAATTACAGCCTCAAGTCTTTTTGAATATGATGCCACAAGCTTGGCACACCTGTCTTTGGGATATTTTGCCCATTGCTCTATCAGGTTGGATGGGAAGCGACGGTGTACAGCCATTTTCAGATCTCTCCAGAGATGTTCAATAGGATTTAGGTCTGGGCTCTGGCTGGGCCACTCAAGGACATTTACCGAGTTGTTGTGAAGCCACTCCATTAATATTTTGCCGGTGTGCTTTGGGTCATTGTCCTGCTGGAAGATCTGAGGTCAAGAGCTCTCTGAAGCAGGTTTTCATTCAGGATGTCTCTGTACATTGCTGGATTCATCTTTCCCTCTATCCTGACTAGTCTTCCAGTTCCTGCTGCTGAAAAACATCCCCACAGCATGATGCTGCCACCACCATGCTTCACTGTAGGGATGGTATTAGCCTGGTGATGAGCGTTGCCTGGTTTTCTCCAAACGTAACTTCTGGCATTTACTCCAAAGAGTTCAATTTTAGTCTCATCAGACCAGAGAATTTTGTTTCAGATGCCTTTTGGCAAATTCAAGGCGGGTTGCTATGTGCCCTTTACTAAGGAGTGGCTTCCGTCTGGCCACTCTACCATACAGGCCTGATTGGTGGATTGCTGCACAGATGGTTGTCCTTCTGTAAGGTTCTCCTCTCTCCACAGAAGAACGCTGGATCTCAGACAGAGTGACCATCGGGTTATTGATTCGGCGGGTTCAGTTGGCATTTCTGTGTGGAATTTGCATGTTCTCCCAGTGTTTGTGTGGGTTTCCTCCGTGTGCTCCGGTTTCCCCCACAAGTCCAAAGGCAAAAAATTGTTTACCTTATTTTGTTTTATTTTTTTTATAATTTTGCATTGTGGTTTAAAATGAATGCATCAGCATTTTTTTATTCACACAAATGTAAAAAATCTTTGGAAAAATATTAGAGACATTTCTAATTAAAATAGCTTAAACTAAAAATAGATATGTATAATTATTATAATATCTATAAATTATTAAACTACAGAAGCATATTTGATAAAAAAAAAAGTCAAATACATTTAAAATGTTTAAAGATATGAAAATAAATTAACCCAATGATGCTTTATTTTGTATTGTATTATTTAATTGTATTGTGATTTTAAATGAATTCATCAAAACTATTTTAATTGTACTTGTTTTAACTCTGATTATTTCAAAATGAATATAAAATAAAAAGCTTGATTGATTTCCCCCATGGCTCTTTTTGGAGCCAGCATAACAAGTGTGATATTTCTCATCGGCGTGAATGCTAAACACGCAGAAGAAGCACTTTACTGCGTTAAAACATGTTTTTTAGACATTATCCCGAGTTACAGCATTGATCCCAGCTATTAGCCTGGGAGGATTCAACTTGATAGGAGAAATCAATCTGCCAGTGCTGTTACGTTCCTTTCCATCAGCACTCGTTTCACTCAGTTAATGCAGAATAATGGTTGCTCCAAGCATCGCTGGTCAGGAACGATGCAGGAAGTCATTTTGCTGCACTTCATTACAACATTCATCGCCAAAAAAAAATGCAATTAGAGCGCATTGATTAATATAAAATGAACTGCTTTCCTCTGTGTTTTCCTCTAATGGCTGCTTCTACCGCTTTGATAAATGGTCTGTTCATTCGCCGCAACCGTAACGATCTGATGCATTGATATTTGTTTCACTGCCAGTGTTTATTGGTGTGTTTTTGTGTGTTTTGCACAGGAGCATATGATCCTGTGCAGGTTTGCGGATCAGACGGCTGTCAGTTTACCACCCGAACGACGCTCAATCGGTGAGATGGGTTTGTTTTTTTTGGCAGCTGGTCAGAGCTGTTGTGCTTTAATAATCAATTCCTGATAGAGATCGTTCATATGGCGGAAAGTTTTAGGGTAGGATGAAGCTGCGGTGTTGGAGGATTTATTGTATAGTGCAAAATTTGGCTGTGTGAGACCAATTCAAAAATTCAAGTAGAACTGTTAAACTGTTGTTTGAAATTAGGTTTGAATTGCATTATGGGATCTTGATCTCTGCACTGTCAATTTTTGATGTTGAAAATTCAACTTTGCAGTTTTTATTGACATTTTAGTAGTTACAATATGTTGTAAAATAAATAATACATAGATAATTAAGTCTGTAAAATAACAGAAAAAAAACACTGGTGGTTTATTACATATCAATACAGACAATATATCACTTTACACTATTATAAATGTCAAAAGTCACTTTCTGACATCAAAAGTTGTTGAAGGAAAAATCAAGATCCCATAATGCAATTCACAAGCATAAATAAATAAAAACATGAATTAAAATATAAGGAAAACTGTTCATTTACAGATGTTTTCTAAATGTTGTATTATTGCAGACATTTAAAAGAAAACTAAAAGAACCACAAAATTGAAAAAAAAACAAAAAACAGAAATATAATTTTTTTAAAATTTTTTATTAAGTTATTTCATGGTTTAAATTATTTCTTAGTTCATATGAACTAATGTACACTCACGGCCACTTTATGAGGTACACCTTACTAGTACCGTTTTGGACCCCCTTTTGCCTTTAGAACTGCCTTAATCCTTTGTGGCATAGATTCAACAAGGTACTGGAAATATTCCTCAGAGATTTTGGTCCCCATTGACATGATAGCATCACACAGTTTTTTTTTTTTTTGTCGGCTGCACATCCATGATGCAAATCTCCCGTTTCACCACATCCTAAAGGTGCTCTATTGGATTAAGATCTGGTGACTGTGGAGGCCATTTGAGTACAGTGAACTCATTGTCATGTTCAAACAACCAGTCTGAGATGATTCGTGCTTTGACATGGCGTGTTATCCTGCTGGAAGTAGCCATCAGATGGGTACACTGTGGTCATAAAGGGATGGACATGGTCAGCAACAATACTCAGGTAGGCTGTGGCGTTGACACGATGCTCAGTTGGTACTAATGAGCCCAAAGTGTGCCAAGAAAATATCCCCCACACCATTACACCACCGCCACCAGCCTGAACCGTTGATACAAGGCAGGATGGATTTTCATGTTGTCGACGCCAAATTCTGACCCTACCGTCCGAATGTCGCAGCAGAAATGCATTGAGTTGCTGCTATGTGATTGGCTGATTAGAAATTTGCATTAATGAGCAGTTGGACAGGTGTACCTAATAAAGTGGCCGGTGAGCGTAGTTAACTAATGTTAAAAAACGAAGCCCTTTTAAAAAGCACCAATGTTTTGTTTTTTCTTTTTTTCATAAACTTGTTTTAGTTTTATTTAACCCTAAACTAATTTTAAATACAAAAGTAAATCAATAATGCTAAAATAAAACTGCTCAATAAACCATATCATTATGTTGTACACTTAAAACCAGCATATTGGTTCAGTGGATACTTGGCTTGACCTTCGACTGGACATTTAAGAGACCTGTAAATGTTTCTTCAGACCAACAGCACTTGTTCAGTTCCCAGTAAACTTTGCAGAAGCTTTGAGTTGAACATAAACAGTGAATCTCTAACAGCGCCTGTGCTGAAACGCTGAACCGAGATCAGACAGACACTCGCCGCTCTGTGACCTCTTTTCTCTCTCAAACACACACGGTCTGATCGCACTAAATCTGACGCCGCTGTCATCTTTCATTCTGCTCACCATCTTTTACAGCCTCCCCACAAAACACATGCTAACCGGCGCCAGTCGAACCTCTGACTGATATCAATGAGCTGATTACTACACTTGATAAGATCCTAAAGATCATTTTTGAAGCCTTTAGTGCATTTTTTTTTTCTTTAAATTACAGAAGGTTTTTCATTCTTCTTTTTTTTATTAAAAATAACTTTTTTGGAAGTTTTCCAAAACTTTAGGGACAATTTAGATGGCTTTTGCAGCTCATTTACCATTTCTGAGCTATTTTATTAAAGCCACAAGTTACACATTTATTCTGTTAAACTCTCTGAAGTGTCTTGACCTATAGACTCTCCGTTTGTTTTTACAAGCTGAAGGTCAGAAAGTCTCTGCCAAGAACAGACCATTAATTAAAGTGTGAAACGTGTCGCATTGACTCATAAGAAAGCTCCGTTCATTTGGTTTCAGACAGTAAAATGCTGCCTTTTAATTGGTTTCTCAGTTTTAATTAACAGTGCAATATCTGAATCATATTTTCAGTGTAGATATCTGTCTAATAAAGGTGCATTTTGGTAATTAGTGTAATTTGTGAATTGTGCAGGGAAGCGCTGTATGGGACTGGTGGACCTGGACCGCAGTTGGGCAGCAGAGGCTCATGGGTATTCTGTGAGGGTGATTACCATGATACCCGAGGGATGTTCACCTAAGAACAATATGCTGGTTGGAGAACCGACAGGATAACACAAGCTCGCTGAGAAATCCTTTGTTCAAGACGACACAGGACTACAAATATACCTCAGCGGACGTGTTTTTAATGATTATTTCCATTGTTTTATGTTTCTTTTTTAGTTTTAACGGGATTGATCATCAAAACAATTCATCATTTACTCACCCTGGTCTTGTTTAAGCTCTTTTTTGATGAGCCATAAAAGGAGTATTTTTAAAATAATGGCAGTAAAACTTGGATTACATGGATTCAACTTTTTTTTTAATGCAAAATTAGCAATGACTGGTCCCGGGCAATGTCTTGTATATTCAAGTGTTCTGGTAATAATATATTTTATTGGGTTTAGTGAAAAATATAAGTGAAATCATTGTAACGCATAATAAAATGCTCACCTAGACTTTTAGTTTTTGAGTTAAACAGAACTGATAAACGATACATAGTTGTATTAAAATAAATGGCTGTATCATCATTATTATTATTATTTTTTGTTTGTTTTTGCACAACAATATGGTAATGTATACAAAGGAAATGATTACATGCATACAAAAAGATCATTTACAATATAATAGTAGTTATTGTTTTTGGATAGATTTTTCATTAATAAATAGGGTTGAACCAGGGTGCGAATTACAGGGGGGTTTGAGGGGGATTGACCCCCCTAATTAACGCTTGATCCCCCCTGAAGGACGTCAAAACAAGGTGTGTGGGGGGGTCAGCCCTTTAATAGTGAGAAATAGTTCACGCTGATCTGTATTTTAAATCATAATGTTAATGATTAAAATAACAGATAATATAAATATACATTAGACCACCCCTATAATGGTTACTACCACTGTGAATCCATAATCGCGTTAATCAACAGTCGGAAACCGGCAGATCTAGAGCACCGATACAGGGTTCACAAGACACTTTTAGGTAAATTGGTGTTGGTATCAACATAAAGCCTAACATACCATACAATTTTATGCCTAGTTTGTATAGTTTGACCTCCAGTAACCTCTGAAATAACTTATCAGAGGATACTGTAGGTCAGACACTAAATATCCCTCAAAACACTGAGCTCTTAAATACGTTTTATTAGTGAATTAGATATAATTTAAATAAATACATAAATGACTGAAGCTTGTATTACACAAACTACAGTAACAAAAAGCTGATCGTCAATGTATAATTTGCACACTAGATGTAACGATTCACTGTGAGCCACTTGAAAATCGATTCAACTATATGACGATTCAAAACGGTAGAAATGTTGAACGAATCGCGATATATGTTTTGAACAAAGGGGGCGCTGTGTTTACAGGCGCAAACTCACTTTACCTGCACATCAGCGGCGAGCAAGAGGTGGGGCGGCAGAGTAAAATGACAGCGGTGAATTATTATATTTACCCTCTCCTTAGTCCCTTTGTTAATCAGGGGTCGCCACAGCGGAATGAACCGCCAACTTATCCAGCATATGTTTTACACAGCGGATGCCCTTCCAGCTGCAACCCAGTACTGGGAAACATCCATACACACTCATTCACACACATACACGGTCAATTTAGCTTACCCAATTCACCTATAGCGCATGTCTTTCGACTTGTGGGGGAAACTGGAGCACCCGGAGGAAACCCACGCCAACACGAGGAGAACATGCAAACTCCACACAGAAACGCCAACTGACCCAGCCGAGGCTCAAACCAGCGACCTTCTTGGCTGTGAGGCGATTGTGCTACCCACTGCGCCACTGTGATGCCCCATATTTTAATTACTTGCTTATTATTTTTGAATATTTAAAATGTTCAAGATTATCTCTTCTTAAGTATATCACACTGATACTATTACTAATTAATTATGCAAGTAATATTAATTATTCACCTTCATAATTATGTTCAACTCCTGTCTCTGTCCTACTATATAATAAGTCATTTTATAATCAGTATTTTATGCCAGTGGCCAGTCCCCTGGAGCAGAGGGCCTAATGACCACCTCTGTACACGCTGCTCTCTGGTTTAGGAAAGGTTTTCCTCTCCACACCAGCCATCTCAGTCTCCAGTGAAAGAGTTTTTTCATCAGCAGGGGACATTGTAAATGTGCAAAGACCTCAGCTTATGCCAGAAAACATTCTTAAAAATGTCAAATCCCAGCACAGTCACAGTTTTAGTTTGTTTATATTAACGAGTCTTTAGTTTGCGTTCTTCTTTTTTTGGGGGGAATTTGTTTTTAAAATATTAATTTAGTTATGGCAGAAAATATATTATTTTGCAAAAAATGTGCAACATTTAAGAAAAAAATGAAAGGGCTTCACCTTAAATTTGTTAAAAATAATTTTGTTAAAAAATCGGGACTAAATCGTATCTTAAAATTAGTATCGTGAATCGTATCGAATCGTGAGTCAGGTGAATCGTTACATCTCTATTAGTAAATTAATTGACGGTACAGTATAAGATTAAATGTTTGAAATCTATGAGAAATGTTGCGTTGGGATCGTTCTATGATAGTTTTGCATCCTTTTTACTCCAGTTTAATGCTAGGGCGTTGGAATAATACCAGGTGTTAGGGCTGCACAATATATGGTTTTAGCATTGATATAGCAATGTGCACATCCGCAATAGTCACATCGCAAAGATATGCAATGTTGAGTCTAAATTATAGTTGAGCAGGAGCTACAGAATTGTATTTAGTCATTGTATTTATATGGAATTGATATGATTTATGCAAAAAAACACACTAGCAGATACTTTCGCTTGTTTTAAGGAAAAACTCTTCATTTTGACTTATTTCTTCTGACGGTAAAAACAAAACACTATTTTTACTTGCTCTAACAATTTTGTTTTTAGATATTTTGACTAGAATTGAGACAAAACAAAGTAAGAAAAGCATTTTTTGCATTGTGATTATTCAATTTCTGTACCCGAATACTGTTAAACTCCCCATAAAACAAATAGCCAAATTGTGCTATTCAAACTAGGGCTGCACAACATATCGTTTCAGCATCGATATCGCAATGTGTGCATTTGCAATAGTCACATCGCAGTATCCGCAATGTTGATTTGGGATTATAGTTGATCAGCAATAAAGACTGTACAGTGTTATTTTACACTTTACATTACATTTAATTATTCAATTACTGAACCTGAATATCTGACAACTGTTCGATCTTTGGAAAACCACAAAGCACTACTTGTTTCACTTTTATCTTTGCTCTGTTTTATTTATTTATGCTTGCAATTTGTTTGATTCACTCCTATACAAGATTATTCCAATCAATCTAAATAAAAGATGGCATTCCAAACAGAGCTATTCAAGTCATCTGCTGAAATTGTATGCATATCGCAAAATATATCGCAAAAAAATTTAAATATCGCAATGTCAGATTTTTCCAATATCGTGCAGCCCTAATTCAAACTATCTTGTGAAACTGTATTCCTATCGCAATATTTATCGCAGAAAAAAAAAAATTGCAATATCAGGTTTTTCCAAGGTGACACACCCTACCAGGTGTGTTAATAAAGACTGATTTTTAGTTTTGGGTGAACATTTTATCCATAGGGAAAGCTCACTTATTTCACTTCAGTTCATTCTGAGCTTGTTTTTATGTATTGTTCTTCTGTAAAACACGAAAAGAGATCTTCACAAATAAAGTACAAAGGTAGTCTATATACCAACAACAGAAACAAGCATCATAAAACTACAATGAATCTTTCGAAGATGCACCATAACTTTGTATGAGGGCCGAATCTAAATTAAGATGTGCTTTTATGATGCTTTTTACGCTATTTATACACCATTTTGTGCTGAACACAAGCTTTGACATTCTCTCTGACATTTATGTTTCACAGATGAAAGAAAATAACTCTGGTTTTGAATGACACTGGAGTCGTGATGAGATAAAACAGTTTTATCCAAAAGCATGCATTGGTTCCTATTGCAAAACTTCGCAAAATCAGTGTAATTTTTGTTAGTCAATATACACTCACTGGCCACTTTATTAGGTACACCTTACTAGTACCGGGTTGGACCCCCTCTTGCCTTCCGAACTGCCTTAATCCTTTGTGGCATAGATTCAACAATGTACTGGAAATATTCCTCAGAGATTTTGGTCTATTTGGCATGAGAGCATCACGCAGTTGCTGCAGATTTGTCGGCTGCACATCCATGATGCGAATCTCCCGTTCCACCACATCCCAAAGGTGCTCTATTGGATTCAGATCTGGTAACAGTGGAGGCCATTTGAGTACAGTGAACTCATTGTCATGTTCAAGAAACCAGTCTGAGATGATTCGCGCTTTATGACATGGTGCGTTATCCTGCTGGAAGTAGCCATCAGAAGATGGATACACTGTGGTCATAAAGGGATGAACATGGTCAGCAACAATACTCAGGTAGGCTGTGGCGTTGACGCGATGCCCAATTGGTACAAATGGGCCCAAAGTGTGCCAAGAATATATCCCCCACACCATTACACCGCCACCACCAGCCTGAACCGTTGATACAAGGCAGGATGGATCCATGCTTTCATGTTGTTGATGCCAAATTCTGACCCTACCATCCGAATGTCGCAGCAGAAATCGAGACTCGTCAGACCAGGCAACATTTTTCCAATTTTCTATTGTCCAATTTTGGTGAGCCTGTGCGAATTGTAGCCTCAGTTTCCTGTTGTTAGCTGACAGGAGGGGCACCCGGTGTGGTCTTCTGCTGCTGTAGCCCATCTGCCTCAAGGTTGGACGTGTTGTGCGTTCAGAGATGCTCTTCTGCATACCTCGGTTGTAACGAGTGGTTATTTGAGTTACTGTTGCCTTTCTATCAGCTCCAACCAGTCTGGTCATTCTCCTCTGACCTCTGGCATCAACAAGGCATTTGCACCCACAGAACTGCCGCTCACTGGATATTTTTTCTCTTTCAGACCATTCTCTGTAAACCATAGAGATGGTTGTGCGTGAAAATCCCAGTAGATCAGCAGTTTCTGAAATACTCAGACCAGCCCGTCTGGCACCAACAACCATGCCAAGTTCAAAGTCACTTAAATCACCTTTTTTCCCCATTCTGATGCTCGGTTTGAACTGCAGCAGATCGTCTTGACCATGTCTAAATGCCTAAATGCATTGAGTTGCTGCCATGTGATTGGCTGATTAGAAATTTGCATTAACGAGCAGTTGGACAGGTGTACCTAATAAAGTGGCCGGTGAGTGTATATGTAAAGCACATGTAAACAACAATTGTTGACCAAAGTACTGTACAAAACAAAATAACTTTTTTAACTTTTGATAAAAGTATGATTTAAGCTTAGATTTAAACAGAAAGAGATGATACTGTTAGAAATGTGGCTTAATCTATTCTAAACAGGTAACATCTCATTACTTTCCCACTAAATTTGCATGTTCCGGGTTTGTTTGTTAAAATAAAAGGAGAGACAAAAAGCAGCACGCCCTTCGATAAATTAAACATGGCTTTGGCAAATCAGTCAGTGAATTGTGCAAAAGCACCTTGCACCCTCTCCTCCGTCATTATCTGGTATTATACGCAAAACAAAAGAGTCTCGAAAGAGCCGCTTTTCCCCAAGTTATTACCAATGTAAAATTATTCATTGTAATTTGCTCTTCTCTCTTGCAAAAAAAAAAAGAGAGAAAAAGCCGAGACGTCACTCCTGAGCTTTTGTCTCAAAGTGTTTGATTAAAAAAAAAAGCATTAAAAGTAAACACCAGCAGGTATTTATCGCGAATCCCTTGTGTCAGGGGAGAATTGGAGGGGTAATATTTATGAAATGGAGCGTGCGTGGATTAATCTGACCACGGTTATGAATATTTGATTAGGCCATGGCTCACACAAATGTTAAATCGTGGCATTGGTGGACAGGGTGCGATGATGTATGTACTATTCCTCCAGCTTAACTTGGCTGTGTTTGGACTCAAACAGGCTGTGCTGTCTTCAAACAGGCCTCGGGTTTGCTGGCTACAGAAGACCGTCATGTTTGGGAAACAGAGATGAGATCTGTTCCTCTGCCATGAGGAGGTGCACAACCTTTAAGCTGTGAGACACCAAGCTAGGCAAAGCTCATCTGAATTCTGCGAGCGGAGCCAATCTCTCAGAGTGTGAAAGACTGGAGACGGGGGCACCTTCCAGAGAGCTGGAGTCATTTTCAGTGGAAAATGCTGCTGTATTCCCAAGGTTCGGTTTTGGGCCCTTTCTGAATGTACATGATTGCGAGGACATGGCAGAAAATATGGTTTAGTTATAAGTGCATTACTGTAATACTGTCAAAAAATGTTTCTAATGCTTTTTTTTTTGTCAGAACACAAAATATGATGCAATATGCCAAAATCTGACAGTACCCCATACGCAATCCTGAAGAAAATTCAAGACTCTTGTAAATTCAAGACTGAAGGCAGAAGTGTAGGTGTAAATCAAGTTTTGGTATGGAGTTTATTTTATTTCCACTGAAAATGTTAAAAGTGCACAGTTGTGTACACCTGTTTATCAACACCATCTTTTGCAATAAGTGAACTGCTGACTTATTGTTTGAAATTAAACATCTGTTTGGCATAAATCTGAATCAAGGCAATTTTGGTTTTGGGATCCTTTCTGGATATGAATATTATTCTTCTCACTATGCAAATTTGCAGTAGTTATCTCCCACTATGATTGTCGTAGCTATAAATAATACCAAGATTATTAGTGTGTATTTTAGGTTTTTCTTCAGAATTTGACTTTTAAAAGAGACCTATTTTGCTCCTTTTTACATGATGTAATATAAGCCTCATGTCTGCAGAATGTAAAGATGGATGCAAAAAACGTTTTTGTGTTTCTTTAAATGCAAATGAGCTGCTGATCCCCACCCCCTTTCCAAAAGAAGGCAGAGCCTTTACAGCAGGGGTTCTCAGTGTCTACATTAAAAGGTCCAATCTGAATTTTTATTAAGGTCAAAGGAACAATTGATATTACAAAACTTGTTTTTAATACACATCCATAATATGCATCACAAGTCAACACTATTTATTTTTCTTTAAATAAAGTGGCATTTGCATTCAAAACACATTAAATACAATGTAAATGTGGCAAAACCACTAATATAATATAGTGCATTTTTGTACAAAACACAACAAAAGGTAGGCCCAATAGTATCTGGATGCAGCCATGATGATGCAAGCTGAGATTACATATCTCAGAGATGCAATGTCAGACACAATACACTCAGTGGAGCTAGTGACATCACTGTGAGGGGTAGGGTTAGGGGTGGGCATTAAAAAGCATTACATGCAAGCCAACTGCACCAGGACCAACTACATCCAGACCTCTCTCCAAAAAAAGTAAAAAATACAAAAGGCGTGTAATGAAAACTTTAGGTGTTGTAGTTTTGCAGTCCTTATATCTGTATTTTGTGGATACTGCCGTTCAAAATGTCCGTGTTTTGTTTAATAGTGGCGTTTCACATTTCCACTCATTACAAATCAAGCAGAATGGATTTGTGCTGACTTGTGGCAAAATAAACGCATACTTATCTGTCCATTCAACTTTGAACTGTCGATTCTCTTCATCAAGTTTTCTTTTCCGTGAGACCAACATCTTCATCCATTCAAATGATCGCTTTGCTGCGGTGCGTTAAAGCAGGAGCAGGCGCGCGCAAATAGCCCGCTCGATCACGTGAAGCCTCGTATGATCACTGGATGTCATGACAAGAGTCATGCAGAAAAACTTTGATTATTTTGCCTTCGATTTTATTTCGGACCATATTCAACTAAACTGTTGATTTACAAGGTTTATGCATTTATCAATGAAGGAAATCCACAATTTGAATCCTTTACAATTCTCTTGCAATACGAAATGGAGTCCGGTCCGGATTGAATACCCTTGTGGTCCGGATCCGGACCGGAGTCCGAACTTTGAGAAGCCCTGCTTTACAGCATGCGTTTCATATACTCTCATGGTGTGAACACATGAGAAGCTCAATTATGTTTTGTTTTGGTTCTTGAAAAACCCCTTTTTTATATAAAAAGTGTTTTATTAAAAGTGTGAGAATTTTGCGCTCTCTGATTGGTGAAATTTTATGCTGCATATATTTTCATACAGCAGACTGAGCTGTGTTAAACAACCCTGCTGGAAAAACAGCTTAAACCAGCCTAAGCTGGTTGGCTGGTTTTAGCTGGTCGATCAGCCTGGTTTTAGAGTGGTTTTGGCCATTTCCAGCCTGGTCTTAGCTGGTCAGGCTAGAAAATGACCAGCTAAAACCAGCTTGACCAGCCTGCTTTAAGCTGGACATAGCTAGTTTTGGCTGCGCTCCCAGGCTGGCTAGGCTGGTCAATCTGGTTTTAGCTGGTCATCTCCTGGCCTGGCCAGCTAAGACAAGGCTGGAAACGGCCAACACCCCTCTAAAACCAGACTGGTCGACCAGCTAAAACAAGCCAACCAGCCTAGGCTGGTTTAAGCTGGTTTTTTCAGTAAGGAATTTTTTTCAAAAACTTGAAAAATGGAAGAAAATGGCTTCAAAAGAATTATATATTACAACAAGGAAATACTGTATACCGTAAAGACTTACGGTTGAGTGTTTGACACCAGTTAGCAACCGCTTGAAATGCCTTGGCAACCACATAGTGATGCGCTGAAAGCCCACTCAGCACCTTATCAACCATATAGCGATATCCTGGCATCCACCCACAAGACCCCAGTGAGATTTTCCTTCCTCAGAAAAATGTAATTTGTATACGTACAGCTCTTCACAGCCTTTTCCCCCTCACAATGCTAATTAAAGTCTACTAGTGTAGCCGAAACCCAAGAGGAAGGAAAAAGATGCATCAAGGGTGCTGAAAGCGCTGCTCTGATGACAAGTACAGACTGTGCCATTGCTTCCTTCACACTATCTGCTGTTTCCCTCATACAGGAAAGTCACTTCTTTGGGAAAATATCAGAAGAGCAATGTGCAATTTCACCTATGGCAGGCCGCAAAAATTCATGAGCAAATCAAGCCGCAATCCGCCTTAAATTCATCTGTGACAAAACCTAATCAGAAAGCTCGGCGGGCTCTCCAGTTCTGAAGAGGTTGAAAATGAGTTTTTCTCCAGTGTCACCATTCATCCAGACTGCGGACGTATCTCCATGCATTCAGAGTGACCGTGTCTTTTTCTTAACGTGTCTTTGAAACGTTTGTGTGTGTGTGTAGTTCATGCACACCTGCACTCATGAACGTACACATGAAGCGCGTTAGTTTACGTCGTGTGGTAGAAATGACCGTATAGTCACTGAAAAATTATACATCAAATGCACGCAAAAATGCTACTTAACTGAAATGTAAATTAGATTTTAGAGTTAAAGGGGGTAGTTCATGCACAGATGAAAATTCTGTCATCGTTTACTCACTTGTTTCTTCCTTTTGTTTAGCACAGAAAGAGATATTTTGAAGAATGTTGGAAACCTTTTGTCATCAGCTATGTTTCCATGCAGAGATTTATGAGCAAAAATCCAGAATATCACATAAAACATTTGCAAATAAAAACCAAAGATGTTTGGAGTATATAAAATATTGCTACACTGAGTGATATTTTAGCACTGTTGCCTCACAGCAAGAAGGTCGCTGGTTCGAGTCCTTCACATCAGAATTGAATAAGCTAAATTAGCCGTTTTGTGTGTGCGTGCATGGGTGTGTGTGTGTGAACGAGAGTGTATGGGTGTTTTCCAGTACTGGGTTGTGGCTGGAAGGGCATCCGCTGTGTAAAACATATGCTGGATAAGTTGGCGGTTCATTCCGCTGTGGCAACCCCTGATTAATAAAGGCACTAAGCCGAAGGAAAATGAATGATATTTTAGTGGATAAATACATTGCTAAATATATAATAGTGATTAGAGTAAAATAGTCATTATTAAACAGTGTTTGATGTGGATTAAATAGTTTTATGAGCAGCAGTTGTGGTAAAGCTGAATGTTGGACTATAGCTCACATTGTCTTGCAATATAAATGTAGGCTAACAGTCTTTCTAATATCTCACCATTCTCCACTGCAGTTTGAGCTCTTTTCTTCTCATCTTTTTGGAATATATCACCTGTGTTAAAGTGTAGACTGTGAGACTGGCTCGGATTTAGATGTGGTCTGGCGTGCTTGCGGTTTCTAAGTGTTCACCCGATGAAAACAGAGAGATCTTTTTCCTGTGCCCTCTGACCAGAGCTATGGGGAAAGTGAAAATGAGCCGTAACCCTGCGCACGACTGCTGGAGACCTGAAGCTCAAGTGATGAGTTACAGCCATAAATCTGCTCTGCTGTAGTTTAACGTGACAAACGCAGGTGCCCTCCTGTCTGACAAAGCCACCAGCGCTTATGTCAGATTTGCATGATGATGGACAAAAAAAAAAATGGGATTTATAAAAGTGTATATATATGTATATATCGACATATACTGTATGTGTGTATGTATGTACAGCGGGGAAAATAAGTATTGAACACGCCACATTTTTTCCTGGGAATAATATTTCTAAAGGAGCTGTTGACATGGAATTGAACCAGATTTTGGTAAAAATCCAAACAATACAAACATAAAAATAAAACAAAACAAAAAAAATCTGAATAATAACAATGAAATGACAGAAGAAGAAAGTGCTAAACTACTGAAATGTATTTAATACTTTATATAAAAGGCTTTTTTGGTGATGCAGCTTAAAGACGCCTCTCATATGGAGAATAAAGTCACATGAATTGCTCAGGTGTGAGTTTTTCACAGACTTCAACAGAGTGTAAAAATCTTGATGGTTCTGTTGGTCTCGTCTATCAAATCTTATCTTTAATTTGCATTTTCAGTTGGATTCAAGTCAGGTGATTGGCTGGGCCATTCCACAGCTTGATTTTCTTTCTCTGAAACCCTTTGAGAGTTTCCTTGGCTGTGTTTTGGATCATTGTCTTGCTGAAATGTCCACTGGTTTCATCTTCATCATCCTGCTAATGTAGATGTTGGACTGAAGCAGCTAATATTTATTCAAAATGAGAAAGGGCAGAGGGTTGCTGAAGAACTACTGAGAGATTTCAGCTGCTGTCTGGGCTTTCACTGCCTTTCTACACCTCCCTTTCTTCATGTGTTCAATACTTTTTCCCTGCATCATTTAATTTTAATACGCATAACTTAATTTGTATACTAATTAGATTTGTTTTCCTTTAGCTCTTTTAGCTTTAGCTCGTGTAATAGCTCTATTTGGTCTATTAATATTTGTATAGTACATGCATGGCCATATTGGTTATATATTGTTTAGTTTTGTAGAACCTTTACCATTCATGAATACATTTTTCCACAAAAGGTTCTCTTCAGGTAAGAAGGTTATTTAGATTATGCCAATTATTATTCTTATTATTGTATTTATTATTTTTATTAAAAATCTTTTGGATTGCTATAGTATGTTTTTGTAAATACATATGTAAACATTCAAATAGTTGACGTAAGATGTACTTTCAAACTATAAGTAAAATACACGGGTAATGGTGCATGTAGAAAACGCGCTCTCGTCTGTCCTTATTGGGCGCAGAGAGAAAGCGTCTCTAGAGAGAGAGAGCGAACGAGTGTGTGTGTTGAGCTCTCCCTCTCTGCGCTTCAGTCCACGGCTCTCCACCGGAGGAGCGGAGCGCACACTGACACGCTGCCGGTCTTTCGCGCATGAACCGCGGTCAGTGTTTTCTCCTCGACCCGCTTCGAGTCTCCGACAACTGACGGATCTAAATATCACCATCATTCCCATCAACAGACCGGACACCCGCCGCGACGTCTGGATAATATACAGTACGTAGTGCACGCGCGCGGAGATGTGGATCATAAAGTTCATGTTGATTTGGACCTGCTGGATCGCAGTGGACGCGGACTTCGATGGCAGGTGAGACGGCAATTATTCTTGTTTTTGGAGACACGTTTTTTTGCTGTACTTTATTTGGTAACACTTTAATATAGGAGCAGTTCTCACTATTAACTTGCTTTTTACCTGCCTATTAAGGTACTGTCCGTTTACTTAAAAAGTAGCTACATATAATGCATGATCTTATTCTACATCCCCAATACCTAAACCCAACTACGACCTTAATAACTATCAATAAGCTGCAAATTAGTAGTTTATTGAGCTTAAATGCATAGTTAATGCTTCGTTAAAAGCGAGAATTGTACCTTCAAATAAAGTGTGACCGCTTGTTTTAATGCTAATTCAGCTATTCTGCTTTTTTCCGGACTAAAAAGGGGACTTTAAAGTGAACTGGTTTCAATTGGAAACATTCTGTCAAACAAAGAATGTCTTTAAGTGTTAATTAGTTGTATCATCACAAGCTCAATGTACAGTATTATGTTAGTCAACAGCTGTAGATGTGCGTACAAGCGTAGTAACAGAGATTTGACATCATTTAACCGTTACCAGGTTTGCGTTCAAGGTCAAAACACGAAGCAGGTGTTTATTTGAAAGCGATTTTAATGCTGATATGTGTTCAACCATCTAGGTTTGAATGTGTTGTTGTATAATATAGCTACAAAATCATGATAATGCAGTTGAATCATATATATAAATCCCTGACGAGACAAAAACACGATATCATTTGCTAAAAAAACAAAAAACGAGCTCTGTACCTGAAAAGTTAACGAGTATTACCATATTTGTAGTATTTTATATTGTAATGCAGTTGGAGAAAAAAGTGAACTGTTGTTTTACATAGTTAACTAGGTATTTCTAGTCTTATTATTTCTTAATTTCTTATTATAGTGTGATTCTGACAGCATAAACTCCACAGATACCTCAGGTTTATTGGCAGAGTGTGATCAGTTAAATTTAGCACTGGCTCAAAAGTTTGTTGTTACTGTTGTCAATCAGCACGGTGAACTTCTGAACTTGCATTCATCTTCAAAGCTACAAAATAAGCCATTCATTCTCTAACTCATCTGTGTTTTGAATACCCCATGTAGATGGAAAAGAAATGTTTAAGAGACATTTATTCTCTCTCTCTCTCTCTTGGACAGTCAGCACACGCGTTCCCGGTGCTTTCGTGCCCCGACATGTAACGTGAAATATGTGGTGAACAGAAACGTGCCAGAGATTCAAATCTTCTTAAAGCTTCATTGAGATTAAAGGGGATCAAATGTCCACGCTTGAAATTAACTATGCGCTTTAGTAGAAGTAGCTCAGTATACCTTCAGGGCAAGGTTTCTGTCAGGCCTCACTAAGATACATGTAAGGGGGTCTCACTAATCTCTCACACCCGGTGTAGTTCATCAATCCCTTTGCCAATGAGATGATTGTTGAATTTAATAAGAGAGACTTCCAAAAATTCGCAATCTGAGGGGATTATTAGAGGGGTATCCTAGCTGTTACTTGGTGAAACTTCTTTTAAAGTCGGTAGTAAAGGGACAGTTCACCCAAAAATGACAATTCTGTCATCAATTACTAACCTTTTGCTTGTTAAAAACCTATTTGAGTTTCATTCTTGTGTTGAACGCAAAAGGAGATATTTTGAAAAATGCTATGGAAGACACCAGCATTTTTCAAAGTATCTTCTTTTGTGTTCAACATCAAACTCATGGAGGGAGAGTAAACGGTGAGGTAATTTTCATTTTTTTGGGTGAGCTATCCCTTTAAGTGCTAAATGTTCATTTATTACGGCTCGTCCTCATTGTGTATGCATTGCTGAATCATGCCATTTATTTATTATGCAGTTCTTAATTATGCCATTAAAGTATGCATTGTTTAATTGGGTCTGCTTATTCAATATTTCATGTTTTAATAAATTATGTTTACATGCTGTATTATGTAACAGTTAACTCTCCATGTGTATCTCTATTAGTCAACACTGAATCAAGACGTACTGTATTTAGCTTCATTATGCACACCCTTGGATTATGAAAATGATTTATGATTTAATAAATTGCTTATATATTGGTCTCTAACTCTGCAATGCTTAATTACATCATTTAAGTATGCATATTAATTCTTACAGTCATTTATATTAACCACTTCTTTTCATTTTCCAAATACAAACAACACATTATGAAAATGTATTTTTAATTCGCAGCACTACTTATTAATGACTATTTATTGATTTTGCGAGTATACACTGCCTAATTACAGCATTGTGGTCACACAGGCACATGTATTAGGACTGTTTTTTTTTTTTTTTACAAATACATGAAAAGTTAATTGACAAATAAAAATGATTTCAAATGACATTTCGGTTCATCATTTATTAACTTTGCAATGCTAATGTGCTGTAATTTAACTGTGCATCAACTAATTGCATCATTTATTATGAATGCATCACCTAATTATGTCATTGTTCAGAACTCATGGCTTCCCGATCACTGTTATAGGAACTAAGCCTTTACTTTACAACATGATTTATTAACTTTGAAAGGCTTAATCATTGCACATAAGTATGCGTATCCTAATTACGTCATGTACTAAGTACTGTATGTGCACTGTCCAATTACGTCATTGTTGAAAACAGACTGCTTTCTGTTTTCATTACAGTCATGCACAAGAACTATCACACATTATGGAAATAAGCTAGGTTTTTGAATTGCATTTCATCGTGATTTATTTAAGTCGAAAGGCTTAATTGTGTAAGTATACACTCACCGGCCACTTTATTAGGTACACATGTCCAACTGCTCGTTAATGCAAATTTCTAATCAGCCAATCCCATGGCAGCAACTTAATGCATTTAGGCATGTAGACATGGTCAAGACGATCTGCTGCAGTTCAAACCGAGCATCAGAATGGGGAAGAAAGGTGATTTAAGGGACTTTGAATGGGGCATGGTTGCTGGTGCCAGACGGGCTGGGCTGAGCATTTCAGAAACTGCTGATCTACTGGGATTTTCACGCACAACCATCTCTCGGGTTTACAGAGAATGGTCCGAAAAAGAGAAAATATCCAGTGAGTGGCAGTTCTGTGGGCGCAAATGCCTTGTTGATGGCAGAGGTCAGAGGAGAATGGCCAGACTGGTTCCAGCTGATGGAAAGGCAACAGTAACTCAAATAACCACTCGTTACAACTGAGGTATGCAGAAGAGCATCTCTGAACGCACAACACGTCCAACCTTAAGGCGGATGGGCTACAGCAGCAGAAGACCACACCGAGTGCCACTCCTGTCAGCTAACAACAGGAAACTGAGGCTACAATTCGCACAGGCTCACCAAAATTGGACAATAGAAGATTAGAAAAATGTTGCCTGGTCTGATGAGTCTTGATTTCTGCTGCGACATTCGGATGGTAGGGTCAGAATTTGGCGTCAACACCATGAAAGCATGGATCCATCCTGCCTTGTATCAATGGTTCAGGCTGGTGGTGGTGGTGTAATGGTGTGAGGGATATTTTCTTGGCACACTTTGGGCCCATTAGTACCAATTGAGCATCGCGTCAACACCACAGCCTACCTGAGTATTGTTGCTGACCATGTCCTTCTCTTTAATACCACAGTGTACCCATCTTCTGATGGCTACTTCCAGCAGGATAATGCACCATGTCATAAAGCACAAATCATCTCAGACTGGTTTCTTGAACATGACAATGAGTTCACTGTACTCAAATGGCCTCCACAGTCACCAGATTTCAATCCAATAGAGCACCTTTGGGATGTGGTGGAACGGGAGATTCGCATCATGGATGTGCAGCCGACAAATCTGCAGCAACTGCGTGATGCTATCATGTCAAATGGACCAAAATCTCTGAGGAATATTTCCAGTACCTTGTTGAATCTATGCCACAAAGGATTAAGGCAGTTCGGAAGGCAAAAAGGGTCCAACCCGGTACTAGTAAGGTGTACCTAATAAAGTGGCAGATGAGTGTACATAGTCTTAATTGCGTCACGTATTAAGTCTGTGTCACCTAATTGCTTTGTTGAAAACACTTGAATTTTATTCATTGTTACCAGTAAAGTGTCTTTTCGTTCGTCGGACACACATCACATTGTGGAAGTTGGTTTCAGTGTCATTTATTAATGTTGCTCTGATTAATGATGTCATTTAAGCAAACACTGCTTAATTATGAGCTGTTGAGAACACATCACTTCCCATTTGCTGCTGCAGTGATGTATAAGAACAATTCGCTTTCATTTACCAAACGCATCACATTATGGGAATTGGTTTTGATTCAAATTTCAAAGTGATTTATTATCTCTGCGATGCCTAATTATGTCTCTTAAGTAAAAAACGCATCGCTTCCCATTCACTGTTACAGTCATATATACAGTAAGAGTGATGCCTGTTCATTTGTCAACTATGTTGCATTTGCATTTTAATGTCATTTATTTAATTTAAGCACCTAATTACATCAATATTGTTACAATTATGAACAAACCCTTTGGAGAAAACACCCCATTATGGGAGTTAAACTGTTTTTGAATTGCATTTAAACTTAATTTGTTAACATTGTAAGAAAACGATATGTACATTTCCTGAAGAAAAGTGAGTGGGGTTTGCAGTGGCAAAAAATAAATAGATTAATTTATTCAGATTATCAAAATTAAATTACACAAAAATGACATTTTCAAAAAGCAAATTGAATTAAAGATGACCTTTTCTTTGATAAAGACAGAGGCATCATATGCACTACCCACTTACATGCATGCATGCATCGCCTAATTACGTCATCACAGAGAACACATACTCGGTGCCAGTCACGTGTTTCCCACGGGCTGTTCCTCTGAGACACCGGCCACCCAAGTGTGGACTTGTGGATACAACTCCCGCAGTGATCTTTATTGCGTCTTTTATCTTCTGCTCTGCTGGGAAGCGTTTTGTCCTTTTGGCGAGATGAGCAAAAAGCTGTCCTTCCAAATGGACTAGAAATTCATTCACTTTGGCAGAAGTCTCTTTTTTTATATGTTAAAATCCCTTCACATTTCCCTTATTTATCATTCCCTGTTGCCCAGAGCCAGCTATCATGAACACAGCTTTCAGGCAGACATTAATAACTGACTATGAGACTTAATGAACAACTAATGCATATTTGTTTGTCATCTTTGTTTTTCCCGCTGACCTTCATTTATTCGAGTTTCTCCAATTCATCGCTTTCTACATGTCCTCCAATGCATCATCAGCTTAATGTTTGTGTAAGTCCCGGACATGCAATATTGATGGATTTTTCCTCAGGGCATGGCATTTCAGGAGTTGCCCGCTGTAATGAACGTGTACATTAACCTGCTGGCGTATGTTATTAATTTCCGCCGTGATGGAGTTTGCTTGTCACCAGGGCCATTATTTGCCAATTTGCCCTGCTTATAAACCTGCTCCGCTGCCCCGATCTGAATTCATAGAGAGAATATAGTGCATGAGCGCACCGTGAGGGAGCCATTCATTATCTGCGGGCCTGTTAAACTTCCTGTCTAATGGCTCGCACCGCACCTTTTTCCTCAACGTGACGCTAAACTTGCTGATGTGATAACAAGAGTAATCAATTATGCACAGACTCGTTAAAGTTTTTCCAATATGAGGTTTTGGACATTGAGCAGAATGCAAAGTCCATAATTGTCGGATATACAGTGCTCAACATATATGAGTACACCCCTCACAAATCTCTCAGTTAAATTAATGTTTCCTATAGGAAGCTTTATGTAAATGTATTATCTTTTTATTTCTAAAGATGTTCGGTGACTAAAATGTTAATTTAATAAATATATCCGTTTCATAAATCTGTTTTGCTGAAATGCACCAAAATCTATGACCTACACTACCTAACAAAAGTCTTGTCGTCGATCCCAGTTGTAAGAGCAACAAATAATAACTTGACTTCTAGTTGATCATTTGGAAAAGTGGCAGAAGGTCGATTTTTCCGATGAATCATCTGTTGAACTGCATCCCAATCATCACAAATACTGCAGAAGACCTATTGGAACCCGCATGGACCCAAGATTCTCATAGAAATCAGTCAAGTTTGGTGAAGGAAAAATCATGGTTTGGGGTTACATTCATTATGGCGGTGTGCAAGAGATCTGCAGAGTGGATGGCAACATCAACAGCGTGAGGTTTCAAGACATTTTTGCAGCCCATTACATTACAAACCACGGGAGAGGGCAAATTCTTCAACAGGATAGCACTTCTTCTCATACTTCAGCCTCCACATCAAAGTTCCTGAAAGCAAAGAAGATCAAGGTGCTCCAGGATTGGCCAGCCCAGTCACCAGACATGAACATTATTGAGCATGTCTGGGGTAAGATGAAGGAGGAGGCATTGAAGATGAATCCAAAGAATCTTGATGAACTCTGGGAGTCCTGCAAGAACACTTTCTTTGCCATTCCAGATGACTTTATTAATAAGTTATTTGAGTCATTGCAGGGATGTGTGGATGCAGTCCTCACAGCTCATGGGAGTCATACACAATATTCATTCTTTTTCCACTGCACCATGACTTTATATTCTATACTGTACATTATTTCTATTAAGTGACAAGACTTTTGTCTAAGCAAAGTCAGACCTTACTGTCCTAATTAAATAATTAAAAATCAAGGCAGGATCATATTTTATTTTGGTAAAATAAGCATAATCTAGAGGCCTTTGCCTTTCATATAAGCCACTTCTGATACCAAATGATCAACTAGAAGTCAAGTTATTATTTGCTGTTCCTAAAACTTGGATAGGTGACAAGACTTTTGTCAGTTAGTGTATATTCACTGAGAAATGGATCAAAATATTCATTTTCAAATTGAGGTGTACTCAGTTATGTTGAGCACTGTATTTTGTCAACAGTGCTTTGTTTCTCCTTCTCTCGAATCATACAACTCCAAGTGCCAGTTCTGAATTGGGTCCGCATGTCCGGTTGGCTTTCTTTGGGCTTTTTCAATTGATGTCATCATCTGAATTATCTCCGGCAGCTGAATTTGACCCCAGTCCGCGGACTCTTTTATCTGGCAGTACGATGTGATGGAGTCAGCTATTGAGTCCGGTGATTGTGCATTTGAATGAAAATGGTCGCTAATGCCGGGTTACACAGTATCACTTTTGGCAGAATCCATTTGACATGGACTTTGGGAGGCAGGAACTGACTGTTTTCAGAGGCAAGTCGTTTTTATTAAAAGTATCCAATAATGGAAACATCTTTTGCTCACCCCTTGACTTATTCCAAACTAGTTTGAGTTTTTGTTCTGTTGAACACAAAAGAAGATATTTTGAAGAATGTCAGAAACCTGTAACCACTGACTTCCGTAGTGTTTGTTTATAGACGCTTTTCACATTTCCGGGTTTCTCAGTAGCGAAATTGTCATAGTTGGGTAAACTTAGATTGCAGTGAATGGGAGAGTACAACAAATCATATTTTCACAATCCTATTTGCTGAAAAATCAAAGAAAAACTCCACAATGGTGTTAGCAAGACTTTCAGAAAAAGGAAAATCAATATATACATACTTTTAAAAGAAATCTAAATATTAAAAACTTTCAAGGATTTAAGATTATGATGACCGTTAAACGTCATCATAACAGTCTTGTGAAAAGGGTCCATTTCCTACTCTGGATGTGAGTAGTTGCATGTGTCATGCATGATGGGTCATAAAAGATGATTGTTTACCATAGTCCAGGCTTTATATTTAACCAACACAGGCTTATTGTGGATAAGTACCCCTGTCTACATTTCTAGATAGCTATTTTGTTTGTAAAATGAACGTTACGGGGCAGTATGACACCGCCGATGGTTTCTGTTCCTTTTACCGCTACCGACTGACCGCTTACCTCCGTACGGACGGCTTTTCCGGTGTTACCAGCCATGTACGTCAGTGGACTTAAGACGCGTAGCAGAGTTGACCATGACGACGAGGTTCGAGTCCGGTGAAGAACGGTTCCAGAAACTAGGCAAAACAAAAGCAAAAAAGAACTATAATAAATAAATAAATAAACAACAGACTGAAAACGTGGTGAAATCACACGGCCGCAATGGCTTTTCTTTTTCTAGATTACTTTTGAAAGCACTATCAGTTGGGTTTAGGGATGGGGGGTGGGATGGAGAGTCTAAAAATGCACTGTTCATGTGCTAGACGCATCAGAAGAGATGAATGTAATGGTCACGTACAATACAGTACAGTATTTCTGTACCCGAATACTGTTAGAAACCATAAAGCACTGTTTATTTCACTTTTATCTTTGCTCTGTTGTGTTTATATATGCTTCTAATTTATTACATTTATGCAAACGAACTGCATAGAAAAGATTTGATCATCCCAATCTATCTAAACGAATGCAATCTTTCCAAATAGAGCTGTTCAATTAATCTGGTGAAGTAATATTCATATCGCATCATATCATATCGTCAATTTTTCGTGCAGCCCTACATTGAACACCATGTTCTCCAAATGCTAGTAAACATCTCAGAAACTGTGGGAGACGTATAAACCCTCAGGCCGGGTTATTTCAGACCTGCGCCTGCTGCGTCTGAGATGGACGGCGCTTGACCGGTGTGTCACACATTCAGAATGAAGACAGCTCAACGCTGCGCCGCGTGTTTCAGAGGAGTGTGTCTAATAGTCTGGCAGTCTGTGGAGGTGGTGCAGGAATGTGAAGGGCTGTAATTAAAGCCCCTTCACTTGCACCCGAGCCCCGCCGCATGTCATCATTTATATACATGCGCAGACTCTCTGTGACTGGTGTCAGACGCTGCAGACAAATAGAAATGCATGAATTTTTCATGACTCAAATGTACCAGTGCGCAGAGATAATAAAGGCGTCGCGGACTAATTTTGGTGACCCGGTTGCTTGCTTGGAGAATCACATTATGTGGATATTTGTAATCTGCTATTGAGCTGGAAACGGACATGGTGTAATAGTTGCATCTTTTTTTATTATTACAACATATCCAAAAATACAGTTGAAGGCGAAATGATTAGCCCTCCTGTGAAATTTGTATTATTTTTCATATATCTCATAAATTGATGTTTAACAGAGCAATGAAATGTTCACAGTGTTTAGTATTATACTTGTTCTTTTAAAGAAATGTTAGTTGGTTTTTTTGGGTTAATTTTTAAGGTCAATATTAATAGCCCGCCTTTTTTTTTTTGATTGACTACAAAACAATCCACTTTTGTCCAATGAATGCAATTAGAGACAAAAGAATTTGATTAATAGAAATTAGTTATTAGTTATTAAAATTAGTTATTAAAAGTATTATGTTTAATATATATATTCAGTCCTGTGCCTGCTGCATCTGAGATGGCCGGCACTTGACCGGTGTGTCTAAAAATTGTGTACTTATTATTTATTTATTTATTTATTTATTTATTTATTTATTTATTTATTTATTTATTTAT
>CAIGQV010019186.1:5972084-5984743 GCA_903798115.1 Danio jaintianensis | reverse complement strand
TATTTATTTATTTATTTATTTATTTATTTATTTATTTATTTATTTATGTGGTAAATAAATAAACACATTATAAAGTTCACAATTTTTAAATTATTATTGTTTGCCTATATAGTATCAGATAACATTAACAGTAGCTATGTTTCCATCCAAAAATGCGAATAAACTTTATGCTCAAAACTGGATTTCGTTTCCATCCACTGAGTCAAAGCAAACAAAATCGTAACTTCCTGATTATCTGGCGCCAAATATCAGAAGGCAATCCTGAAGCACAGTGAACGTGCAGTGGCTTTTGAAGGCGTGAGACGCGGAGCACAGACGCTCTTAACAATTCTGGAGGTCATTAATAATATAATAGTACTAATACTGAAATGGTTACAGCATTTTAGAATGACCAAAACAACATTTCAGATGTTTTACAATGTGCTCAGCCTGCTGGTTTGTGCATTCACACACATTTTTATCATCACATGATCTCTTATAACAAAATCACATGACCTTTTTAATGCGCATACTGGAATTTGTTTGGTAAAAGTGTTTCCATCGCAGTTTATGCGCATCTTTTCTTATCAAATAAAAAGTTTATCCTACTCAGTTATTTTTTAAAATTTATGCGCATCTTGGTGTTTCCATCAACTGTTTCGGATCTCCAAAATGCGCATAAAAATAGGTGGATGGAAACATAGCTAGTGTCACCTCACATAGTAATGTTACAGAGTGTATAGAAATTAAAAGACGGTATGTAAAAATGAATGTAAAACAGCAAAAACAAATGACAAATCCAAAAAATGAACATTGTTTTGAAGCATTTTTCCAATAAGAATGATGTAGGCTTGAAGCGATTCCACAAGCAGTCCCGCATAGACACCAAGGAAGCTCTAAATGTATTCCCAAAGGGGAGACCACATTAACCAGAATTCATTTTTTTACAATTTTTTTAAGTGCGTAGGGCTTTCCTGTTTAAAGATTCTCTGCTACCAGTAATGTATAAGCATATTTCAGTCGACAAATCCATAAAATTATGTTTCTTAGTAGTGAATTCACATTTATTCATTCATTCATTTTCCCTTATTTATCAGGGATCGCCACAGCGGAATAAACCGCCAACTATTCCAGCATATGTTTTACACAGCAGATGCCCTTCCAGCCGCAACCCAGTACTTGGAAACATCCAAACACTCTCGCATTCACACACATACACATACACTTCGGCCAATTTATCTTATAGAAATGCCAACTGAATTAGCCGGGACTCGAACCAGCGACCTTCTTGCTGTGAGGCTACAGTGCTAACCACTGAGCCACCATGCCACCCAATTCACATTTATGAATGTACAATTTCGTTAACTATCTAAATAAATAAATTTATTAATTCAATAAAAACTATTTTTTCCTCTTGGTTAGGATAGACAGTAAAGCCATTTTCCCATAACAGCGAGAACGTTTTTGATTGTCATTGATACTTTTTTGAGCCTTACACCATAATTTGACTGAGTTTGCACAATGCCCAAACAAGTGTAATGCAGATTCCTCATATTCATTGCAAAAAGTACAATTTACATCCACTTTTACATTTTTGTAAATAACGTTTTGCTGGAAGGGCGACACGGTGGCTTACTGGTCGCCTCACAGCAAGAAGGTCGCTTGTTCGAGTCCCGGCTGGGCCAGTTGCCATTTCTGTGTGGAGTTTGCATGTTCTCCCCGTGTTGCCATGGGTTTCCTCCGGGTGCTCCGCTTTTCCCCACAGTCCAAACACATGCGCTATAGGTGAATTGTATAAACTAAATTGGCTGTAGTGTATGAGTGTGAATGAGAGTGTATGGGTGTTTCCCAGTACTGGGTTGCAGCTGGAAGGGCATCCGCTGTGTAAAACATATGCCGGATAAGTTGGCATTTCATTCCGCTGTGGCGACCCCTGATGAATAAAGGGACTAAGCCGAAGCAAAATGAATGAATGAATGAATGAATGAATGAATGAATGAATGTTTTGCTGGATCAAAAATCTGTGGATGAGCTTATCGGATGTTTCTTGGATTTTATTTCTAACATGTTATTTCTGAGGTAACAGCCACACTTTTCTCCAGCAAATCAATTTTCCCTTTAATAAAGAGATGCGATAAGATTGGATATACGGTACAGTAATGCTTTCTTTTTGGAGGAAAGAGTACAAATAGCTTTATTATCACTCTTGGTATTCAATTTTACCAACATAAGATTCAGTCTTATCAAAAGACGCTGCATCAGGAGGATGGCCTTTATCAATACTTCTAAATAGCACAAGTCAAAATAATTAGCCCTCCTGTGAAATAGTAATTCTTTAAAAAATATATTTCCCATGTGTTGCTTAAAGGAGAGAGAATAACACATTTTAAAACATAATAGTTTTAATAACTCATTTCTAATAACTCATTTCTTATACCTTTGTCTTGGTGGCATAATATTTTTTTTCTGCTTAATTTGAAATATACTAGTTTTCAGCTTAAAGTGCAATTTAATAGGTTATTATATATGTTTACTAGGCAAGTTAAGCCACGGTCACACTGCTCTTTTCGCCCCATAGACTTCCATTCATACGCAAGCAAATGTGGCAGGCTGGAAAGGCAAGCTCGTGCGACAAGTTTCGCATGTTGCTGCGTTGGAAAGTTCAAGCTTGGTGAACTCTGACCTGCGAAATCACATCACGTGACTCAGTGAGACCAATTGAAGATCAAAACATGACCTCTCTGGACAGAAATGTAAAATATGGACCAAACACTCGCTTTTTTTAATGTCTAATCATCTTGTTTAATCCCGTCCCTTTTCGCAACGCCGTACGACAGTATTTCGCATGCTCAAACTCTAGTGTGACTGCGGAATTAGGCTAATTAGATTATTATCAGTCAACAGTGGTTCATGTACACAACTAAAAAAAAAAAGTGTAAGGGGGGCTAATAATAATGACCAAAAATTGGTTAAAAAAATTTTTTTTCCAGCCGAAATAAAACAAATAAGACTTTCTCCAGAAGAAAAAAACATTATAGCAAATACTGTAAACATTTCTTTGCTCCATTAAACATCACTTGGGAAATATTAAAAAACATTTCAAATATCACAGGAGGGCTAATAATTTTGACTACAGCTGAACCAATAGCAGTTGAAAACTCTTGTTGGGTATTTGTCATTTTAATAGTTGCGAGGTGTGTAAAGAGTGTTTCTGAGGTGGATGAGGGATTAGTTGTGACAGTCTTGTTACCTCAGTGAAGGTGACGCTGCTTTCTCAGTTTGGCATGTCTTTGGATCGGGCCCAGGGTTTGCAGATTGCTGACTGGCACGCAATCGCTTGTCTCTGGTGGGGCGAGTGCTGGCTGCACAAGGAGATTTGTCTTGCTTTTTTTTTTTTTTTTTGTCCCTCGCAGCTACAACTTTTACTTTCTTCAGCACTGCTGGTTATGTGAATCATACTCTGTTGTCTTAATTGTAATAGTATCGTAAAAATGGGTGGCGCGGTGGCTTAGTGGTTAGCGCTGTCGCCTCACAGCAAGAAGGTCGCTGGTTCGAGTCCCGGCTGGGCCAGTTGGCGTTTCTGTGTGGAGTTTGCATGTTCTCCCCATGTTGGCGTGAGTTTCCTCCGGGTGCTCCAGTTTCCCCCACAATCCAAAGACATGCGCTATAGGTGAATTGGGTAAACAGTAGTGCCGTAGTGAATCAGTGTGTGTGTGAATGTGAGAGTGTATGGGTGTTTCCCAATACTGAGTTACGGCTGGAAGGGCATCCGCTGCATAGAACATATGCTTGAATAGTTGTCGGTTCATTCCGCTGTGGCGACCCCTGATATAAGTGACTAAGCCGAAGTAAAATTAATGAATGTAGGGAAATCTATGTAAAATATCTATAAATAAATGATACATCCAATTTTTATGGACACTATAGATCAATGTCATTCATTCATTCATTTTCTTTTCGGCTTAGTCCCTTTATTAATATGAGGTCGCCACAGCAGAATGAACCGCCAACTTATCCAGCATATGTTTTACGAAGCGGATGCCCTTCCAGCCGCAACCCATCACTGGGAAACACCCATATACCTCCATTCACACATACTTACATACATTACGGACAATTTAGCCTACCCAATTCACCTATAGCGCATGTTTTTGGACTTGTGGGGGAAACCGGAGCACCCGGAGGAAACTCGCGAACACGGGGAGAACATGCAAACTCCACACAGCAATGCCAACTGGCCCAGCCGAGGCTCGAACCAGCGACCTTCTTGCTGTGAGGCGACAGCACTACCCACTAAGCCACCGTGACGCCTATAGACCATTTTGAGGGATGTAAACAAAAACAATGGTCCTAACGTACTTCCTGTTTTACATTTTTAATTTCCACAGCTTCTGAGAATCCAAAAAAGTCCAAATGTTGATAAATAATCCTATGGCGGCTGTTTTAACGTGAAGTTATTATTGAATTGCCTCTTGTTACAGTTATGAAATGGTTTGACAACAAGCAGGAAATTTTCATGGGCCAGTGACATCACCACATTGAAATGGTCTATAGATCAATGTGTAAAATTATATTACATATTTTCTTTTCTGATTTCTGATACAGATTTTTGCAGATTCTGCCATATACAGTATACAAAAAAATATTTATACTTTTATTGCATTTTTTTTCATAATGGTAAACAATTATTAATTACAAATTATATATATATAATTACAAATTTACTATCATTTATTTTAAATTAAACTGCAACTTCACTAACAAAGCGTGTCATTTTTTCACTGTTTATAACTTTAACTCTTTCTTTTTTTCCACAAAAGTCCAAAGATTATTTATGCTTAATAGGTTTTAATTCATATTAGCATTTGGAGCTTTGAACTGTTATTATATATGCAATATTATTATTATTATTATCATAATTATTACAGAATTATTATTATTTAACATTTTTCTTATAGTATTTAATGTTAATTTTTTTGGTAATATTTGTTTTAAATTCATTTTTAGTAGTTTAACGAATATTTACACCTTAAAATAAAGTGTAAAGTTTTAGTTTTTAGTCTTTAATTTCAATTTTTGTTAAGTAACATAAATGTGTTTTTTTAGTCACTTCCTGTATAATAAAGTCAGAGATAATGCTAATAAACAGTAAATTACTATATTTTAAAAAATATTCAACCCACATTGCAAATATTTTATATGTTGTGTATTATTGTAATAATATTATATTTATAAATGATTATATTATAAATTATATTATTATAACCACGTTTGAGTTCATATATGATTATAACTTATTTATAGTCATATTAATATTTTTTTAAACATGTTTTATTCTCATTGTTGTCATTATACAACTTTCTTTTCTTTTTCTTGTCTTTTAATTTAATTTGATTTAATATTAAATTATTTTTATTTAATTTAATTTGTTTTAATTTAATTTAATTTTATTTTATTTCTGTGTTCAGCAGTTTCATCAGATGTTATGGGAATCGTTCTCTGTTGTCTTATTATTCTAACGCAACGTCCTGGAAAGCTTTCTATCATGCAATATTTCTGTCCTCCCTGAAAGTCAAATATTTAGTGAAAAGACAAAATCACAGCCAGTTGGAGCACATTTGGTGTTTCGCCTATTTGGAGAAGCTTAATGAATGTTAGTATATGATCCTTCTCTGTCAGATGCGTTATTTCTCTCATAATTCTCAATATTAGTGCTTCTCTGCTGATGTCGATCACTGAAATCTACATGTAAACATATAAATATGCACTGTAATGTTTATGTATATAAAAATAAGTATTGACAGGGCTTTGATTATGTCAAAGGTCTTACATCAAATGCTATTTTATTCATTCATTCATTCATTCATTTTCCTTCGGCTTAATCCTTTATATACCAGGGGTCGCCACAGCGGAATGAGCCTCCAACTATTCCAGCATATGTTTTGCGCAGCGGTTGCCCTTCCAGCCGCAACCCAGTACTGGGAAACACCCATACACTCAAATTCACACACACACTCATACGCTACGGCCAATTTAGCTTATTCAATTCACCTATAGCGCATGTCTTTGGACTGTGGGGGAAACCGGAGCACCCGGAGGAAACCCACGCCAACACGGGGAGAATATGCAAACTCCACACAGAAACGCCAACTGACCCAGCCGGGACTCGAACCAGTGACCTTCTTGGTGTGAGGCGACAGTGCTAACCACTGAGCCACCGTGCCGTCCAGGTTTTGTTAATAATAATGTACAGTATATTATTGTATGAACTGCCAGTAGAGTAAAAATAGAGTAAAAATACAAAAATGTAGAAATATGATTACAATTTAAAATAAAAGGTTCCTGTTTGAATACATTTCAAATGATTTTCAGCACCATTATGCCTTCAGTTTTAATTTCTCCCAAAAATCCATAATTATTGGTCACTTTTTAGTTTTTTTTGGTCACAATAAATGTTTTGGGTCACACGTTGCGCAATCCAGAGCAAAACAAACAAGTTGTTTTATTAGTACCCTTTACCACCTTTTATTCACACATTTTTTTGTAATACCCTCATCAACACCCAACCGCAGTATTCCTCATGAATGTGTTCACAACTCATTTTATACACGATTTCTTTTTTCCGCATTCTAATTATGATTAAAATGGCCATCATTATAAAACACCATGTTTAAAAACATGAAATGCTGTGGGTGAAACAGACCAATTAGCCTTCCTCTCAAAGCGCTTCAGACTGTGTTGTTTTCTAAAGGCATTTAGCTTCATATTTTCGCTGGAAAAAGAAAAGAGCAAAGAGCTTTGTGTTGTTGTGGAGAAAAGAGAGTGAAATAACCAAAGACAAGTATGTCTGGTACTTTTTGTAAGCGCCATGAATGCTGTCCATATAAATTGACAAGTCAAGTCATGTTTATTTATATAGCGCTTTTCACAATGTAGATTGTGTCAAAGCAGCTTAACGTAGTTCTAGTAAAGTCCAGATTTCAGAGTTGAAGTTCAGTTTAGTTTAGTTCAATGTGGTCTAAATTTCACTGCTGAAAGTTCAAACACTGCAGAGCAAATCCACCGAAGCACAGCTCCACAAGTCCCGATCCGAGCAAGCCAGTGGCGACAGTGGCGAGGAAAAAAAAAACTTCACCAATTGAAGAAGTGAAGGGAAAAAAAAAACCTAGAGAGAAACTAGGCTCTGTTAGGCACGACCATTTTTCATTTGGCCAAACTTCCTGTTCAGAGCTGCAGTCTAGGGCGCTGGAGGCTGAAGAAGCTGGACATCCATCATGGAGAAGCTGCAGGTGTGAGTAGGGCACCGGCAGGCGGTCAGGTTGGCCTGCAGGATCAATGTGGGGACTCGTTTATCACAGTGGTCATTCAGGAATCAGTCTCATGCACTCCATTTCTCCATGACGACCACAGCATCAGCTCGGGATACGACCTGGTCCAGGATTATGGATACCTTGGGATCATCTCTTCACAGGTCTTGGATCGCATCAATGGCGCTGCATAGTCTCTAGGGACCTCGGAATGAGTATCCCCAGGTGGAAATAGAGAATAAAGAAAATAATTAGCGTAGCTGCTGTTCATCGTGTATTTAAACGAGATGTAAAAATGGAGTGTTTTAGATGAAAATAGCAGTTAAATAAACAAACATAGAAACGAACATGTAAAGCGTATGAGAGTTTCTAACACAATGTCTGGTGTGTTGAGGAGTGTGTCCTACAGGTGATGTCGAGCCAGCTCACCTGCGTGGAGCACATTCATGCATCATACCGTTATGCGATGCAACCACCTACTGTACATTTATATTAGTTAATTTAGCAATTTTGTTGCTAGATTTAGCAACTTTTTGTACTACCGTATAGGATTTTTTTTCCAAAAAGCTAAACTTTTGCAATAGATAACATTTATTTGGCTACTTTAAGCAAAATGTTTTTTTTGGCATCCATCTAAGAGATTAGAGCTTTCACACCGCACACAGAGGATGCAATCATTTTTAGATTATATTATATTAGATTAGATTAGATTAGATTAGATTAGATTAGATTATATTATATTATATTATATTAGATTAGATTAGATTAGATTAGATTAGATTAGATGAGATTAGATTCAACTAATTTAATCATTACACATGTACAAGGCAAAGAAATGCAGTTTAGGTCTAACCAGGAGTGGAATAGCAGCAAGTGCAGGAAATAGGTATAAGTTATAAAGTGCAGTTGTAGAAAAACTATGGTGATATTTACAGATGGATGTACTACGAACATTATATACAGGATGTATTATCTATGAACAGAGATTTACAATAGATGAATATATGTAGGTTGCTATTAATAATCAGAGGTATGCAGATAGATATGAACATAATTACAAATGTGTATATGTACAGTGGGTATGTACAATTCAAGATGAATTAGTGCAATGTAGTGCGATGAATATGAATTTTAATTGTGCAAATATTAAATGATAAATAATAAATAATGCAGTGTTTATGGGGAGTGTAAGTTATTTGATCCCTGGGTCTATTTTTCCAACACTGCTTACGCTCTATTAAAGTGACAATGCAATGATAATGAGCAAAAACACATTGGATGACAGTAAAAAGTAGCATTTTGCCTAATAAGTGCAGTCATTCATTTTCTTTTTGGCTTAGTCCCTTTATTAATCTGGGGTCGCCACAGCGGAACGAACCGCCAATTTATCCAG
Organism: Danio jaintianensis; assembly: GCA_903798115.1. Classification (NCBI taxonomy): domain Eukaryota; kingdom Metazoa; phylum Chordata; class Actinopteri; order Cypriniformes; family Danionidae; genus Danio; species Danio jaintianensis. The sequence goes on along the minus strand of CAIGQV010019186.1, from coordinate 5,976,064 downwards.
CATATGTTTTACGCAGCGGATGCCCTTCGAGCTGCAACCCATCACTGGGAAACACCCATACACTCTCATTCACACACATACACTACAGCCAATTTAGTTTAATCAATTCACCTATAGTGCATGTCTTTGGACTGTGGGGGAAACCGGAGCACCCGGAGAAAACCAACACCAACACGGGGAGAACATGCAAACTCCACACAGAAATGCCAACTGACCCAGCCGAGGCTCGAACCAGTGACCTTCTTTCTGTGAGGTGACACCGCTACCCACTGCGCCACCGCGCAGCCATATAAGTGCATTAATAATTTTTAAATAGTCAATCTAATTACCTTAAATTGTTAAAAAAATACAACAAATACAGTGGTCCCTCATTAATCACAGGAGTTACGTTCTAAAAATAACCCGCAATAGGTGAAATCCGCGAAGTAGTCCGCTTTATTTTTTACAATTATTATAGATGTTTTAAGGCTGTAAAACCCCTCACTGCACACTTTTCTCAGACAGGCATTAACATTTTTCCTGCAGTCACTGATCCACAAAGCTAAAGAAGACTCCATCCTTATGATGGTCTTGTTTTGGATAGTTATAACCATTGTTGCATCTTTGTTGAAGCTTATTGCTGCTGTCGTCCTTATGTTATTTCCCTCCTTTATGTAACGATCCGAAGATTTATTTTTTTCCGTAATGGCATCCTACAGCCGCGTAACTTCTACCTTTAGCATGTCCAAAAGTCCAACTTTTTGTGCGATGGTTAGAATCTTCCTCTGCCTTTTGGGTGCTACCGCAGGTGCCTTTGACGGTGGAGAAGGTTTCGTCAACGTTGCGACCACTGTATTCCCAAACACTTTTTTGGGGCCCAAACTACAAAACCAAACTTCAGGCAATGACGTCACAGTGTCATTTAGCAACTTTATTTTTAGCAACAAATCGTTCCATCTTTAGCAACTTCCTATGCAAATTAGTTAGCAACAGCGATTGGAAAAACCCTGGAGTGTCACTGGAGGTTATTACAAGACTTTTGATCGATTTAAAAAAAAATTGTGAAGTTCCTATATATGCTTATCATTTTGAAAACGTTGCGTAAATGTGAAACTTTTTTAAAACGCAAAGGAAAAATGTTTTGGCTACATCGTGCCAAGTAAACATAGCCCCAGTCTGGGGGCTTTGTACATGACAAAGTTTTCAGTCAAAAACAGGAAACTTTTTTATACGTTTTACCCGTTTGTTTACACGACAGCGCCATTTTGGAGACTGAAGCTTAGTCCTTTTATTTATCAGGGGTCGCCACAGCGGAATGAACCGCCAACTATTCCAGCATATGTTTTACGCAGTGGTTGCCCTTCCAGCTGCAACCCAGCACTGGGAAACACCCATACACTCTCACACTCACACTCATAGACTACAGCCAATTTACCTTATTCAATTCACCTCTAGCGCATGTCTTTGGACTGTGGGGGAAACCGGAGCACCCAGAGGAAACCCACACCAACACGGGGAGAACATGCAAACTCCACACAGAAACGCCAACTGACCCAGCCGAGACTCGAACCAGCGACCTTCTTGGTGTGAGGCGACAGTGGTAACCACTGAGCCACCGTACCGCCCAGGTTTTGTTAATAATAATGTACAGTATATTATTGTGGCGACACGGTGGCGCAGTGGGTAACACGTTCGCCTCACAGCAAGAAGGTCGCTGGTTCGAGCCTCGGCTGGGTCAGTTGGCATTTCTGTGTGGAGTTTGCATGTTCTCCCCGTGTTCGCGTGGGTTTCCTCCGGGTGCTCCGGTTTCCCCCACAAGTCCAAAGACATGCGGTATAGGTGAATTGGGTAAGCTAAAATTGTCCGTAGTGTATGTGTGTGAATGAGTGTGTATGAATGTTTCCCAGTGATGGGTTGCAGCTGGAAGGGCATCCGCTGCGTAAAACATATGCTGGATAAGTTGGCGGTTCATTCCGCTGTGGCGACCCCAGATTAATAAAGGGACTAAGCCGAAAAGAAAATGAATGAATGAATGAGTATATTATTGTATAAACTGCCAGTAGAGTAAAAATAGACAAATTTATAAATGTTATTACAATTTAAAATAAAAGGTTCCTGTTTGAATTTATTTTGAAGAATTTTCAGTACCATTATGAAAAACCCTGGAGTGTCACTGGAGGTTATTACAAGACTTTTGATCGATTTAAAAAAAATTGTGAAGTTCCTATATATGCTATCGTTTTGAAAACATTGCGTAAATGTGAAACTTTTTTAACATGCAAAGGAAAAAGGTTTTGGCTTCATCGTGCCAAGTAAACGTAGCCCAAGTCTGGGGGCTTTGTACACGACAAGGTTTTCAGCCAAAAACAGGAAACTTTTTTATACGTTTTGCCTGTTTGTTTACACGACAGTGCCATTTTGGAGACTGAAAACACAGAAATTTGATAAAAAAAACAATATCATTAATATTGTTTATTTGCGTTCCAAATGGCACTCTGTACAAACACTATGCACTTGTACACTCAACTATATAGTGTATAGTTGCATCCCAAATGACACAATACACTATACATTCATGCACTAATACACTCAGCCGTGTAGTGTATGAGTTAAGTGTCATCCAAAATAGAACACCAAAATTTTTTACTAAAGAGAAATTCCGATTCCCAGGCGCCGTTTAACGGTTGCCAAATTAGGGAAATAAATGAGCAAACGACCAAATACTGCCTATCATGAGTACAACCGTGTTCACCATCGGGAGGTGGCGTAACCACTTAGGTGAGAGAATTTTGCTTTTACAATTCAAAATAAATAAAGAAATCCAACCTCAGTGACCAATAACTCCTCCCCTTCGAAGTGTTCAACATTCAACACTTATTTTTAATGGTGCATCATCCAGTTATTTAAAGTGCGCTTATTCTTTTTAGAATTTTCAGTGTGAATGCACTACTTTTAGTATTTATACTACAAAATGGCATGCATAAGAGTGTGATTTGGGACGCACCTTTTGTTTACACTCTGAAGTGGCCATCAGAGGGCGATATATCGCGTTCTGAACGCACCAATAGACATGATCGCAGATTCGCCACCGACATGTTGTCACTTCCCTACAGGTACAGTTTACTAGCACTGCCATACTTAATACAGCATTGTTGGCCATTTTTACGGATAAGTGTAATGCGGATTGTTTTGAAAATGTTGTCGTGTAGACATGAAAACTTTTTTTTGGCTACATTGTTACCATGTACACTTAGTCCCCATAAAAATTGCTGTACAAGTTTGTGTGTGTGTGCGTGTGCGTGTGTGTGTGCGTGTGTGTGTGTGTGTGAGAGAGAGAGATTAAATGTATGTTTGAGGTGAGATATAGCGGCGTGACAGGCAGGAGCTGGGATTCAATCCTCTTAGCATGCGGTCTGTGTCTTTAGAGGCGTTCTGAAGTCTCCTCTTTCTCACCGCACTGCACACACACACACACACACACAAACATTTTTGCCTTCAGCCTGTCACTCTTATTTAGTGGCACCATCACCGTTTGTGACTGGAGTGACTGGCAGCACTAGTGGCCACATTAGCATTTTCACTGTCGTACAGCGTTCAGACTAACTGAAGGAGACGGTGCAGCATGAGGCCAAAATTCCCGATCACCTCCTGCCTTACAGATGTAGAGCACGTGCAACATTTAGAGCAGAACGTTTAAAATATATATGCCCAAATGCCCAAACCCATTGTTTTTAAAGCGATTAGATGACTTTACTGATAAAGGTTGAGTTTTTTAAGTTGAGTTAACCTTAAAAATGTGAGTAAACCCATTGCTTTTAAAGCGATTAGTTGACATTACTTAAAAATGTGAGTAAACCTGTTACTTTTAAAGTGATTAGCTGACTTTGCTTTAAAATTTGAGTACACACATTGCTTTCAAAGCGATAAGTTGACTACTTCAAATGTGAGTAAATCCATTGCTTTTAAATCGATTAGTTGACTTTACTTAAAAATGCGAGTAA
>CAIGQV010019186.1:5933275-5950994 GCA_903798115.1 Danio jaintianensis | reverse complement strand
AAGGACTAATAGACCTGCCCTAAAGGACTGATAGCCCTGCCCTAAAAAACTGATAGTCCAGCCCTAAATTACAGATACCCCAACCCCCCCTCAATGAATGTTAGCCCTGCCCTAAATGACTGATAGCCCTGCCCTAAAGGTATTCCATGTGACCAGAAGTGAAGAAAAGTCATTTTGAGGAGCGAGGGAAGCTTATGGTTTTTGATTTAAAGATTAAAAAGGTCAAATGAATTTTTACAAAATAATAAAGTGTGCAGATATATTGTTTATAGCAATCGCTGCAAATTACATACAATATTAAGAAGAGTACATTTCGATTTAATTCTGACTTTAACTTATACAAAGACAGCAAAGTTTGGTCAAACTCAAGACGTTAATAATGCGATGAGACTTTTATACACCTGATTTTTTTAAATATTGCCTACTATATTAATATGCAGTTTAAGATTTTAATATCCTGTGAAATGTTAATATTTTATCTTTCCCAAGTGCTGTTTCAACACATTTATAATATAATAACTCAAAGTTTAATAATTAATTTTTTTGTCTTTGCCATGATGACAGTACATAATATTTTACTACTATATTCAGCTTAAGTCATTGGACAACAACGGTTTGTTCTGTAGCCAAAAGAAAAACTATAATTTGTTAAGAGTATATGTAATATGTAAATATATATATAGTACAGGCAAACTAAAAGACATAAGATTTACTCCAAAAGAAAAATACAATAGGAAATGCTACAAAAAATATCCTTGCTCTGTTAAACATCAGGAGCGACACGGTGGCTCAGTGGTTAGCACTGTCGCCTCACAGCAAGAAGGTCGCTGATTCGAGTCCTGGCTGGGTCAGTTGACATTTCTGTGTGGAGTTTGCATGTTCACCCTGTGTTCGCGTGGGTTTCCTCCAAGTGCTCCGGTTTCCCCTACAATCCAAAGACATGCGCTATAGGTGAATTGAATAAACTAAATGTATGTGTGTGAATGAGTGTGTATGGGTGTTTCCCAGTACTGGGTTGCAGATGGAAGGGCATCCACTGTGTAAAACATATGCTGGATAAATTGGCAGTTCATTCCGCTGTGGCGACCCCTGATGAATAAAGGGACTAAGCCGAAGGAAAATGAATGAATGTAAAACATCACTTGGGAAATGAATTTTGCCTTCAACTCTAACGATGGTTTCTATGATAATGAGTTTAATCCCATCAGGTTGATCTATTGTGTCTAAATGAGACAGGCATTAATAACAATATTTATTTAAAATTACAATAAAACATTTGATGCCAAAAGACTATTTGGTCCAACTTTATATTAAGTGGCCTTAACTACTGTGTTCATAATGTATTGCAGAACACTTCTGGTGCTCTTGAGGTGGGATACGGGTATGTTTAGGTACAGGTGGAGGGGTATGGGTAGGTTTAAGGGTGGGTTAAGGTGTAAGGGATGGTTATTTATAAATGTAATTATAGAAATTAAATATAGATGTAATCAATCATAAGTACGTACAATGTAAAAGCATGTATTTAAACAAAAAGTACATTGTATTGAATAATTAATTTCAGTGTAAGTACATATTAGTTCAGGCCCCTTAATATAAAGTAGGACCAACCAACAATTTTTCCAAATAAAATAGTTTGGTGGTTTTATTTATACTCAAGACCCATATATATAAAAGTGTTTAGATGCATATTAAAAAATCACTAAGAATACACCATTTGGTCCTCTTTGTCATAGACTACTTATTTCATTTGGTTTGCACCACCGTATCCTAATCTAGTATAACATAGATCATTTTCTTGTGCTGTTATAAAGCAGCACCAGGCTTGCAAACACTGAATCCTCTTGACGACATTGGGCGTAGTAATGGGGTTTAGCTTTTGTCTTTTGGAATTGCCTCTGTTTTGAAGATGTCTGAGTCAGAATTGACCCCATATCAACCCTCAGATGCTTCTCCCAGACGAGGATCTTAAGGGGCCGCACAGCGCTGGGCTTCCTCCCAATCCAAATGTGAGATCTAATGAGTCATAAAGCAGAAGTGAGCCGGACCATACTCTCGGCATGTCCCAGGTTCATTAAAATGACCAAGGCAAACAATGAATTATTGATGTAGGGGGGCCAGCGTTCCAAAATAATGTTTTTGTGCACCTCTCACTACAGTATCCTCAAGGTCTAATTGCACAGATGATTATTTCCCACAGCAAAAGCAGTAGATTTTTTTTTTCTTAGGCTGTTTTTTGTTACATGTGTTCATGCGTGCTGTATAGACTCTGTGTAAAATGATACTGATAATCTTTTTGCCTACAGCGGTATGTCAGCACGGATGCAAACACGGAGAATGCGTGGGACCCAACAAATGCAAGTGCCATCCAGGTTATACAGGAAAAACATGCAACCAAGGTAAGAGCTGAAGTGCATGTGAATCAGCCTGTCTTGTTTAAAGTGCCCCTATTGTGCTATTTTAAAGGTTGCTGATTTTGTTACATGCATCCAAAGTTTAAAAAAAAACATACTGCAGCACCAGCTCTTTTCTCACAGTGTCTGAAATGGTAGATACAAGTATACAGTTTCTCTAAACCCCGCTCTTTCTGAATGCTTACTTTGCTCTGATTGGTCAGATCAAGTAACACTATATAAACATGGTATCTTTTATCTATTCATTCATTCATACATTTTCCTTCGGCTTAGTCCCTTATTCATCAGGGGTCACCACAGAGGAATGAACCACTAACTATTCAAATCAAATCAAATCCCTTTTATTGTCACATCATCAGCAGCACGTGTACTATGATGAGTGAAAAGCTTAGGAGCTGGCTCCAGACAGTGCAAAATACAGACAGTGCAAAATACAACGACATACTCCAAAAACAAAACAATATACTATTAGCAATGTTGACAACAAATACGTAAAAGACAATAAATACGTGAAAGACAATAAATACGTAAAGAAAAACACACATGTAGTAGACACAGGTAGACAAGTACACAGTCAAAAAGGTGCACACATAGTTTGACTGTTGGTGGAAAATTATTGTAGGCAATATTGTTTTAAGTAAGGTAAGGATATTCCAGCATATGTTTTACACAGAGGATGCCCTTTCAGACACAACCAAGTACTGGGAAACACCCATACACTCTCACATTCACACACACACTCATACACTATGACCAATTTAGTTTAACACGTACACCATTATTGTAAACAGAGTTTAATTCTTTATTTATGTAAATCTCTTCCTTACATGCACGGTTTAAAAAGAAAACAATCATTGTTTACATGAAAATGCCCTATGAAGTGCTGTCAAGAGCACGCCAGAGCAACAGGTGGCGATATACTCCAAACTGTAAAGTTGTTGGCCAATTAGAAGCCTCAAAAAGGCAAAAACGAGTTATTATTGGTTCCTGTTGGCTGTCAACATGGCATATTTAGTTTTTACGTTATGAAAACAATGGAAATGGCGACAGACTCTAGTTTTGCTGACTACACAGACCCTCTGCATTTGAAAATTTCACCCTGACTGGAGTTTTCAAAAAGATTTGGTTTCAGTGACCAAATACTATGTTTTCTTGTGGACGAATGACCAAACCATGCAGTTTTTTGAAAATACCCATGTTTGTGGGCCACATTTGTGAGTGCAGAGTAGGAATATACATTAAAAGCACATTGTTCTATTGCCATAAAGACACAATAATAATATTATTTTTACTGTCAGTAAACACCAAACAAAATGCAATAAACCTGAACCACAGTGCTTTTACATTGATGATGCAAATCGCAGCAATAATTGAAACCAGGCACATTCAAGGTTGAGTAGTTCTAACTTCAAAATGTCTTTATCAAAACAACCAAATTAGTCATACTAATGAGTCACACTGGAGTAAGTTTTGATTAAAAGTGTATTATTGTTACTAATAGTATCAACATTATGTACTGTGTATGTTTAAAATACATTTACGAGTGGTGTGTTCCAAACAGGATATGAGGATGATGATGATGAAGCCTTTATTTGTCACATACACTTTTACATGTAGTGAAATTGGACCACCCCCCATCTCAAAAAATCTCAAATCTGGCCACTTTAAAGGGCACTTCTGAATCAAGGGGAATCAAAGGGTACAACTTATGGATACTTCAGCTCCCCATGATCCTTTGCGCAGGGAAGTTGTTTGATGTCACACTCTGCGTTCCTTTGGAAAGACTCATCCCTATGCCCTAATCCCTTCGAAGATGTCACTCTGGAGGGAAAGCCCTTAGGGATTAGGTCATAGGGATGTGCTCTGGGATGAAGGTGCTTTAATGTATTTATTGACATACAGTAACTGAAAAAAATGATTCAAAGATGATTCCTTGGATTTACTCAATTTTTTAAGGGAAGTGGCTGTAAACAATTTATATAGGCTGAATCTAAACAAACAAATTAAGTTGAACATTACTCAATTTAATTTGTTTGTTTAAATTCAACCCATATATGATTTTTGCAGAAATCTTTTTTCCAGTGTATGCTTCTTCAAAGCATTACAAAAATATAAGGACTTAAGTCAATTAAAGTAAAATGTTAATTGCATATTATTACAAATGGCATTTTTTAAGTGCACTAAAGTGTGTTAAAAGCAGTCATCAAGATGTGTTTTTTTATCATCAAGTAGACTTTTTAAAAAGTGCACTTTTAAGATTTGAAGCCCATTGAAACTAAGCATTCAATGCAATTAAGGTTCGCAAGGGAAAATTTTGCAGACCTGCAACATTCACACTGCAAAAAAAGGCCATTTTTAAAACAGCATAATAGGAGCTCTGGATGTCAATGTTGCCCACTGAACATTGTATTGTCAGTAATGGGCTTTTATATGGAGTGATATAGTGATTCAGGATGTGAGGTTTCCTTTAAGCTGATAATATCTCAATTACTGCCCTAAGAACACTGTAGCGAAAATAAAACGGAGCCGGGGGACTAAATTCTGTCTGAAGTCGTCTCATCAGAAGAACACTGGCGTCAGAGATAACCCCTGATTTAAAACACACATTTCCAAAACTGGCAGACTTAAACAGAGGATTGTGTGCCCTTGGAAGGGAAAAGGGAGAAGGTGTAATTAAAAGACAGGGAGGAAAGGGAAAACAATCCCCTCTGGAATGTGCAATTGAATCTTTTCGATTTTCCCTTTGAGTCATGGTTTCATGCAGCGTGTGAATTATACATTGACTATCGGGGGGTCTGCTTTTTTCAGTTGTTTGTGTAATATAGTACAAATGCATTCCTTGCTGAACCAAAGTCATAGATTTAATTCAGTTACATTCATTTTCCTTCGACTCAGTCCCTTATTTATCAGGGGTCACCACAGCAGAATGAACCGCCAACTATTCCGGCATATGTTTTACGCAGCAGATGACCTTCCAGCCACAACCCAGTACTGGGAAACACCCATACACTCTCGCATACACACACAGCGCATGTCTTTGGACTGTGGGGGAAACCCACGCCAACACGGGGAGAACATGCAAACTCCACACAGAAACACCAACTTACCCAACCGGGGCTATTATTATTATTATTATTATTATTATTATTTTCGATACAGATCAGTGCCAACAGTTTTTTTCAAACCCTGCTTTGCTGGAATTTTTTGTAAAGAAATTTTTAATTTTTTCACAACAGATGATGTTTCTATCAGCATCACTAGATTGGAGTGATTAAAAGTATCAGCTGGCTTTTTAGAGGTAATGACAGACGACTGTCATGCAGAGGGATGATTTGTGTTGCGTGCTCAACTTGGACAGGTGCTGTTAGCGTTGACACCTGGGGTGGCATATTAAAAAGATCAGCTCAAATAATCAAGCGTTTCATTCTCGACTGAAGTGTTATCCAAGCCGCTAAGTGTTTTTGTTTATTGAAATGATTTACGGCAAAACAATCGGCATGCAAATTAAATTACCCTACACACGATGCCCAATCACTTGTGTTTTTTTTTCTCACAAGATATTGTAATGATTGCTAATAATATGCATGATTTATTTTGAATCCCGTGTCAAATCCTTGTCGATATGTTGTGATGTTTGAGTCTAGCAACATAACATTTGATTACAGATAGCCCTCTACAATGAGTAATTCTACTTACTGATGCATAAACGCTGTAATATCTATATAGCTGAAACACTCAGAGCGGATGTATTAAGATTTACAATCGCATGTGCAATCCAACACAGTGTGCATGAGCAGTTTGTGGGTGTATTGATGTACTTAGAATAATTATGTGTTAAAATATGACACATACAAGTGGGCTGGCCATTTGCATATTTAATATTGCAATTTATTACGTAATGTATCTTTATTCATTACCTATCAATATTATGCATATTTATAAATATATTGCAGGCAGTTTTATACATTAGTTTATACATCAGCTCATACTTTTTTTTTATGCATTAAAGAGATTATTTATAGACCCAAATTGTATTTTCAGATTTTCAGAAGAATGCTGGAAAAAAGCAGCCATTGACATCCATAGTAGGAATAAAAAGAAAATAAAGTCAGTGGCATCTTGTGTATTCAACAGAATAAAGAAATATGTTTAATTTGCACTTTATTATACATGTAAACCCTATGTAAACCGGGCCTTCGCATAAAACGTATCCGCCACAAGTGATTAGTGCAGAGAAACCGCGAGCAGAGGTGAACAGAAACAATGATAAAGAGCTTAGCACTAAATCCACGGCAATGAGGTGGGATAACACCCACAAAGTTAAATAACCAAATTGGGATTTAAAGATGATGCGTGTCAGTTTTTCGATCTTAAAATACATTCACCCATCACAGTTTAACGGGCATCGTCATTTTTAGGCTAATTTTCAAACACTGAGCTCTCTGGTGCTGTTAAAATATGCAATAAAGGCCTATATTTTGATATTTTGAGAATAGATCAACTTTAAAGCGACGGTTCACCCAATAATGACAATTCTGTCATCATTTAAATGTTACACAACTCGTTTGAGTTTCAGGTGAACACAACTGAAGATATTTTGAGGAATAAAGCCATTGACTTCTATATTACTAGGGATTTCAAAGGCTATTGGTTTACAACGTTGTTCAGAGTTCCACAAAAAAAGGTTTGTTACCAATTTAAGGTTAAATAAAATGGTGAATAGACTACTTTTGCATTTTTTAGGTGAACTGTCCCTTTAAACCTAGCTCAGTTGTACATTTGAGGAGAGTCTATTTCATTCGAATCACATTATCAAGGTTTAGCTGGTTACACACTTAGAGTTGTATTGTATATGACAGAAACGCTAGCTGAAGACTTTTCTATTTATGTATTTGAACATAGGTTAACATTTGTCGGCTGGTTGTTTCCAGAGGCACAGATCTCCCTGGTGGCGTGTAGGACAGCGGTTCATGTAACTCAGGCTGCCAAATGTCACGAAAAACATCTTTAATAACGCAATAAGCCACAAGGCTGTAAAATGTTGTTTAGCACAAGGCTGTTTTAGAGCTCCTGCGAACTTCATTAGCATGTTTACTTGCTTATGTTTGCTCATTAATACTTTACTGATGTGTGGAATCTGAACTGTGGATTTTCTACCAGGACATAATTGTAATTATTTTTTAAAGCACGATTAGCATTCGTCTCCTTTGATCTCCATTTTGTCAGTAGCGCCTGCGTTTGCTCTTCACTGTAACATCACTGTCACGGAGATGATATGAGGCAGATGGGCATCTTTGCCCAGAACAAATAAACTCATTAAAGCGCTAATCCATTTAGGAGTGAAGTGACACTGAGCTGCATTCGCTCTCCCTGGATCAAATCAATTTAATAAGATGCTAATTTTCAGCGGGGGTCTTCGTAAATGAGAATCTGCTTACCTGCTGTTCCTGCGGCCAGTCAGGAATCCATTAAGGGCCATAAAGCATTGGGAATTTTTTTTTACAGACGTCAAGATAGATCTGCTGTTTGCCAAATGTGTGTCTAACAATGCACAATCCAGTCTCATCCTCTTTGTTTTTCTTGATAAATTACGATTTTATAAAGGCGAGCTTCTATTCTCTTTGCAGTTGTTTTTAAAGGTGCCATAGAGTTCTCTGATATCAAAAAAGTAGGTATGTGGTAGGCTTATATTTTCCAGAAATGCATTTATATGCTCATTTATAAACACATGAATTACCCCATAGGATGAAAATCTCGGTTTTGACCATATTTGGAATGGTTGTGAATATTAATGAGCTGAATATTAACGAGTCTGATGCTCACACACATACATAGCATGATATTCTGAAATATAACATAATCATACTTTGTTGGTCAAAAAACTATTTAACAAAAGTAGTAGATTCCTTGTTAAATGACAGTCTTTTCAGCTGAATTGGTAGAGATGTTTAATTTAGCTAGAAGGAGAAGGAGTGTATTGGCATCTTTTCACTCCAGAAAAGCGAAAGTAAGAGCTAAGTGATATGACATGATGCATAAATGCGCATTAAACACTTATACTCAGCAGTTTACATGTGTTTGTAGCCTTATTACAAACATGCATGGCAAATTTCACAATATACACGTTAAACTGATAGAAAAAAACTGTTAAACAGAGCGTATACCTCTTTGGGGTGAGAATACATTTATAATCTGTCTTTCCTGAATTTTGAGTTCTAACGATGAACTTTGATGCGATAACATACTACGTGCCTGGTTGCATTACCTGAGAGCTCTACAATGCAAAATAAGAGTCCCACATACATAATATAAACTTAGATATACTTAAAAATAAGGGAAAAAGTATCATTGTTGTAATCTCATTAGGAAACATTGTGGCCAATCAAACCACAGCTGAGAAAAAAATATATATATAACAATATATATATTCAACCCAGGCTCATTATTGATACGTACCCCTGCATACATTTCTGGACAGCGTGAAATATGTCACACGAGGTACGTTTTTTTGTTTTCGCGAATCCACCACTGTGTATGCTTTTTGAGATCCTAAATTTCTCTCGAGAGTGCCATTCGTGCCTGCTCTTCTCGCGTAAATCCACCAGAGGCCGCTGTCGACTGACTGACTGACTGACCGATCGACCGATAACCCCACACACCCCCTTCCCTAAATCCAATCAATAGTGTATTCAAAAGCACAGATTAACCTGCCCACCCTCTTCCCCAGTTTTAAAAAGCAACCCAGAAAAAGAAAAGTCCTCGCCTGATTTTTTCCACGTTTTCAGATCTTACCATATTCTTACCCTGTTATTTACTGGTTTATTTTATTTTTGCCTTTTGTTTTACCTGCTTTCTGGAACCGTTCTTCGCCAAACTCGAATCCCGTCATCTCGGTCAACTCCTCTCTGCGTCTCAAGTCCACCGATGTACGCAGCGAGCCACTGGGCAAACTGGTAACAGTGGAAAAGCCATCCACAAGGAGGTAAGCGGTCAGCTGGTAGCGTGAAAAGAAACAGAAGCCATCAGCAGCATCATACCGCCCTGTAGCGTTCGTTTTAAAGAACAAAATGCAGCCATACGTACCTCTAGCTACATAATTCGCGCTCTCCAGAAATGTATACGCGGGTACGTTTTCACAATGAGCCTGTGTTGTATATATTATATATAACTGATAAACACATTTTGTGAGTTCTGAGGTTATTAATCAGCTGTGTATGCAACATCTCTATGCATTAATACAAATATTTGAAAAACAGTTTCATCAAAGAAAACATATTTAGCTCTGCCACCCCCATAAAGATTTCCTACTCTCTCAAAATACGTCAATATTTAAGTATATTTGCATTACATTAAAAAAACATTGCTAAAACCAAAAACTTTAAATAAATTGTTTGCCATTTCCTTACTTTAATTTGGCCGTGTCATTCACCATGCTTCATGGGATTGGAGTTCTTTTCCTCATTGAAGTTTTGAAATCTTATACCTTTATTAATGTACATAACTCGTTTCCTGATTACAATGTTTAGAAAATAAACACTTCAAGGGATGAAAGTGAAAGGTTTCGAGAAAACTAGAGTAACCTGCAAGACTCCTTGACTATCATTATATGCAGTCTTCAGGGCGGACATAAAATAATAACTGTAAAGTAGGATCTCTTTAATGTTTTCCTCTGTGTCTTCCCTGCAAACCTATAAACTCTGCCGTGGACCCACAGTTCAAAAGCTGTGAAGTTTGCATCATAAATGTTTGATTTTTCTGCAAGCCAGGGGCATAATAACTGTTAATGTGTTTTGTTTTTTTCTTCGACTCCATGTTTTATTTTGGAGTGGGAAAGCCAAGCACAGCTGAGGGGATTATGTGAGATTCTTTACATGTCATCGTATAATTAGGCTGTAAAGCGCCAGCATTGTTCTGAAACACTGACGTCTCCTTTTTTTTTCCAGTGTCAATCAAAGACAGTTGTTGGTACTGTACTGGGTATTTTTGAATACACTTTTATATATGCACTTTTAACTCCAAGCTCTTCATTCACTCGCCACTATTTTTAGGTTTTGGCTTTTGTTCATCACCTATAATAATGTCAGCTGCTCCAGGAGGAAAGAGGTCAGGAGTGTTCCAGTCCTGATGGTTGTGTGATCATGTAATTATGCAGCTGAGACTAAATATTCCTGCTTTTATTTTATTATTATTATTATTATTTTATTTTTATTTTTTACCAAAAATCTGATTGATCTGCATCTGTAGTTTCTGTTTTCTGATGACAAACGTAACAAATCGTTTTTCTTTAAAGAAATCAGAACCTGAAATAGACTTCAATGAAACCGCACTGGTATCCAATCTATGGTTTTATATTATTTTCAAATGAAAGCAAATATAAGAAAATATGTAGGACAAGAATTGCATTTTTTTTTTCATCCACATAAAACGTTTAAATAAGTAAATAAATAAACCAACCTCCTGTGAATTTGTGCTTCTTTTTCAAATATTTCCCAAGTGATGTTTAATGGAGCAAGAAGTACTAGTTATCAGTTAGTTAGCAAGAAGTTTACTTGTATCACAGAAATATCACAATATTTTCTGTCATATTTTTAATTCTATCATATTTTTAAGTTTAATTTCTTTTAGTTTGGCTGGAATAAAAGCCGTTTTAACATTTAAATGTAGCAATTTGTAAGGTCAATATTTTTAGCCCTATTAAGATATTATATTTTGATTGGCTACAGAACAAACCACTGTTATCTTGCCTAGTTAGCCTAATAGACCTAGTTAAGCCTTTAAATTGCACTTTAAGCTGAATGCTGGTGTCTTGCAAAATGTCAAGTAAAATATTTTATGCATTTTATGTCATCATGGCAAAGGAAATTAGTCATTGGATATCAGTTGTTTTAAAATATGTAGAAAAAATATTCCACTTTTAATATATTTCAAACAATTACAATTTTATTTATTTTGACTTGTAAAAAATGCATTTGCAACAATCGATTTGTGTTGGGGCAACATGAAGAATCAAGATAACTTGTTGGTTTTTTACAAATTTATGTGGATTGAACATAAAACAATTAAGTTTTCCTCTCCAAAACTCATGGTGTTATTTCAGCTCCTTTTAAATTAGTTTGAACAAGCAGCAAACGTAATTTTACCTTAGTAATATCAAGAAATAAATATGTATTCATGTATTTAATTAAAAAAAAAATCTAAACATAATGAATTCCGCCTCTGAAATGTCTCTCTTCTTATGAATCTATAGTGGGTGGAGAAAATAAGACGGAATATTATCCTACACAATAGCCAATTCTTAATGTTTTGATTTAGTGGCTAATTCATATGAATTTGTACGATCTCATACGTACATTTTACGATTTGCTCATCAAAGTAGAAAAATCATCAACTTTTGTACGTCTGAACTTGTATGAATTCATACGAATTAGCCAATAAATTGACAAAACACATTATCACAACCTATGTTTTTGTTTAAACAATCAATCCCTGTTCTATATAGACTACCTGACAAAAGTCTTGTCGCCTATCCAAGTTTTAGAAACAACAAATAATAATTTGACTTCTAGTTGATAATTTGGTATCAGAAGGGGCTTATATGAAAGGCAAAGGCCTCAAGATAACACTTATTTTACCAAAATAAAACATGATCATGCCTTGATTTTTAAGTATTTAATTAGGACAGTAAGGTCTGACTTTGCTTAGACAAAAGTCTTGTCACTTAACAGAAATAATGTACAGTATAGAATATAAAGTCATGGTGCAGTGGAAAAAGAATTAATATTGTGTATGACTCCATTGTGCTTGGAGGACTGCATCCACACATCCCTGCAATGACTCAAATAACTTATTAATAAAGTCATCTGGAATGGCAAAGAAAGTGTTCTTGCAGGACTCCCAGAGTTCATCAAGCATCTTCAATGCCTCCTCCTTCATCTTACCCCAGACATGCTCAATAATGTTCATGTCTGGTGACTGGGCTGGCTAATCCTGGAGCGCCTTGACCTTCTTTGCCTTTAGGAACTTTGATGTGGAGGCTGAAGTATGAGAAGGAGCTCCTGTGGTTTGTAATGTAATAGGGCAGCACAAATGTCTTGAAACCTCACGCTGTTGATGTTCCCATCCACTCTGCAGATCTCTTGCACGCCCCCATAATGAATGTAACCCCAAACCATGAGTTTTCCTTCACCAAACTTGTGAGAATCTTGGGTCCATGCGGGTTCCAATAGATCTTCTGTAGTATTTGTGATGATTGGGATGCAGTTCAACAGATGATTCATCAGAAAAATCTAATTTCTGCCACTTTTCCAAATGATCAACTAGAAGTCAAGTTATTATTAGTTGCTCTTACAACTGGGATCGACGACAAGAAAAAAACACTTTTGTCATTTAGTGTACTGTATTTTCAACTCTGAATCCATTAAAACTTAAAATCATGGCCAGTGCCGTCTCATTTTATAGTCTAATTTGCATATCATCTTTTACTGAATAACATTATTATTCTCCTTCTGCAGGAATGAACATGACCAGCTCAGAGGTGTGTTTTATGACTGTTTTTTTTTTGTGTGTGTGTCCTGTCTGCTGTTATCTGTCTGTTTTCCCTCACTCCTAAAGACGAGCAGGGCTTTGTTAGCCCTCCATTATGGCACAGTCACGCTCCCGTTTTTGTTCCAATGGACCACCAGCCGATCGCGGTGCCTTCAGAGGGTGAGCTAATCCTCTGTGTGTGATTCCTGTAAGGCTGCTTACGGGACGCCACCTGCGTCCGAGTGCATGGTTGCAGTCTGCTTTAGCCCACAGCTAAAGTCCACACTTTCCCTTCAGCAGATCCCCAAAGCCTCCACAGCCATGGCCGGAATGACACGGAGAAAAGCCATGCATGCCTTGGCAGAAACACACACAAAGCCTTTAAGAGGCCGTTCTGTTCACCCTGCGCTCTTTCTCCTCCACACACACTGTCTGTGGCTGCGTTTACACTTGTGGTTTCAGAATTTTTTTTAAAGATCTCTATTTGACACTATTTTACTGGAAATGCAAGGCAGTTTCTAAAAGTATTAGCCATTGAATTATTCATTTTCCTTCGGCTCAGTGGTTAGCACTGTCGCCTCACAGGAAGAATGTCACTGGTTCGAGTCCCGGCTGGGCCAGTTGATATTTCTGTGTGGAGTTTGCATGTTCTCCCCGTGTTGGTGTGGGTTTCCTCCGGGTGCTCCAGTTCTCCCCACAGTCCAAAGACATGCACTATAGGTGAATAATCATTCCGCTGTGGCGACCTCTGATAAGTCAGAGACTAAGCCAAAGGAAAATGAATGATTGAATAATAACAAAACATTTTTTGCAATACCCCTTTCTTAAACTTGATACAACTGAACTTTAAATTGTAACAATGCAACTTCTTCGATGTATAAATGTATGCAAAGCTGTCACTGAAGCTACATAAAGAGTCCTATTGTAGTGTGGATACTAGGCTTAACCGCAGCAAATATTGTGTGTTTTTACTTGAATCTGCACCAGTGTAAATGTAGCCTGTGTCTGTGAGTCTGTGAACTGAAGCAGGACATCATCTTTTATCTGCTCTCCTCTGCCTGGCTGATCTCCTCCTCTCTCACCTGCTGCCGGTCTCCACTTTTCTCCTCTTTTTTTCCTCTCAGGCTCATCTCCAGCTCCCAAACACACATCCTGATCTTCACAAAATGTCTGTCATGTTGCTGTTGTTGCTGTTTGTTATCGATGTTTTGTGACTCTGAGGTAATTCTGCTCGTGATGTTTTTATTATTTTTTTCATATGTGCATTGTGGGATGGCAGTGAACTGCACTTACTAAAGCTGGTACCAGGAGTTACTGGCAAAATGGTGTAGTTAGTGGACTCATTGTAATTGTGAAATCTTTATACTGATCATATCAGTTTGGAAGGGGTGGTAAATTGGCATTTTATTCATTATGTTGGGCTTTCGGTTTGTGCGTTTGCGTGTGTGTGTGTGTGTGTGTGTGTGTGTGTGTGCGTGCGTGCGTGCGTGCGTGCGTGCGTGCGTGCGTGTTCGATTCATGATATCAATAATAACAAGAAAAATAGCAATAATCTGTATCAAATTATTAATTTATTTGAATGCATTTAGTGCATTTAAATTTTTTGTGCACTTTTATTAGATATGTCGCTAATAATAATAATAATTATTATTATTATTTAAAATGAATAAATAAGTTTACATTTTTTTTATTAATTTAAATTTTATTATTATTATTATTATTATTATTATTATTATTGGGCAGTGAATGATGTGGTAAGTATACAAAAACTGCACTTGTAGCTTAAATCGCAAATAAAAATACATCCTGAAAAACAAATTAGTCTCCTACCAGCATGCTAACACTCATTCACCTTAGCAACTGCTGCCTAAAACCCTAGCAACCATGCAAAAAAAAAAAAAAAAAGCACGAATAAACAGCACCTTTAATATTTTTAGATTGTACAGAAAGAACACTGACTGTGATAACTGTGCAATGATGAATCTTTTAAAGGTTGGTATTAAGACTTAAATAAACTTAAGTTAATATGTATAATTCTTATCTCTCCCCCCCTCAAATTCATAACTCAAGAATAGTCTGTGCTCGCACCTTCCATATGGTGTAAATGTGTTTAGTCCAGTTTTCAACACCTTCACACCTCCGCGTTCTCCCTTCCAGACCAGACAATTTAGCCATTTTTGGCCTGTTTTTATATTTCTTATCATTAGTTGGCCACGTGTTGCAGCTCAGTTCTGTCTCTTGTCCAGTATGGCTATTCTAGGAAAGTGACATTTCATTTCTGCTGTTTTCAGCTTTATTTCAGGCCAACGAGGGGTTCGTCTCCTCTTCACCTTCCCTCGACAGAAAACACGGGTTGTCTGGTTTTTCTAAATGCCTTTCTGAGAGTCCAGTTACTGGTGAAGAAATACAGAAGAGAAATGTTGAAGCTCTGGGATTTTACAATGATTTGATATCAGACTGAATACTGTACACTGTAAACAAAATATCTGTTAATTTTGTGTTTTCCATTTATTTACGGTTGTGAATTGCATTATGGGATGTTGATCTCTGCTCTGTCGACTTTTGACGTTGAAAATTCAACTCTACAGTTTAACAAAGTGACTTTTATTGACATTTAAGTAGTTTGAAATAATATACTTGGTCGGTTGAAAAAAAAAAAAGATGAATTATTGAGCTAGTTATTTAAATAATAAATGAATGAGTGGGTGAAAGAAAGAAAGAAAGAAAGAAAGAAAGAATGTTTAAAAACATAAATTCTCCAAAAATTTTGCACCATTCAAATCTTTGTTTTTGAGTGAACTAACCCTTTATCATCTCGGTAGCCATTTACAGCTTCTGTTACGGGTTAAAGCCTTTTCCAGAGAAATATTTGATATGTTAATGTTGAAATGAGTTTTTTTTTTACATTGTGTACTTATCACAATATGAAATGTTTTTACTGTTGAATTAATACTGTAATAATACAGTAAAAAAAAAAGAGATGAATAAATGCATTTAACTGTTTTTGTGTTTTGTTTTGACACTTGTAGAAAAATAAAGATTAATGTTTGTACAAAAATGATTAATGTAAAAAAAAAAAGGATTTAGCAAACTTAATATAGGTTAAAAAAAATTATGTTAGCATTGTTTAAAAGCACAAGTTTCACTCAATAATAAAACTTAAAGTACTGTGTGAATTATTAGGATAAATAAATAAATTTGACTTAAAAAAACAAGTTTCACGCAATAATAAAACTTAAAATACTGTGTGAATTATTAGGATAAATAAGTAAACTTTACTTAAAAAACTGGTTTAACGAGCTTAAAACTACAAGTTAAAAATTGATAAAATTGAGTTGATGTTACTTAAAAAGTGCAAGTTGAGAACATGCAAAGTCTAATAGGACAAACTAAAGTAAAATGAGTTTGAAATACTCAAAAGGCTGATGCAAATAGTTGCTTAAATTTTTTAAAGTAAAACATACACAGTATTTTTTAGTGTATAAGACAATATATAGAGAAATACTGAGAGTACTGGCAGTTTATTACAAGGGTTTTGTAGCGTAATACACAACACCAACCCAGACAATATATCACTTTAAACTATTAAAAATGTCAATAAAAGTCACTTTTTAAAAACTTTTTAAGATTAAAAATTGTCAGAAGAAAGCTCAAGATCCCATAATGCAACTTAAAAGCATGAAATACAAATAAAAACGAATCAGAAAATACGTAAAACTGCTAATTTACAGATTTTTCTTTTACAATGTAGTGTGTGAGGGGTGATTAAAGATTTAGTTTTGAGAAGCTGCAAACCACATTCATATTTCATAAAGGGAGAGTGCACTAGTAAAGTTCATAGTTCAACGAAAAGATGAAGAATGGCTGGTAATTTATACTCACCCTCAGGCTAGCCGATGAATGAAGGTATTTTTTTTTTCTACAGAAGAACATTAAAGAAGATTTGTAGCTGAAACTGTGGAGATTCTGTACAGAAAGGTCGATGTTTCTTAATTTTGTCCCCAATCGTTAAGCAGTTGCTGCTTAATTGTGAATTTTAATTCTGTCATCGCGCACATAATCACCACTCAGTCATGCAGATACAAGCAAACATCCTACGCTTTGAAGAGTTGATGAAAATTTAGACATTCGTTTTTCGTCATTACTCTGAAATGCTGTTAAAAACTAGCCTAGAGTGCCGTCTGTTGTTAAGAAACTAGCCTAGAGCGCTGTCTGTTTGTTTAAAAACTAGCCTAGAGTGTCATCTGCTTTTAAAAAACTAGAATAGAGTGCAAGCTGCTGTTAAAAACTATCCTAGAGTGCCGTCTGTTGTTAAGAAACTAGCCTAGAGCACTGTCTGTTGTTAAAAACTAGCCCAGAGTGTCATCTGCATTTAAAAAAACTATAGAGTGCCATCTGCTGTTAAAACTAGCATAGAGCTCTGTCTGTTGTTAAAAACTAGCCTAGAGTGTCATCTGCATTTAAAAAAACTATAGAGTGCCATCTGCTGTTAAAACTAGCATAGAGCGCTGTCTGTTGTTAAAAACTAGCTTAGAGCGCCATCTGTTGTTACAAACTAGCCTAGAGCGCTGTCTGTTGATAAAACCTAGCCTAGAGCGCCGCCTGCTGTTAAAAACGTACCTACAGTGCCATCTGCTGTTAAAATCTTAGCTCAGAATCGTTTCAAGAGAGAATATCAGTGCAAGAATCAATTTTTCCAACAATTTTTCACCACAGCTCTACCAGAAAGCATTTCTTTGTTTAAAATACATCTAATAGACGTCCAAACATGGACATTTTGGCTA
>CAIGQV010019186.1:5878432-5924242 GCA_903798115.1 Danio jaintianensis | reverse complement strand
AGTCTCCAGTAAAAGATTCACCGATTCAAATCATCTGTTCAGAGTGAGTCTCCAGTAAAAGATTCATCAATTCAAATGATTTGTTCAGAGTGAGTCTCCAGCAAATGATTCTGATTCAGAGTCTCAAGATACTGACTCAAGATATGTAATAATAACAAGTAATATTTTATTAGGGTATCTATACTTTTACTCAAGTGCCTAATTTGTGTACTTGTGTAATTTTTTGGGCTAATATTATAATGTTGTGCCAATATTAGTGGAGGGCAGTGCATAAGAGACAGTATAGTCAGATTGTGTTTTATTTGCAACTCTTCTGTTCTGTAATGTAGGTGGTTGTGGTTTCTATATGTGATTGTATGTGGTGTGTGTGTGTGTGTGTTTCTCTCAGATGCCCGAACATGCAGCATGGCGAATTGCCAGTATGGCTGTGAGGTAATGAAAGGAGAGGTTCGCTGCCAGTGCCCGTCTCCAGGTCTACAGCTGGCTCCAGATGGCAGGACTTGTGTGGGTACGTTTGTGTGTATGTATATGTGTGTGTGTGTGTGTGCATGTGTGCGTGTGTGTGAGAGAGAGAGAAAGAGAGAGAGAGAGAGAGAGAGAGAGAGAGAGAGTGTGTGTGCACATTATCATTCCTCCATACTATAAGCTAGTAAGATGATGGTAGCTATAAAAAATAAAATAATAATGCAATTATTACACACTTTAGAGTTGATAATATATGAAATTTCCATAACAAAATATTATAAAATGTGTAAGCATAATTATAATTAATTATAAAATATTTATCTTTTATTATTAATATTGCATTGTCGTGCGTTCTGTAACTAAGCAAGTAAAATGACTTTAGCAGTAAATAATGTAATAATAAAAGTATGCAAATGTGACATTTAATATGCAAATGTGCAATTAATATAACCGTTTAGTGCCAATAACTATTATTCGCAGAAGTTTATTTTGTCACATATAATAATAGTTTTAGTATATTACTAATGTTGAATTTTCTTTTTAACTGGTAAAATAATGTTTAAAATAAATTATTTAATATTAATAATAATAATTAGTATATTAATTTAGTGTTGATATATATTATAAACTGCAACAGTATAATATTTTTCATGCAATTAAAATATTTCAATATATTTAAGATTTTTGGTCATTTATGAATGCTTTTAATGAAATATCATGCCAGGAATGCTGTTTCCAGGTAGCATTAATGTATTTCGTTAATGCACTGTTAATTGCTGCAGATAAAAGCATCTGCTAATCTGCAGGAACATTGACAGATGAAGAACTAAAGCAGAAAAAAAGCATTAAATAATGATACGACCTCTTCAAGTCAGGAGAAAAGAGAGTGCGATCTCTGTCTAGCCTTCTCTTATATGTGTGATATAATGTTTCATGTGGCTGTCAGAGAAGATGAAAAACCTCTGCAATTCAGACATGTCACAAAACACAATGGCTTTTGTTCACAGTGGCAAAACCTTAAAGAGCAGCCCAGAGACCTCTATAGCTTAATACTGGATGACGTAAATCAAGTCCCTTACTGAAATATGTTGTAGAATACCAATGATTGATTGACATTATTGAAAATGTGCGTTCCCTATCTGAATGTCTGTCTCAGTTTTGGTATGTATAACTCCGCCCACTATTAAATTCAATTCATCTTTATTTCTATAGCGCTTTGACAATGTAGATTGTGTCAAAGCAGCTTAACATAGAAGTTCTAGTAAATTAAAACTGCGTCAGTCCAGTTTTCAGAGTTGAAGTTCAGTTCACTACCAGTTCACCCAATTATATTTTGGGTTGCCTTGGCGGAAAAACAGCGCATTTCATTTCAGACTTTAAGATTGCCTCAATGCACGGCTGAAAATGTGACAATGTGAAAATTTGGCTTACTCCACCTAGACTATGAAAACAACATGTAACGTGCGCCTTAAAGGTCCCATAAAGTGCTTTTTTTTTAGTCGATGTTTGACGTAATCTCCACTGAAACATGAAAAGAGGGGGTGACTTACAGTAGCCCCTCCCCTTTATTAAAAAACAGCCAATAGCGTTTAGTTTTTCTCACAGCTCTGCCAGTGAGAGTGGTTGAGATCAAGCGCATCAAATGAAAAGAAAAAGAGAAGTGTCCT
Organism: Danio jaintianensis; assembly: GCA_903798115.1. Classification (NCBI taxonomy): domain Eukaryota; kingdom Metazoa; phylum Chordata; class Actinopteri; order Cypriniformes; family Danionidae; genus Danio; species Danio jaintianensis. The sequence continues at coordinate 5,922,110 of CAIGQV010019186.1, read as the reverse complement.
AAAGGGGCGGGGCATGTCAGATACAAGAGAGCATTTGATTGGTCAGAAGATTGGATGAGAAACTGAAGTATGAGGTGACGTCACAAAAAAATCATTGATTCATTTAAGCGGAAGTGACAAACTGCAAGCTTTGGGTGTTTATCTTTTAAATGCAAATTTTGTCACTGTTTTGGAGCACACTAGCTTATGAATACCTTTATGACTAACATACTGATGCTAACATCTAAAAAAAACAACTTTATTTTCATTTCACGGGACTTTTCAAGCTGACTTATTTCGCTCATAGGGATTTGTATATATGGTCATGGTTCCTCCAGGAGAGAGGGGCGGGGCAGTGTGTATCCCTCACCTAAAGTTGAATGCGTGATTTCGGGAGGCAGGTCTGCTAGCTGCAGCAGCAGAATTCATCTAGATAAAAGTTATTGATAGAATTTTAGAGACATTATTTTAATGTTGAAAACCTTCATCGCCAACCTGATTTCACCAAGTAGGACATGTTCCTGCATTAACATCTATGTTGATCCTGGAACAACATTCCAATCAGCCAATCAGAATTAAGAGAAACGTTTACCGTTTATGTGAAGTTTAGGTTTACGGTTAGGTTTATGCACTTCTACATGATTGTTATCCAACTATTATTCCCCTCTGATTTTGGGAATAATTTACAGTTGGTTGGGTTTAGGGGTAGGGAATAGGTATGGATTACATTTTCGAAAAAAATGATGTTCCAGGATCGCATCATACTTGGCAAAAGCATGGCGTGCATAGTGCATAGTGCTGCTTTAAGCCATACACGTCTCAATAACCAGGGTGCCCTTTAAGGGTCTCAACAGTCCTTGACAACAGAGCCTGTGCTTTATTCTGTTGATATCCTAATTACACTTTAGGTGCCTGGAAGATTGATTATGGCATTTTTTAATTACTGCTTTAATGACCTTCCATCGCCACAGAAACCGAATCCAACAGAAACATTCGGAAGAAGCTCATATTCAAATTTAAAGGGGACCTATTATGCAAAAATCGCTTTTATAAGGGGTCTAAACACAGTTGTGTGGCAACAGTCTGTGGATATAACCAGCTTCTAATGGTAAAAATGTATTAATTTGACTTTTTATAAAGGAGAAAAACTTTGATTGACATTCTCCCTTTGTACATGTCATAAGGGGGAGAAAGCCCCGCCCATTAGTGACCATCTCTCCCTCATTAGCATAGGACGTTAGTCTTGTTTTTGAATCTGCCACTATGCTGACACACAGGCATCTGTAGCTCCACCCTCTTTTGAAAAGAGCACAATCTCATTTGAATTTAAAGAGACAGTCACCAAAACAGCACAATTACGATTTAAGGCCTAAAGCGGGCAGTTTAAAAGAGGTATAAAACATTATGTGTGCAATATTTTGAGCTGAAATTTCACATACACACTCTAGGGACATTATAGACTTATTTTACATCCTGTCCCCTTTAAATCGCATAATTCACAAATGGAATTCGACTAATTGAGCAAGTTAACCTGTGCCACTTCCACACACATACATCTTCAGAAAATCTTTTTTCTGGAGGCTATGAGTGCAGAAACTGTGTGAGTTCTTTTTTTTTTTTTTACTGGAGGACCATCAATCAGAGACTGACCATCTAAATGCTTCACAGCACAGGTGTTCAACTCTTCAGGTATTCCAGCAAGGACATTTATTGCTCCGAGGAGGGCAGCTCCTGTCAGATGGATGTCTGTACATGCAGACAGAAGTGTTGAGTTTGCCGCTCGCTGCTCTCAGACTCATGCGGAGCGCTGATGTATGTCTCACTTTAGTTTAAGACAAGACACTGCAGGTGAATGTGGGGAAAATAATAGTCTAACCCACGACTAACCCTGGAAATTTTCTACAAGGACTCTTTAAGATAAAATTTTGTTTTTCTCTAGAATTTTATTTGTTATATGGTGGAGTAGAGAATGTGTTGGACTCCCACACCAAGCATCTTGGTTTATCTGGCAAAGAAATCTATACTTTTATTGTGGTCATCTCCTCAGGTACCCTCCTTTAAAATGTGGTTGTCTCAAGTATGTATGCTATTTCCACTGGAGCAACTCACCTATGACATACATCCAAAAGTCAGATGATTTTTGGCAGCTATGGACACCTTTTTTGGCATTACATTAATAATTTCTCCTGATTTTTTATTCTATGGTGCATATTTAGCTCCTAGCCTGACTGTATTATCCTGTTTACTTGTTTGTATATTTTCCATTATTTCCTACTGTATAGCTGAGACTGTATTTGTATGTGCTGATGTATTAAAATAACTGACGATTAATAAAAAAAAAGAAAAAGAATATTAAAAATAAAAGTATTTAAAAAAGATCAAGCAGGGCTAATAATTTTGCCTTTGACTGTATATAATCAGGCAAATTATGTCTGAACAAATCCCTCTTTTTAAACCTTCAGAATAAAGATATGAATAAAACTGTCAGGTTTGGTGGACGTACTGCTCAGTGCAGGGGGGGGGAAACTTTTTAAAAAAATGACCTTTAAAAAGTATAAGTATTGTAAGTGAAATCTACAGACGCAAATTGATCAAATGTGGAACCCAAAAAATACTTTAAAATGTAGTTTGGATGAATAAACACGCCGAAAAGCCCAAAATTTCAAACTGACTGATGAAAGTGCAATTTCTGCCATGAAACTTTATGCGTGCACAGGCTGATAGGTCACCTAATCTGCTCCTGCTTTATTAACTACATGGCGCAGGAGATTGGTTGCTGTCACCTCAGCAGCCAGTGAGCTTGCTCCTCATCAGTTTAAATGCTCCGCATCATTTTACGCTGTTAAGCTGCGGCGTGTTTTCAGAGACCCTCCTCCACCCCAGCTCCACCTGTGTTTAGATCTGCTAGGGGTTACATATGTATTATGTTTGCAGCAGCAGTGTTATATTCTCAGACGGCATGTCTGTGTATATACTGGCAGTAGCAGGTCTCGGTACTTGCTCTGCCATAATAATCAAAGCAGCAGCAGCAGTAGCAGCGTAGCAGATCTATATCGCCAAGACCAAATACATCAACATTGCCATATACATATTCATTACCATACAAAATCCAGAGAGTGTTCATGACAGAAAAAACGATATATGCCAGCACAAAATGCCGGTCAGTATGTCAAAAATCAATCCTGACAGCATTGTGCAACGTATAAATTCAGAGTTTTAATTTTGAGTAAAAATGTCAATTGCAGAAGTGATCAGAACCACTTTGATGCTTACCATCCAAAAGTAAGAAATCCAAAAATCTTGTGTGTTTGTTTTTTGCAGATGTGGATGAATGTGCCGCAGGCCTTGCGGTTTGTCCCCGTTTCCGGAAGTGCATCAACACTTTTGGGAGTTACATCTGCAAGTGCCATGATGGCTTTGACCTGCAGTACATCAATGGGAAATATCAGTGTACAGGTAAACAGTGTACATTTATGGTATAGCGGGTTTTGTTTTGAACATAAATTTATTCATTCTTATAGCTTATTTTATAGATAGATAACTGACCTTATGTAGAAAATAGATATAGATAACTACTTTTATAGGTAACTGAGACTTTCTATAGATAAAAAAAGATACAATTATACCGACAAAATGTGTTCCAAAAAGAGGGTTTTTCCATCAAAAATGTATAAAGTGGTCAAAAATGATGTCTGACCCATTTTCTTTCTTCCGTTGTTCTGCAGTCTCATTCATTTTCCTTCGGCTTAGTCTCTATTTCAGAGGTCGCCACAGCGGAACGAACCGACAACTATTTCAGCATATGTTTTACATAGCAGATGCCCTTCCATCTGCAACCTAGTATTGGGAAACACCCATACACTCTCACTTGCACACACACACACTCATACACTATGGCCAATTTAGTTTATTCAATTCACCTATAGCGCATGTCTTTGGACTGTGGAGGAAACCAGAGCACCCAGAGGAAACCCACGCCAACACGGGGAGAACATGCAAACTCCACACAGAAACGCCAACTGACCCAGCCGAGGCTCGAACCAGCGACCTTCTTGCTGTGAGGCAACAGAGCAAACCACTGAGCCACTGTGCCGCCCTCTACTGCGCCCTTATGATGTCTACAATTAACGAAACAAAACACAAACAAACTATATTTAAGCTAAAAAGCAGACTTTAAAAATTGGCTACGACACACTGTAATCCACTGTACGCATTTAAATTGGCAAAATAATACATATACAGTGCTCTGCATAATTGAGTACACCCCATTTTGAAAATGAATATTTTTCTCCATTTCTCAGTGAATATAGGCAATGTATTTTGGTGCATTTAAACAAAACAGATTTATTAAACAGATATATTTATTAAAATAATATTTTAGTCACCAAACATATTTAGAAATTAAAAGATAATACAATTAAATTCAAGCAAAATATTGCACAAAAAAAAAAATTACAACCTACAACATTTCAACGAAATCTTTCTTTTTTTTTTTGCTTCTCTTGATTTTTCCTCTATTTTAAATTTGTATTTAATGTTTTCTCTTACATATAAATTTGGCTGCACTAGTTTTTGGACCGTTATCATAAGTTATTTTGTTAGATAAGCTCCAGATTTGGCTTCAGTACTGAAGTACTATTAAAAATAGGAATTTAAAAGATAGATTTGTGAGGGGTGTACTTATATATGCTGAGCACTGTGTGTGTGTGTTAAATATATATATTTAAAGTACTGTAGTTAAAACTCAAGAACAGCCATGCAGAAAAATAAGCGAAATATGAGCCAAAAAGCTTTCAAACACTGCTGGAATCGATTAGCATTATTTGATTTGATGATTGTCAAATAGGGAAAAACTTTTCGCTTTTGCTAAACAGATCTGCAACTTCACTTTCATTCCTGCCAACAGTGGAGATTTTGTGCCAAGTTTTGGTTTAATAACAACATAGTGCCATTTTCTTCTTTTAAACAACAGTCTTTTTCAGTTTTTAAGAAATAAATAAAAAGATTTTTCTTTTCCAAAGGTTACTATTAGCTTATGTCATGTTGCTATTATTATATTTAATAATATATATATTATTTATATATTAAAGATATAGTTTAGGGTGGCACGGTGGCTCAGTGGTTAGCACTGTCACCTCACAGCAAGAAGGTCACTGGTTCAAGTCCCGGCTGGGCCAGTTGGCACTTCTGTGTGGAGTTTGCATGTTCTCCCCATGTTGGCATGGGTTTCCTCCGGGTGCTCCGGTTTCCCCCACAGTCCAAAGACATGCGCTTTAGGTGAATTGGATGAGCTAAATTAGCCGTAGTGTATGAGTGTGGGTATGGGAGTACTGGGTTGCAGCTGCGTAAAACATATGCTGGAATAGTTGGCGGTTCATTCCGCTGTGGCGACCCCTGATAAATAAAGGTTTAAGCTGAAGGAAAATGAATGAATGATATAGTTTATGATATATAATGACACAAAAGAGGTGTTATATATCTAAATTGTATTAATAATCACATTCTACTAATTCCATGATATTCTATATAAACATAAGATTTCCTTAAAACACAAAAATCATTGGCATTTACTGTATTGTCATTGTCACTAGCAATTGTGAAAATTGTGGTAATAAAATGAGGTTTGATTAGTTAATGTTGTGTTAGTTAATGTATTTACTACTGTAACCTGAACAACACATTCATTACAGTATTTATTTATCTACGTTAACATAAGTTAATGGAAATAAAATCATTCGTTGTTAGTTCTTGTTAACTCGCAGCGTGTTAACTAATGTTAACAACTTTAGATGCATTAGTAACTGTAAACCCGTACAGCAAATAAACACGTTACTATAAAGCGTGACCAAAATAGCATATACAGTTTCTGTTTAATGGGCAGATTTTTTTCAACACATTTCTAAACATAATAGTTTTAATAACTCATTTCTAATAACTGATTTCTTTTATCTTTGCCATGATGACAGTACATAATATATTTATACTAGATGTTTTTTAAGATACTAGTATTCAGCTTAAAGTGACATTTAAAGGCTTAACTAGGTTAATTAGGCAATTTAGGATAATTAGACAAATCATTGCATAATGATGGTTTATTGTGTAGACAATCGGAAAAAATATTGCTTAAGGGGGCTAATAACATTGACCTTAAAATGGTTTTAAAAGAAATAAAAACTGCTTTTATTCTAGCTGATATAAAACAAATAAGACTTTCTCCAGAAGAAAAAATATTATAGGAAATACTGTGAAAAATTCCTTGCTCTGTTAAACATCATTTGGGAAATATTTGAAAAAGAAACCATTTTGACTTCAAAAGTAGATGAAAGACTATTTCCAGCTCAGTTCTGTATATTTAATTATTTATTTAATTAATAATTCTTTCAGATGTGAATGAATGCTCTTTGGGTCAGCACCAGTGTGGCCCATACGCCACCTGTTATAACACACCTGGTTCATACAAGTGCAAGTGTAAAGAAGACTACAGAGGCGTGGGCTACGACTGCAAACGTGAGTATATGCAAGGCAAACATAATCTACAAATTCAGAAATAAAGGTACAAAATCTGTCATTGTGGTGTACCATTTTGTACCATACATGTGGACATTAGTACCTTTAGGCTACACTTTTGTTCCTTTAAGGTACTGTGAGGTACACATTTGTACTTTTTAGGTATTAATATGTACCTTTAAGGACCTGTTAGGAACTAAAATGTACCTTTTGAAAAGCTATCGCCCAAGTGACAGATTTTGTACCTTTATTTCTGAGAGTACAAATGTAATATTGTAATCTACGAATCCACTGTTACTGCTACAATGCGCACATTTAAATTAAATGGAGAAAACCACAACAATAAAAACATATAATTTGGATAAATGAACAACACTCCATGCATAAACTAATCACATTACAGCTCAGGCAACAATTTAATTGCTCCCCATCTGTTCTCAGATTTTGATTAATTTCCATTAAAAAGCAGCTGCATGATGTAAAATAAGGTGGAGCGGTGCTTTAAAAGCACTTCAGGATAGCAGTTTGGAAAGTCGGGAATCATTAGTATAAAGGCTTTCATGCAAGGTTATCATTAAAAGGTGAAAGGCATGCTGGAAAGTAGATAGCAAAGCAAAGAGGCCGATCACAGTAGCTGCCAGAGATTGATGGACTTTGAAGGAGCCACAGGCCTTTTTGTGCCAAAGACTGATCTGGGTTGTGCGTGAGAGCAGCAACAAAGTACCAGCGTTATTAAAAAGTTTATGACCTCTGCGGGTTAAACTACCGCTGCCGCAGCAATGAATGCATCTCCTCTGTAGAATTGTTTTTCTCCGCGCGGGATTGGTGCACTTGTCAGGCTAGAAAAGAAGATGGATGGTGCAAAAGTCTGGATGAAAAACCTGGAAGTTGATCGCAGGTAGATTGTTCACCTTTCAGCGTGACAGCATCCCGTAGCACTCTGCCAGTGGAGCGTAAAGCAGATGAATGACGGGAAGAGGAATGTAGAGTAGCGACTGAAATCCTCGAGAAATCTCTGGAATGAATCTGCATGGATTGATACTCAAAAGGTCATCCTGCATGTTTTTGTAGATGATAATAGATTTTATTACACTATTTTGCATTATAAAAGGTCATAATTTGGTTTTGGGGGTCTCTAACAATAGGCTGATATGCATGCAAGGACAAAAAACACTTTCATTGTCTTATAATATGCATTTACTTTTACTTAATTATCCCAACGACTCCCATATGATTTGTTCAGTGATTCATTTTTTTTGTTCCCAAACCCCTCCTTTGCGTGAGGCTAATCTGCTGTGATTGGTCCGATGACTCAGTCTGTTGTGATTGGTCGACTGGGTTCAGCGCGAGACAGAGAGAAACGCTCACCACGGCTATGAAGTAGCAGCCAGAGAGTATGTTAGAGCCCAATGCAGGAATGCAATAAAGCAATGCAGTTAAACACCAGCATATTACTCTACTCTAACCCTAACCCCAAGTTAATAACAACGACACACATTCAGTATTAATCCACACAGTGGCAAAAAAAGTATTTTGAAAATTAACCACACCACATGTGAGGAACAGCTGATGGTGGCCATAGCAAAGACAAACAACAGAGAATCGCGAGTTCAGAAACGCATTTAAATCGGTAAAGGAAGCACACGTTGCTTTTTCAACGTGGTTTTGGACGCAATATGTGAATAGCCCCATACAGATTTAACCTGAGAGATAAAGTACAAGCACTGATCTATAATAGATACGTGATTACAAGCCGCGCAGAGCGATTACAAGTTATAACACACAATTAAATACATATTTTGCAAACTACACAAAACGAGGCATAAATTTTATTTACACTTACATGTTATGATTTGGAGGAAGAAGAAACTGGTCCATATGAACTGTAACAGTTACTGACAAAGTCCCTGTCAAAGTCTGACAAAGTCCCATACATAATAGTCTCTGCTGCTCCTTCCTTTAATAGCAAACGGCCGGCGAATCCCGCGGTGCAGCGTAGGTTATTGTATCAATCATCAGAAAAGTGACAGTAACAAAACACAGCAAAAGGTTGGTTATACTGTGGTATTGTTGTGACAATGAACTTTATTCCCCTCAGCCGAATCTCCATCTGTCAGTGATCGTCATCTTCGCGTCATGATCAGTCCCGTGATCCCCCGCGCTCTGCTAGTGTCTGAAGGGAAACACGCATTCACGTTTAACAGTATCCGGCACTACATATTTGGTGATGTACCGTATCGACGTCAATGCATTCAGGCAAAAGATCCGAACCCAACACAATTCATTTATTCAACTCTGAGTCGACTATTTCATTAAAGAATCAATAGTCTTAAACATGGTGCACTTTCAGATTTAAACCTCAGCTGTATGTTTTCATTCACTTAGTGCTGTGTCACACACTGCATAGAAGGTCATTTTCAAAAACCCATAATAGGGGCTCTTTAAAAACATGTTTTTGAATGAATGAAATGAATGATTTTGAAAGCTTTTTAACAGCCATTTGAAACTGATGCAAAACCCGTCATAAGCAACGTAATATTATTCTACACAAGTATTGCTATAGGCACATTTTTTTGTGAGCAATTAATATAAACTAAGTGTGTGTGTATTTATATTATAATGTACTGTACATTATTTATTCATTATTTTAAAAGCAAGAAATGACATGTCTGATACACATTTTCTTTCAAATATGGTGAAAAAGGCGATCATTGTAACGGTGCGCAGTGAGTGCTTTAAGGACTTTATTGTAGGTGCTGTGACGCTTCAGAGCCGATGTCTGGAATTCTTTTGTCTGCTGTGCCTTTAGTGACTTGAGGATGAGAGCTGGCGTGTTGTTAATCTTGTTAACAAAGAGAGGATCCCCTTGAGCATCAGATGACAACACAACCGCACACTCTTCACATGCACTGACTGCCGCTTTCACACACCACCGTCAGCCGCTTTATTCATATAGTATTATTCACGCAGTCTACTTGATCTTGTTATTATTTGGTAAGTGGACAGAAATACAGTTGTCTGACATTTGATTTAATCATTGTTAAAGCAGCGAGGCGACTCATCCCCTCCTCAGCATCTGTTCTGGAGACTTTCAGCCAGGTGTGACTTAAAAAAGTGCTGAAAGGCTTGAATTACTGCCTTTTGGGAATCACATATCAAAGCTCCTGTGTGAAACCTGAGATGGAATTGTCACATTCACACCGATAGTGCTGCCTTCTTAAAGATGACACAAGCACGAAGGTTTAAACTTCTGGTATTGTTGTCCAATGTGATGGATGACTTTCACGCATTCATTGTACACATCAGCTATAAACATACCTTTCAATTTCAGCAACAACAAAAAAAAAAGTATGTTTTTGTAAGTTTCTATTTGAGCCTAACTTGGGCTTTTGGTCTTTTTTGTGCTGATAGTTTTTACATTAAATTATTATTGTGAATTAATGTGCATAGACACATATACAAACACATACTTTATGGGGACTTCTCAAAGACAATGATTTTTACACTGTACAGACAGTATATTCTGTTCTCTTCCCACAATCTTACAGTTAAACCCAACTCTCAAGGAAAACATTCAGCAGTTTTACATTTTCAAAAAACGCCATTCCATGTGGTTTATGAGATGTTTTTTCCTCATTTAGTCCCCACAATGTGATGAATACAAGGTACACACACACATACACACAGATATTAATGGTCTTGACAAAGATCCCAAATGAAAAATAAAAAAACTGCTTAAATAAACAGAAATGTACTGTTATTTTTTTTTTATTTACTGTAAAATAAGAGAGGTTTTAAACTAAAACTAAGACCAGTTAAACCATCTGAGTGTCCATTAGACCAGGTTTAAACCATATAAGACCTATTAAAGAAGAAAAGAAATACAGGTTAAGATTTTGTTTTTATGTTACCTACAAATTAAACAGGGACTCCTCTTTGTTCTCCTTTAGCCATCCCAAAGGTGGTAATTGACCCTCCACGACCTGGTAAGACCACACCGAGCAGCAATAACAACAAAGGCGGCAACAAAATTCCAGGCTCAGACCAAAAGAGGACCACCACAACAATAAGACCTCCAGTGACGGCCAAACGCATCTCACCTACAACTACCACCACCACCAAACCTCCTACCAAAAAAGTCACCCCTCCAGCGAGAATCCCGACGACCATCACCCGTAAGCCTTTTATCCCAATAAGGAAGCCCTCTGTGCTGGTGACAACCAAACCTAAGGTCACGTCCCACCAGCAGACCACCACAAAAGCCCCAGTGGTTACAGCAGTGGTTCCTTTTATCCCAACACGCAGACCTTTCACCATCCCATTTGTGACGCCAATTGATAACAGCATCAAAGACATCACCCAGAAACAAAGAGGAGACGTTCACAGTAAGTAAATCTACTTCAATATTATTGTAAAATATTTGGCAATATTTTGGGAGTTAAAAAGCTCCATTGTTGATAGTACAGCAGATGAAATCTCAAAACAAGCAGATTTATATTGGCCACTGTGCTGAATCTGTATGATTAACTTAAACCGCTGGGAGATCTTTGTGGAAAGTATGTCCCGTTCAACGTTTTAGCTTACAAAAAGATTCTTACGAGCAACTCTTAAGAAGCTTTATGAGACTAGATGCACACTTTTGCAATAATACATTTAAGCAGGCTTCATGCACGCTTATACTCAACAGTCATGTCACTAAAGTGTGAGGAAGAACTCAAGGCAAAGTATCGGGGTGGCATGTGGCATTTGGTCATAACAGCCTAAAAAATTCAAATAACCCCGAAGACCTTGATTAGTTTGGTTCTGTGTTGTTTAATTAGGGCTGGAGCTAAATTGGGTAGGATAGAAACCCTACAGGAGCAGGACTGGACACTTGAGTTAAAATGCAAGATAGGAGTCCTTCAGGATCTGGATTAGACAACCTTGCGTTGCTTGGACCTACCTGAAAGAGTTTTTGAGCCTGATTCATACCAAAGAAGCAAAACCATTTTAAGAACAATTTTCTTGAAACCATACAGTAGCCTTGTGGGCAAGTGCTCCAAGGGCAATCCAAGTCCTTTTTATGGTCCAATTTCCCTCTTCTTCTCTCCCAAAATTTACTGCCTGTCCTCCTACTGTGCCATTTAAAGAAAGAAAGAAAGGTCGAAAAATATAACAAAAATACAAATTTTACTAGACCTTATTGGTAAAGATATTGAAATTAAGGGATTTCAGTAAATTTAATCTTAAAAATACCTTGCAAGTTTCCACAATAGCTCCCAGTGCTCTTGTATACAATTAATCAAGTTTGTGTGGTGATGGTCAAACTACTTGCTCTACAAACAAGTGTGTTCATGACGATACATAAAAAGTAGAATAATATAATAAGAAAATATCAGTTTGCAACATCAAACAGCATAACGAGCTGTTTTTAACATCTAAAAATCAATGGAAGTGAAAGAGACCAGAAGTCTTGTTCCAAAAAGATTGCTGCGCCCGCTTATACGTGAAGAATAAAGTCAATATGTGCACTTTGTCAGAGATTGCATTTAGGCAGGCTCCAAGTAGAGTTATAACAGTCTCTCTAACAGTCAAAGCAGAATTATGTCACAAACGTGTGAACTCAGATGAAGACAGCAAGGGTTTGGGGTTCCATATAGGATTGGGTCATACCTGCCAGGAAGATTCTAGTAATCTCGAGGACCTTGAATAGTTTTGTTCAGTTGTGTTTAATTGGGGTTAGCTTAACTCTGCAGGACAGAGACCACCGTGGAGTAGGACTGGACACTTGATGGGGCAGTTAGGGGATTAATGGTTAGAGAATCAAACTCTAGCCATTGTAGGCTGGGGGAGTGAATGAAAAGCAAACTCTTTAACCTTTAATACCCATGACTGAGGTTCCTTTGAGCAAGGCAACTCCTCACGCCTAATTGCTCCCCGGGTGCTGCAGTAAATGGCTGCCTGCTCCTCCAGCTGTGTGTGTGTGTGTGTGTGTGTGTGTGTGTGTGTGTGTGTGTGTGTGTGTGTGTGTGAAATTAGATGAGCCAAAACTCACAATATGAATACGCTGATCATACATAGTCACTTCTTACTTCTTCAGCTGAACTGCAGGATTAGACAACCATGCATTAAGCTCTACTCACACTGTGCGATTTAAGCCATGATTTGGTCGTCTGAGTTAAATTTGGGAAATCTTAAAAGATTCCTGTAATCCCATGCTAAAATAGGTGGCTGGTTTGACATCTTCACCAACAGCCACTTAATAGCCGTTGCGATCAGTTTTTTCCCTCCGATTAAGTTCTGGCAGAGTCAGAAGATTTTAAACACTTTCCTGCAGTGACTAGCATCAAACCAAGAACCAATAAGAGCGCAGAATCTGATGATGCAATCGGCACGACAACTTCAAACCACTGCGAGGTAATCTGATTTCATTATTGAGGCACGCTGTGAGCTAAATTACCACTACAGTTTGGGCTACTTTAGTCTGTCCAGACTAAAAGAGTTTTTTTAGCCTGATTTTAACCAAAGAAACAAAACCACAACCGTTTTGTTAAAATCCTATCCCTGCAGGCAGATGCCTCAGAATTTGTAGTTGCACGTCAGGTGACGTAAGCATCTTGAGGATCTTTTCCCAGAAACTATTGGTAATTTGGCAAGTTATTAAAATTAAGACACATTTTAAGAGATTTGAGGGGTTTGCCTATATACCATTAAAATGAAATGAAAATATCATGTGAGTTTCCAAGATAGATGCCAAGTACACTTTCATACACTTAATGTGCCTTTACACATGTTTCTCTGTGAACTCTATAAGACTGCGGAGTGTCCCACATTGCTTTATGATTCAGAACCATTCTCACAAGCGTTTGCTGAGCTTGCACTAGGGTACACAACAGTCCATGTGGTCTTTTGTAACAAATCTGTGAATATCCGAGAAGGGCCGCTGAGTGTACCATTTGGGAGAGGCCTGTGAAGGACTTTGGATGTATAAAAAAAAAATTATATATATATTTCCGGACTCAAAGTACTATGTTGTCCCTTCATGTTCTTAAGCTGTTTTGGAGCATCTCTTGAGATTGCCACAAGGCGAAACCGGTGGGCAGATTTTTCAGGAAAGCAAATTGCATCCCAAAGCCTCCTATCCAGATGACAGCACCTAATGAAAACAAAAGACACACCTAGAGAGATTACATCAGTACCAGTCGGCCCTGCCTCAGGACATAAATCTGTTACCCTGCACTGTCTCCAAGGGCTCACAATAGGCCTAATAAATAATGATGGCTCCGAAAATAACTGGGGATACAAGGCAAATAGACACCTAGGGTATAAGGGTATAATTATGCCTCTTTAATCAATTAGGAACAATAATGATCACGTCAAAGTTGTTCAGCCCCACCATTAACACCTGCAGTGTTTGAAAATGACCTTAGGGTGAAGTTGGTTCACTGAAGTTCTTATTAGTTTTGAGGATGTTGGTTTTTTTTTAGTGGAGGGCTGTACATAGTGTTGTCACAAGCAAAGGCTAGAGGGATAATTGAAATCAATAGACTAATCACAGACTTGACCTCCTTCCAGCTTTTATCCTGCCATATATTTGATGTACGGATTCTTGCACTTGTCTCCAATCGTCCATTAAGTATTTCGGTTATAGGTAAAAGAATTGATAGGGCAACTTGTCTTGTCCTGAACATTTATGTTCAATTAAGAAACAAGTTATGAAGTGTAATACAGTGTAATATAGCTTTAATTTATTTAGTACATTAGAACGTGTCATGGTTATTGGCTATCATACATTTTTACCAGGGCTTTACATTAACACCCGACAACCCACCAAATGTGGGTAGATTTCAGCTGTTGCTGGTTTGACACTCTCTCCTACTAGCCACTTTGGCTGGTTGAAAAAAAAAACATTTAATTGTAGTTTTCTTAAAAGCAGGGTTCGACAATAAGCATGGCCCAATATGCATACAAATATGATCTTAGAATAAAAAAACAGCAGTGTTTGCGCGAGCAAAATAAAGCAGGTGAATACTGAATGAGAGGATGATCACTCACGCGCACAGGTGATGCGATGCGCGTGACTGTTTAAAAAGCGTGTGCGCTCCCGTTTCATGGCGCGAAGCAGCCGTGCCTGGAAACGCAACTGCTGCGATCGGTTCTCTTTGAAATAGACTGGACAAAAAGTGATGCTCGTGCACCCACAGTCCTGCTGCTTTCAAGAGCTCAAGATGTTTTTAAAAAATGTCTTTTTGCAACCAACAGAAGTTGCCACTTTTGCTTTAACCATTCTTTGAACAGGTTATTAATTGGCCTAACCATATGCACGCGATCATATGTTCATTATCACACGGTATGTTTTTCACCTGCTTTCTTTTGCTTAGTTATTTTTGTTAATGGTTTAATTATCATTTTTTACAATAACATTGCTTTAATAGGAGATTAACTCCTCATTTATGTGTAGTTAACTGGTGATCTGAGAGACCAATATTTTTAGAAACATGGCAATAATTATTATTATTTTTTTTTTACAAAAATTGTTGAATAAAAAGTGCACTTAAACAGCTATATTTAGCTTGTTTTGACACATTATTTAAAAATTGTGGCTAAGAAAGCATTATTTATTTATTTTTGGTGTGGTCAGAGAAACATTTGAGAAAATAAATCTTTAGTGTTGAGCCCTGAAAAGTCGTGTGAAATAAAAACTAATTGCAATGCGACACTATGAAACCACAACCCATTTGCTCATGCTCATTGAGCAAGCTCATACACAACACACACACACAAAAAATGAATCTGGAGGAATTCATGTGGAAATAACACAAAATCTTTACAGATGATGCCCACTAAAGTATCATTCAGTCTAATGGGAGATATAAGCAGGGTGTGAATTATACTTTGACGATTGTGGGGGGGTCAACTTTTTCGGTAATGTTAGTTTGTGTAATACGTATGCATGCTTCAGTAAACAAAATGTATATATTTAATTCAATTGCATCTAATTTATTAATGAAGCTTATTTAGGTTTTTAAGAGATATTGAGTGTATATAACAGTGATTATAACAGGAGAGATATTTCTAAAAATCGTGTCTGGTGTACTGGAATTACTGTAGCCGATACAATTTTCTTTCCCTCTTTCTAGTACCACGAAATCACGGGAAGAACACTGTGCTTGGTATCGATTTAGACATTGAACTGGGCAACACAGAAGAGGAGCTGAAGGATGACCCAGGTAAGACAAAGCTACTTTTAGTCCTGCCGAAATTGCGGATGGATTTTCGGTATTCAGTGAATTGTGCAGTTTGTAGATACAAAGCACTTGGGAACACAATGGCGAGACTATACATTTGTAAGGTTCCCTGTTATTTACCTCACAGGCATTTTGTAGTTATTAATCTTGACTTATGATACTGCAGCAGATGAATTGGATCAGCGGTGTGAGGTTTAACAGCTTTCACAAAAATCCCCACGCTTCACTGATCCCTGTGGGAAATTCGGGAATAGCACTGTTCTGAGTTACTCTTCATTTAGCAGTTTCACTTATACGCTGCTGCAAGGGCAGTTCCTCTGTTCAGCGTGTTACTCAAGGGCATGATGATAATGGAGGATCTCAGTTAATGGACATTGTGAATTGAACTTGCAGTGCTGGAAATACCAGCCCAGAGCCTTAACCAATATTTTGATTGTTTGCAGACAGGGTGTGAAATTAACACCGCTACCAGCCATATTGCATTGCTATTGGTTACTGTCAAGGACCGGTCTCTGTCAACAAATGCCATTAATAATCTTTATAGAGCTCTGGTATCACATATAACTTAAAAAAAAAACTGTGCTATTCCAGAGTCTGGCTATCTGAGCTGCTCATTTGATCATGGTTTGTGTGGATGGATCCAGCGCAGAGAGGGAGACCTTCATTGGGAGACATCAGAAGATCCTTCAGGTTGGTATTATGTGATATTTCAATGGAATGTCATTGGGTCAATGACAAATGAGGATGTCTCAAATGAAAAATTAATTTAAACCCGACACAGGAGCCATGTTCATAAAAATACAGTTTTTGTATTCCTGTTTTGTACTGGAGATTTTTTTCCATGACTCCATAAAGGTCAAGTGCTGTAACCAGTAATGTGAAATACATTTTAATCGTTTAATTAAAAAATACGTATTCTTAAATTTCATATATTCATTTTCATTTTCAAATTCATATATTTCTATATATATATAAATACATGAATACAGAGAATCTGATCATGTCAGTCAGGAGTAAATTGCATATTTAAAAAAAAAAAACGTTCATGTATTAGACTGTATATTAAATTATGTGCTTAAATTATGCACTCAATAAAAAGATTACCTCAAAATACTTGTATATTTAAAGTATATCTCAAGTTAGAATATTCTTTTTTTTTATTCTGATTTCTATGGTAGGTGGGAGGTACCTAACCATCTCTGAGGGCGGGGAGAAGCGTGGTGGGCGTGGCGCTCAGCTGATCCTCCCCCTGAAAACACCTTGGAACGAGGGGAACCTGTGCTTGGCCTTCAGACACAATATGGCAGGTCACCATGTGGGAATGCTGCAGGTGTTCGTACAGAAAGGACGGCAGCACAGTCCCGCGGTCTGGGGGCGAACAGGAGGAAACGGCTGGAGGTCCACACAGATCACCCTTTGGGGGAATGGGCTAGAAAGTGTAAGTATAAACCTTATATATAACATGTAGAATAAAAGTTAGTGCAGTTACCATCACCCCTGCAAAAATATGCAAAGGCATGTATAATCCCTTTATTTGCATTCCTCCTAGCTGGATTCAAACTAGTATCTCTAGCAGCTACTATCTCTAATAGTATCTCTAACACCAGCATCTAGTGTGAGTTGGTAGTATGCTTCTAGTGAGAGAAACCTCTGCCCATACTTGCTGGCATCTATTACACTCACTCCACTAAACCTCACTTCCATTCTGGGTCATGGCACCAACCTATGCATTCTTGTCTGGCTAGCCTGACTTTCAGAACAGCATGATTATTGTTGATGCCAGGGGAGAAGTTACACAAGTAGCTCTTACTAGCTAGTAATACCCCCTCAGTTCCATCCGGGTCACGGCACCAATGTAACCCTAAACCTCATGAACCTCACTTCCATCCAGGTAAATGTAACCCCTTCTGGTCCTAGTCCAGATCCAAGCGTGATTGGATCCTGTATGTCCACTATGGGGGATGAGTGACCTAATAAAGACGCAACAGACAGTAACACACCTTTTAAAGCCAGGGATGTGGAGTTTACACATGAAGCTCCTACAAGCAAGCCTCCAACACACTTACCACCTTAAACCTCCCTCCCATCTAAATCACGGCACCAACGTAACCTTTCCAATCCTACTTGTTCAAATTTGAGCGTCATTTGAACCAGTGTCTCAAGTGTGGGGCAGCTGTGGTCTAATGGTTAGAGACTTGGATTTGGAATCCAAAGGTCGCAGGTTTGAGTCCCGGTATCAGCAGGGATTGGATCCTGTATGTCCACTATGGGGGATGAGTGACCTAACAAGGATGCGATGAACAGTAACACACCTTTTAAAGCCAGGGATGTGGAGTTTACACACAAAGCTCCAACAAGCTAGCCTTCAACACATCACCTTAAACCTCCCTCCCATCTGGGTCACGGCACCAACGCAACCCCTCCAATCCTACTTGTTCAAATTTGAGCGTTATTTGAACCAGCATCTCAAGCATGGGGCAGCTGTGGCCTAATGGTTAGAGATTTAGATTTAGGATCCAAAGGTCGCAGGTTTGAGTACCGGTACCAACAGGGATTGATGGTGGGGTGAATATCCACCTCATGGCTAAGGTGATTCCCTTGAGCAAGGCACCAAACTGCTCCCCGGGCAGCCCGCTGTTCAGGGGGTTTGTTCACGGGTGTAAGTCGCTTTGGATAAAGGCGTCTGCTAAATGATTAAATGTAAATGTAAGGTCAGGCACATTGACAAGAACACCAAAGTGTGACTTGATTTTCTCGAAAGTACAGAACAGACGTTCTCTCTTTTGTGAATGTCTGGAATCACTGTTTGAGAGTGTGGTATTATTCGATTTTTTGTCATTGCAGGTGATCGTGAAGGGCGAGCGGCGGAGAGGCCGCAAGGGCGAAATTGCTCTGGATGACATGAGTCTCAAACGAGGTTCCTGTCAGGAAGAGCACAATCTGAGGAGACTTTAACAACGGTAACAGCACCAATAGAGACTTTTAATGCCAGCTTTACTCACAGGATTCAAGGAAGATGGACACCTTATGGAAAGGGACGTGACCTTCTGTCAGTCCCGGTATGGTTATGGTGCACTTCCTCAGCGGCTACAAGTGCATGTCCCAGCTCAATAGAGTGCGGTAGGATGACGTATTTTTGAAGAACAAACAGGGAAAGTATTTTAGTACTTCAGATTGCATCGTCTCTAAGTCAGTGTTGTAGTTTTTTATTTATGGGTGGAACTCAGCATAAAATGGATCAGTAATAACACCATGTTTTTATTTTTCATAAAAAACTGGTTGCTAAAACAAATTGTCACCAAACAAGTTTGATCATCTACTCAATAGATGCTTTCACAGCTGTATTGTTTATGACTGCTTTTGCAAACTGTTATAACTATAAGGATGTTTACACAATTCTCAGCTAAAAATGGAAAACATAGTATGCATTTTTTTGGGATATTTACGTGACACCGTAGTTTATGGGTATTGGAAAGGCAAACAAAAAAAATGCAATTTTGTGAAAACAGTGGCATTGTTACATGAGGTATATTACATGTTCAGTCTAATACAATTACTAGACAACCTAAAACAATACCTACGCCACTGTATGTGCACAGACATGTTGTGTTTCTTAAAGTGCCATCGCCATCTACTGGCCTGGCATACACAGTAGTGTTTTTAATCATTTTTGCAAATCTATGTGAACAGAGAGCATCTTAATACAACAGTAACTTTTCCATTTTTTTGTGCATAATATAATTTTGTTTTTGTAAACGTACCCTACAATTTTCAGGGATATGTTTTTTTTTTTTTAAGTAACTGCAAGAATTGTCTGTAGCTTTGTGATGGTGAACTTTGTCAAGTTTTAAAGTTTTTACTTCTGGCAATTGTATTTAGGGTTCAAATTACAAATATATATATATATATTGTAATTTATATATATATATACAATATATATATTGTGTTCATTTATCATGATGAACAAATCATGTAAGAATCATAAACTTCTGCTTTTCGAACTCAAAAGCCACCGGAAAACCACTAGCTAGTAAAACAGAGTAATGCTACATTTTTGCCTACAAAAATACGTCATCCCTGCTGCACTCTTTTGGAATGAGATGATTTGGAAATACACTTTGTAGAGTTTAATTTTGTAGATGTAAAATTTGTCTCCTGCTTTGAATATTTGTCAAACAGACGTCATCATGTCAAAGTAAACACAAGTTTTCCCATTTCTGTTAATTTGTCACTTGAATAATGATCCAAACCCCCTTTTTAAATTCGGCCCATGTGCTTTGTTAGCACAGCTAGCAGCTAATATGCGTGATAAACCTTTTTTTTGTGTGTGTGTGTGTGTGTATTATTGTAAATGTATTCATACACGTGTATATATATATATAAATATATTTCAAATAAGCTTTGTAGGTGCATATATATGTGAATTCTTCATCGTATAAGTGATGCAGGACAATGTTTACATCACACAATCCAGTTTTGAGTATTTTATTGACGTATATTGTTAAGTACGAACCAGTTCTGATTATTGCTTATTAATGGCTGTATCAGCCATTCTGTATGATCATCACAACCATGGTTACCCTTTAAGACTGTGTGTTGAATATGAAAGCTCTTGGTTTAATATTCAAATGAAGCAACGACCTCCAGACATTAAAAGGTGTGAACAAAATACATGTCTTGTTTTTTTTTCCACTCTAACATCATATTTCAATAGAGTGACAGTTCTGAGCAGCTCTTTTAGTTATGATTGATAATAGTGTTTTGGTCATGTTGCTACACACACGGCTTTACAACTTAGCCAGGTTAATTAAAGGACCAACCATCATATCTTGAACTTTAAAGATAGTAATGTCAATTAGTAAATCATAGGAATATTTATTTTGACACACCAGTTAAAACTTTGTGAGGGAATATATTTATATTAACGTATAAATTCATTCATTCATTCATTCATTTTCTTTTCGGCTTAGTCCCTTTATTAATCTGGGGTCGCCGCAGCGGGATGAACCGCCAACTTATCCAGCATATGTTTTATGCAGCGGATGCCCTTCCAGCCGCTACCCATCTCTGGGAAACATCCATACACACCCATTCACACACATACACTACGGACAATTTTTTAGCTTACCCAATTCACCTATACCGCATGTCTTTGTGGGGGAAACCGGAGCACCCGGAGGAAACCCACGCGAACACGGGGAGAACATGCAAACTCCTAACGTATAAATATTAATAAATATAAAATTATGAGTTATATAAATAATTACGTGTTCTTTATCCTATTTTTGAGTAATAATTTTGGTATATTTTTTCACTCTCATTGAGAATCTCTCCTTTTGTGCTGAAAAATGCTTATATATATTATACAATATCTACAGTACAGGAGCTTTGGAAGATAATTTTGCTGATTCCGGTGAAATGTTTTGGTTTTGTACTAAGTGTGTAGATAAAAATCCATTATTAAAAGAACCTCAGCAGAAGAATATTGTATTCATCTTAATGCACAGCACTACAAACAGAAGGTCTGAACGATGAGTTCTTTTATGCATGGGGTGATCTAAAACAGTGTTTCTCAACCACGTTCCTGGAGGACCACCAGCACTGCATGTTTTGGATGTCTCCTTTGTTACTGAGCTGAGGATCTGAATCACGTGTGTTTGGTTAAGGAGACATGGAAAATATGCAGAGCTGGTGGTCCTCCAGGAACGTGGTTGAGAAACACTGATCTAAAATATCAATTCTGTTGACTCCCAAGGGGAACTCGGCTAAGAAGTTATATTTCAAACAGTAGAGTCACCATT
The DNA here is from genome assembly GCA_903798115.1 of Danio jaintianensis. Taxonomy (NCBI): domain Eukaryota; kingdom Metazoa; phylum Chordata; class Actinopteri; order Cypriniformes; family Danionidae; genus Danio; species Danio jaintianensis. Next base: position 5,900,596 of record CAIGQV010019186.1, on the reverse strand, counting down.
GTGGAGATCAGGAATGTACTTCTTATTAAAGTCTGCATGATATCAAAATTTACAAAGTTTATTTTACTAGTGTACATTGTTAGTCTTAAGGTTAACAATTAATCAAAAAAAGGTTTAGGTAATCTTTAATCAAAAACATGAACGCTTGCTTCCGCTCTGAAATGGCATTTCTTCTCTGATGATGTCAGTTTGACGGCTTATTTGAAGTATGCTTAGCCACGCCCCTCCAACCATTAGTTTGCCGCGAGTGAAAGCGCAAATCTAAAACCCCACACCCTACTCAATATTCAGTTTCAATTGTAAATTGATCGTCACACTAAAAAGTCTGCAGAAACTTCCAGTAGCCTGATTCCTAATAGATTGAAACATTCTGTCAGAATGTCAGTGCTCAGACTAGACCAGAACATCTCTCATCTCTGAATTCAATATAAAAACCCCACATAAACATTATAAAGTCAAAGGAGTAACAACTACATTTAAGACTGGAGTCAGTCAATACTTTGTCTCACTAAAGTGGTTATAATTTAAAACTTACAGCGTGAATGTGGCTTTGATTTGCATTTACATTTGAAGTCCGAATTATTAGCCCCCCTGTATATTTTTTAACCCCCATTTTTGTTTAACGGAAAGATTTTTTTTTTTTTCTACGCATGATAGTTTTAATAACTCATTTCTAATAACTAATTTCTTCTATCGTTGCCATGATGATGGTACATATAATATTTGACTAGATATTTTTCAAGATGCTAGTATTTCAGCTTAAAGTGCCATTTAAAGGGTTATCTAGGTTAATTAGGTAAGTTAGGGTAACTAGGTAAGTCATTGTATAACAGTGGTTTGTTCTGGAGACAATTGAAAACAAATATTGCTTAAAGGGGGCTCATAATATTGACCTTAAAATGTTTTTTTGTTTTTTTTTTAAATAAAAACTGCTTTTATTGTAGCCGAAATAAAACAAATAAGACTTTCTCCAGAAGAAAAAATATTACAGGAAATAATGTGAAAAATTCCTTGCTCTGTTAAACATCATTTTAAAAAAATTAACGGGAGGGCTAATAATTCTGACTTTAACTGTAAATATGCCAGTAGTCTTATTAGTAGTCAGTTTTTTAGTGAACGTTTGAATTTGGTTGTTCAAACATTCAGTTGTTGCTCCTGTAAATTCCGGAACAGGATTAAGCATCAAAATGTGAACACAATGTCAAAATCTGATATTAGAAGCATGTGCTCAGGAGCAATGCATATGCAAATGACTGATTTGCCAAAAAAAACAACATATTCACAAACATTGCATTCCAAACCCGTGCAATTTTCTTTCATCCGTGGGACACAAAAGATGCTATGCAAAACGTCCCGATGCTTTTATCCATTAAAGAAAAGATGCACCTTGAGGCAACACATTTGAATATGAATGAGATGCAAATGAGAGGACTTTTTTTTTTTTTTTTCAAGCTAATAATGAATAAAATTTTAAGCCTTTTCCAAACGCAAAAATCTTTCCTGGAATTGCAAGCTGCTAAATGTCAGCTAAACATTTGCTTTGGTGTGAAAACATGCAGGTTTGGATGGACATGAGGGCGACAGAATGATGAGGTATATTATGCAGGCGTCTTTAATGTCTGACTTCAATTTTACCATCATATAAGCTGTATTTTTGGCTCCGAAAGAGAAGCAATGTAAAAGTGGTTTTCCCTCGTTTTGCGCTACTAAAATAAAGTTCCTCTTCAATGACAGAACTGGATCCTGCATTTCCGATTCTACAAAGCCGTTCACGTTAAACATCACGCTGCGTTTGGAGTAAAACCCCGCACACTAATGCACTTATTGAAATTTCCCTGACCTTTCTGTCAGGTTGAATTGGTCCAGACATTAATTAGGCCTTCTCTCACCCACAGAATATCGTCCGCCGTTTAGCATAACATTCTCTGCTAGTTTTTACTTTTTTTTTTTCCTCCAAGGTGCCTGAATTCTCACTGTTCAACGATTTTTCTAACACGTTTCCTAATAAAATGAAATACTCCACAAAGGAACATGTTGGACAAGACTTCAACATGGTTATTTGACTGCTCGTATCTCTGTAAAAGAGAACAAGGAAGCCTTTGGTGATGAAATTCAGATATGAATTTTTTATCCCAGCCGTTCATTATTTACACTGGTTAAAATGATACTTTACTAGTAACTGGGTATTTTTGACATCTGTTATTACATTTACACTAGTAAAAGTGTATATTGTTGATATTAACATTCATTCACTCATTTTCCTTTGGCTTAGTCCCTTTATTCATCAGGGGTCGCCACAGCGGAATGAACTGCCAACTGATCCAGCATATGTTTTACACAGCGGATGCCCTTCCTGCTGCAACCCAGTACTGGAAAACATCCATACACACTCATTCACACACATACACTACTGCCAATTTAGTTTATTCAATTCACCTATAGCTAAAAACATATATTTTTTTACAATGTGCCATACATGTTAATGTTCATCGTGAATAAAGTACACATAAACTCATCTTTTCAAATCTAATCTACATAGATTTATATTCTATAAGTTCAGGCTTGTACTCTTTCCTTTGAAAGAAAACGTTTTGTGTATGTGCTTCAGCAGGTTTTTACAAAAATAATGTGCGTAAAAGTATGGGATGTGCCTGACTTTATAAAAAAGGACAAAAATATATCAGCTATTACTCATGATCCATAATTCAGCTTTCTTTAGTCTCACTCATTTGAATTTTCAGATAAATTTTTTTTATATTAGAATATATATATTTATATTGATATATAAATACAATATACTATTGTTATATTATATTTTAGCCTATTTGTTTGACTGCTTAAGATAAAAAAAACAACAACAAATGCAGTGCTCAGCATAATTGAGTACACACCATTTTGAAAATGAATATTTTTATCCATTTCTCAGTGAATATAGGTAATGTATTTTGGTGCATTTAAACAAAACAGATTTATTAAACAGATATATTTATTAAAATAATATTTTAGCCACCAAACATATTTAGAAATTGAAAGATAATACAAATAAATTCAAGCTAAATATCGCAAAAAAATAAAATAAAATACAACCTACAAAATTTCAACTAAATTTTTCATTTTATCGCAAGTTATTTCGTTAGATTAGCTCCAGATTTGGCTTCAGTACTGACTAATCTAATGTATATGCACAAATATAATATTGTATAGCTTCCTACTAAAAATATTAATTTAAAAGATAGATTTGTGAGGGGTGTACATATATATATATGCTGACCACTGTAACTACTGTGGTTTTTAATACGGTTAATTATTATTAACAATAAAATATAGTACTTTCATATTTTATAATAGTAAATAGCAGGTGATTTACTGAATTTAAACGATATGTTGGCTATTTTTGTTCAAATAAATTGTTTACCAGGAAATCAAATTATATTTGCCTCATATTTTTATTCTATAATATTTTAATTCTTTTTTTTTGTTTTGTTTTTTGATCATGGCTCAAAAACTGAAATGTGATCCAAACCGTTTTGTGAACTGACTGGCAATTAGTAAAATTTTAATATCAGTTGAACTGATATCAATAATGAGCACATAAACTGAACTATTGCTATTAAATTCATATTGTGTAACTTATTAAAATTCAAAAAGGCTTTATGCAGCTCTGACTGAGCCATCTGACCAATCAGAGCAGAGTAGGCTCTAAGAAAGGCGGGGGTTAAGGAAGACCAAGTAAAAATGGCAAAACAGATGACCCGAAAAACCAATGTATAAAAACTAACATTTTATTTGTCAATATGTTTGGTCCCAAAAGTTGAAACGCCTCTGTGTAGTTTTGTTATTCGTTTTCAAGTTCAAACTTTTCAGTGCTGACATGCATAATGCCTTTAAGGAAATCTCCACACAATTCACAGAATAAAACATATTAGCATCAGAAATGTGTTCACTTTTTTTGCAGCATGTAAACGACAGCTTCCCTTTAAGCAGAGCTCATCCTGTTATATCTGAGGGGACGGGACCGTCAGCAGGCCGGTGGACTTCATCTTGTTCATTCCACCATCCAGGACACAAACACGAGGGAAATTCACCTTCACCAGATGAGTCGCAAACTACAGGAGGGAAAAAAAGAGAAAATTAGTGATTAACGTGTGTGATTACTATTCATTAATTTTCCTTCGGCTTAGTCCCTTATTTATCAGGGGTCGCCACAGCAATGTTTTACGCAGAGGATGCCCTTTCAGCAGTCATGGCTGGGCCATTCTACAGCTTGATTTGCTTTCTCTGAAACCCTTTGAGAGTTTCCTTGGCTGTGTTTTGGATCATTGTCTTGCTGAAATGTCCACCCTGGTTTCATCTTCATCCTCCTGCTAATGTAGATGTTGGACTGAAGCAGCTAATATTAATTTACAATGAGGAAGGGCAGAGGGTTGCTGAAGAACTACTGAGAGATTTCAGCTGCTGTCTGGGCTTTCACTGCCTTTCTACACCTCCTTCATCAAACCTTCTACACCTCCTTCATCAAACCTTCATGTGTTCAATACTTTTCCCAGCGTCATTTCATTTTATTATGCATAACTTAATTTGTAATCTAATTAGTTTTGTTTTCTTTGCATATATGGATTTCTTTGGTTGTTACCAACATCCAGGGAAAATTTCAAGTCGGCACCTTATGTTTTAGCAATATGTTTTCTGAGAAAAATGGTGACGTGTTCAATACTTATTTTCCCCGCTGTATGCATCATAATTTGAATAATATATTGATCTAAAAAAAAAAAAACTGTATTGATGACTATATAGAGATATGAAGTAGGTTTACAGTGATTGCGTTCTTCATGACGTTGCTGAGGATGACGATGACGCGGAGTCTGTACCCGGCCAGGCTGCTGCTGGCGGGACACTGGAGCAGCTCTCCCTCCGGCCCAAACGTGAAGGTGTATGGAATATTAATGCTGCCGTGGATATGGCCGCGACTGAAGCTGCACACCCACAGTTAAGGAGCATAATAAAAAAAAGAATTTAAAAAAGCATTAAATAATAATTTGATTTTGTTACAGTTGGGAAAGAAGCATTTATAAATTCTACAATAAATAAAACGAAATTAAACAAAATTAAAAGCATCGACAAATAGATTTTTTTTAAAAATTACTAAAATGTTTATAACAAAACGAACAACTTTTTTTACGTAAAAATGTATTCAAACAAAGCCACACACGTACAGTTATGGGTCCTATTTTTTTTTAACATATACTTAAAAATACACAAACTCAAATAAATAATTAAAAACTATATTAATACTGTGTTAACTGTTTTAAATGTATCAATACAAATCTTATTATTTTGACTCATAACAATAAACTTAATTAAAAAATTTAAAAACGTATATATATATAGATATTTTATAAAAATTTGTATTTATATTTAGATATAACATATACGTATATGATATATATTATATACACATTTAAAAATCTATGTAACAATTTTTTTGTATAGTTTGGTTTGTATCACATATTCATTCATTTTCCTTTGGCTTAGTCCCTTTTTTATCAGGGATTGCCACAGCAGAATGAACCGCCAACTATTCCAGCATATGTTTTACATAGCAGATGCCCTTCCAGCCGCAACCCAGTACTGGGAAACACCCATACACTCCCATTCACACACACACACACACTCATACACTACGGCCAATTTAGTTTACCCAGTTCACTTACAGTGCATGTCTTTGGACTAGGGGGGAAACCGGAGCACCCGGAGGAAACCCACACCAACACGGGGAGAACATGCAAACTCCACACAGAAATGCCAACTGGCCTTCTTGCTGTGAGGCAACCGCCCGGCCCCTATGAACTAATTCTTTATTATTTTTAGTTGTTGAAACCAGAATGTAGTTTGTTTTGTTTTATTATCTGATGGATAAAGAGTCCACGTCATGCACGTGTTCCTGAATAAAACTGTAGCGCATTATGAGCTTCACTGCTAATGTGAGCATTACAGCGTATTAAGAAACTAGCCTGAGGTGCTTTTGTGTACATATGTTGTGGTAAGGCATCTAAGCGGTGCACGATCTCTACTAAGCTCATGAGCAGGCCATTTGTAATTGTGTCAGGTGAAGTTCACCGGATTTACAGAACAAACTCCAAACTGATCCACGGCTTTTGTGAAGCGGCCAGCTCCGTCCCAAAACCACCACAGGACTACACTGTCAAAAAATATCCCTAAATTAGCAGTTCTCAGTATTTTGTGATTCATGTTTTTATTTTTCCCCATTTATTTATGCCTTTGAATCGCATTATGGGACCTTGATCTTTTTTCTGATAACTTTTAATCTTGAAAAGTTGGAAAAAGTGACTTTTATGAACATTTTTAATAGTTTAAAGTAATATATTGTCTGGGTTGGTGTTGTAAATTACGCTACAAAACCCTTGTAATAAGCTGCCAGTACATTTTCTGTTATTTTACAGACTTATTTCTCTGTATACTATTTCTTATACATTATATTATTTCAAGCTACTGAAATGTCAATTAAAGTCACTTTGTTAAACTGTAGAGTTGAATTTTCAACATCAAAAGCCAAGAGAGATCAGAGATCGACATCCCATAATGCAATTCACAACCGTAAATAAACGAAAAACTCAAAATACGGAAACTGTTAATTAAGAGATTTTTTTTTTTACAGTATACCAAAGCAGAACAAAATGTGCAGAAATAGACTCTGGGACATGGATAGAACATGGCGTTCGTATCAGCGTCTCAAAGAGAAGCACTAAATGAAACGCAGCAGGTGAACAAAGAGAAAAGAGGAGGCGAGAACAGAGAAAGAGTGCAGAGTGTAATTCAATAATAACTCTTTATAACTGCCTTCCTTCCACAGATAAAGTTACTGTCAAATTTCCTTGCCACGACATTTCGACAGAAAATGACTAGGAGAAGGGACGTTTTCAAAAAAATTGGACTTACATAAAACATCAATCAGAAGTTTGTGCAGATTTTAAACAGGCATTAAAAGCAGAGAGCTCTTTGTCTAACATTCGTATCAAATATTGATATGGTTATAAATGGTGCGGAATGCAAAATGAGAGGATGGAGAATATCTACAGTTGAAGTCAGAAATATTAGCCCCCTTGTATATTTTTGTCCTCAATTTCTGTTTAATGGAGAGAAGATATTTTTCAACACATTTCTAAACATAATAGTATTAATAACTCATTTCTAATAACTCATTTTTTTTTATCTTTGCCATGATGACAGTACATAATATTTTACTAGATGTTTTTACAGCTTAAAGTGACATTTAAAGGCTTAACTAGGGTAATTAGGCAAGTCATTGTATAATCATTGTTCTGTAGACGATCAAGAAAATATATTGCTTAAGGGGGCTAATAATATTGACCTTCAAATTCTAGCTAAAATATAACAAATAAGACTTTCTCCAGAAAAAAAAATATTACAGGAAATACTGTGAAAAATTTCTTGCTCTGTTAATTTTCGTTTGGGAAATATTTAAAAAATTAATTAATTAATTAATCACATGAGGGCTAATAATTGTAACTTCAACTGTATATTAGCAGCTTTTATGCTATATTCACTACGCAGTGTTTTAATCTGTCTGAAAGCCTTGCATGCATTCATTAGGACTTCTTATGTGCTGTTGTGTGTCTACTAATGCAAACAGTAGCGAACCTCTTAAAACAAATCAACCACAGTAATGCTTTCCCACACTTCCATTGGTCTGTCACGACTACTAATAGACAACAATATGTCTTAGAGTCATGTTTTTCCACTTATTTACTTAAATGTACAGTCAACTTCTAAATGGTTGTTTTCAAACAACATAAAGACATTAAGGGAAGATCGCTGCAGGGACATTTACTGTACTACATTCACATTTACTAGATTTTGACACGTCTTGAGGAAAATCTGAGTGTGCTTAGAGTTGGCCTCACACTTTTTGATATTTAATGTGTTCTGACATATAGGTTTAGCCTCTGGGACCACACATGCACTCTCTTAAACACACACACACACGCGCGCACGCACGCACGCACGCACAAAGCTATTTTTAAGGGGACTTCATATAGACGTAATGATTTTTATACAGTACAATTTTATATTCTATCCTCCTAGCCCAAACCTACCGCTACACTTGGATTTTTGCATTTTAAATTATTTTATTCTGTGTGATTTATGAGCCATTTTGTTGCTGGTATTGCTATACATATGGGGACATTTGGTTCCCAGAACTGAAGGAGTACAAGGTACACACACAAACACAGAAAGACAAATTATGTAGATGTAAGATACAAAGATATAAAGTAAATTAAGATATACTTTAACTGCTGCTTCAGTGTTTGTGGTCAGATTTGCTTTGAATAAGCGGGAATGCATTAAAATGCTCAAAATTGACAGTAACTTGTAATATTTCAAATTGTTTCTGTTTTAAATCAACTATATTTCTTAAATCACAGTACGCTGACAACATACTGATAATAATAAATGTTTTTGAGCATTAAATCAGCAAACTTAAATGATTTCTGAACGATCAGGTGACACGGAAGACTGATGATACTGCAAATTAAGCTTTGATATCACAAGAATAAGTTATTACTAAATATTTAATGACTTCAATATATTCAAATACAAAACAGTAACAGTTTAATAATATTTCATAATGTTATTGATTTGTTTCAACACATCAAGGGTCTTCAGCAACATGGGACCTCATTCACTACTCAACCCCTCACTAATTTTTTCAATTTTCAGGTCAGATGTCAAACTTCTTAGTATATTAGCAATAATGAACAAAATATGTTCATTATAAACAATAAAAAAAGAAAAGTTTTTTTTCTACTTATTTTTAGCGTTTAGGGTCACTAGCGACCCATTTTATGTAATAGTGTATTTTTCCCCATAACAATATATTTAAAAATCTAATGACTAACAACATTTATTGCTGAAGGTGGCATAATTATGGATGGGTTTACAGGAGAGCAAGAAATATACTGAATATACTGATACATTCTGAAAACGTAGCACTATATACATTTCTGGAGATCGCGAATTATGTAGCCATACATCATTTCGTCTTTAAAACGAACGCTACGGGGTGGTATGATGTCGTTCCTTTTCGCGCTTACCAGCTGACCGCTTACCTCCGTATGGACGGCTTGCCCGCTGTTACCAGTTTGTCCAGTTAGCTCGCCATCTACTTCGGCGGACTTGAGACCCAGAGAGGAGTTGAACACGACGACAGGGTTCAAGTCCGGTGAAGAATAGTTCCAGAAAGCCAAAAAATTTAATAAACAAGTAAATAACAGGGTGAGAATGTGGTGAAATCTGAAAATGTGGTAAAAATCAGGCGGCCGCGAGGGCTTTTCTTTTTCTGGATTGCTTTTGAAAACTGTCGGTTGGGTTTAGGGAAGTGGGTGGGCAAGTCAATCGGTGCTTTTGAAAACACTATTGGTTGGGTTTAAGGAACGAGGAGGGTGGGCCAGTTGATAGATCAGTCAGTGAGTCATTCAGTCAGTCAACAGCGACCTCTGGTGAATTTATGCGGGAACAGCAGGCACAAATGGCACTCGCGAGAGAAATTAGAGATCTGAAAAAGTGTACACAGCGGCCTCTGGTGGATTCACAAAAACAAAAACTGCAAAAAAAACGTAACTCCTGGGACGTATTTGGAGCTCTCAAGAAATGTATATTGCAGTACGTTTTCAGAATGAGCCTGTGTTGAATATAAGAGCCATGATATTAATTATGCAAATGTTGGGAACAACAGTTTTGAGAATATTGTTGAAATCGTGAATCTGAGCCATATGTTTAATGCACTAAGGATGCTCTGACGACAAAATCATCTGCTGAAATTGAACCAAAAGTAACCAAATTTGCTTTATTTTAGTCTTCTGTAAATGTTATTAAAAGTTAATATTTTAGTTGTAGTTAGTACATTAGTTAGAGTTAGTATATTAATATTGTTTCATGCTATTAGGAATCCATCAGTATATGTTGTAGGTACAGGTTGCTAAAGTCCCAAAAACATAACAATAATTGGTGAAACATTAATGCATTAAAGAGTTAAAAATCGTAATCTCTTGAATCACAAAGTAAACAAAGAAAACTAAACAGAAAACGCTTTTGTGCAGGGTCACAACTGCACTTAACAGTAAGACTAAAAAAAGGATACTCTTCAAGGCTCCTGATGTCCACCGCAAGAATTTTAGGTTTCCCGGTCCTGGCCCTCTTGACGGGAGTTTTAAAGAAAGCTGGTCCACTCAGCTCACACAGGTCAATGAGGTCTTCCACAGAAATACGCGGAGACACTTCTGCTTTCAGCTCGCTCAGCTTGAGTGGTTCACGGCTCTGAGGGTGCAAAAAAAAAAAAATGCAGTAAAACAACAGATTTTTTTGGTAGAAGTGTGAGAAAGTGATGTGTGGGATGAAGCTTTGGTGTTGAGCATGAAAACAGTGTAGAGTCATGAAGTATAGTTAAAGCAATCACAAGCATATTTTCAGTTCCTATATTCTGATGACTCTGGTATCCCCCAAGGACCTGTACTTGGTCCGATACCATTCTCTATTTACACCAAATAACTCTCATCCCAGTGCACTGCATTTCTTTTTCACTTCCATGTCGACATAAAATCATGGCTGGTTTTCATTCCTCTATCGGTTTTCACCTCTGTGATCTCATATCCCTCTGATATCTCAACTTGAATGAATAATCAACACCTCAAGCTCAACCTGTCAAGACTGAGCAGCGCTCAAGGAGGCTTTCCAACTCAGTCTCTCTCCATCTCAGATGAAAAAGCACAGTTGTTAGCTTGAGGTGAGTAAAAGGTCTTGAAGTCATCCAAGATGACCAGCTCAGCTCAAAAATCACAAATGTTTACAACATCATGATGCAAAACGATGTTCTTTATTGACCTCAATTTCTTGTTTGATCTTTATACCACACAGCAGAGGCTAAGATTAGTGCGCTTGACCCTAATCCTTAAGAAACCACGCAAACTTTGTTTAAATCTGTTTTCTGTTCAAGTAGGCGGTTTCAGCTTCAAGTTAAACTTTTTTTTTTCCTGCATTACTAGCTGTTTTTTATTCAAGAGAGAGCTTGTGAGCCTACCTGGATGTGCAGCATGACCCCTCAAGGGTATCCAAAATACTGCTGCTTAATTCACAATTCACGGCCAGAAATTCTGTCACAGGCTGTTGTCAGAAAACCTGATTTTCAAAGCAAACTCAACTAATCGCTTTAAAGGCAAACAAGTTTACTCATTTTTTTAAGTAAAGTCAACTAATCGCTTTAAAAATGACAGGCTTACTCAAAAATTTCAAAGTAAAGTCAACTAATCGCTTTAAAGGCAAACAGGTTTATTTAAGGTATCACTTTATTTTAGTGGTCCCTTTAGCGCATTTTGTTGAATTTAAGTTACATTGCATCTATATGCCAACTTATTCTCATTAGATTATAAGTAGACTGTTAGGTTGGGGTTAGGGTTAGTGTAAGTTGACATGTACTTGCAAAGATTCTTATAGTCAGTTAAATGTCTGTTGAAGGAGCAGTATCAGCAGATATTAAGCAGACAGTCAGTAATGGGCATGTAGTTGCAATGCAACTTTTAGTCACCAAACAATAGAGACCATCAAAATAAAGTCTTACTTTACTCAATTTTTAAAAGTCAAGTCAACTAGTCACTTTAAAATCAGAAGGTTTACTCAATTTTTTAAGTAAAGTCAACTAATCGCTTTAAAAGCAGCCGATTCTGACAAGAAATTCTGTCACAGGCTGTTGTCAGAAAACCTCAGAGTTGCATTTAAGTCTACACGGGATGCCAAAACTTGCCTGAATCTTAAACGTTTTTTTTTGGGGGGGGGGGGGGGTTCTGGCCCACCATTGCAATCAATACCCTGAGCCCCTGCTATCTTATCATTACCAATCCTCGCTTTTCCCAGCCTAATTGAGGCAATTAGCTCCATCCAGTCTCCACATGCAAGGAGGAGCCCACCTGTCTGGAAATGTCTCCATCTGTGCCCCGTCCCAATCGTTAACAAAGCAGCGAATGGACCATTTGAACTCAAAAGAAGACTATTCATTTTCTCATAAATATTATTTCTCCCACTCGACTAAATAGCATAGCAATACAGCAATATCTTGGCTCTAATTGGCACTTCAGGTTCAGGCACTTCAGATCTTTATTAGAAAGAACCCATTTAATACGCACAATAGGAGCGGATGGCAATGACTGTGCCTGCATGTCCTCCCTAAACAGCAACACTGGACATCAATCATGGATTCAATTTCCTGAAATGGATGAATTTAACTTAATTTGCTTTGGCTAAAACCATCAGACAAGCACTAATTTGTAAAAGCACTGAAATTAAGTTTCTTTATTCACATCTATGCTTCTTGAAGTACCATTACCATCCATTTTTGCATTGAACAAATCTTTTTTTAAATATAGCTTAATTGGAATGGTACAAAACTTACAAGTCAACTAATCGATTTAAAAACAACAGGTTTACTCAAAATTTTTAAAGTAAAGTCAACTAATCACTTTAAAGGCAAACAGGTTTACCCAATTTGCCAAAGTAAAGTCAACTTATCACTGTAAAAACAACAGGTTTACTCAATTTTCTTAAGTAAAGTCAACTAATTGCTTTAAAAGCAATGGGTTTACTAAATTTTTCCAAGTAAAGTCAAACACGGAGGGCATGGCCCATGAGTCTCGTCACAGTTTGCTTTGTGTTCTGATTGGACCATTGTCCACCGGGGTTTTACACTCGAAGAATCTACATGAGAACGAGGAAACAGTGGTGTCTGAGGCTCACAGTATGCCCATTTCCATAAACTGATCTCTTATTATTCTACTATGCCTTGGTATACCCAGATTTGTATTATAGGGCACCATTAAAATCGAAAGGTTTACTCAATGTTTTTAAAGTCAACTAATGGCTTTAAAATCAAAAGGTTAATTCAATTTGTCAAAGTGAAGTCAACTTATCACTTTAAAAGCAACAGGTTTACTCAATTTGTCAAAGCAAAGTCAACTAATCACTGTAAAAGCAACAGGTTTACTCAATTTTTAAAATTAAAGTCAACCAATCACTGTAAAAGCAACAGGTTTACTCAATTTTTAAAAGTAAAGTCAACTAATGGCTTTTTTTAAAAAGCGACAGGTTTACTCAATTTGTCAAAGCAAAGTCAACCAATCACTGTAAAAGCAACAGGTTTACTCAATTTGTCAAAGTAAACTCAACTAATGGCTTTAAAAGCAACAGGTCTACTGAATTTTTAAAGTAAAATCAACTAATCGCTGTAAAAGCAACAGGTTTACTCATTTTTTTAAAAGTAAAGTCAACCAATCACTGTAAAAGCAACATGTTTACTCAGTTTGTCAAAGTAAAGTCAACTAATTGCTTTAAATGCAAACAGGTTTACTCGTTTTATAAAAGTAAAGTCAACTAATGTCTTTAAAAGCAACAGGTTTACTCAATTTGTGAAAGTAAAGTAAACTAATCGTAGTAAAAGCAACAGGTTTACTCAATTTGTGAAAGTGAAGTCAACTAATGTCTTTAAAAGCAACAGGTTTACTCAATTTGTGAAAGTAAAGTCAACTAATCGTAGTAAAAGCAACAGGTTTACTCAATTTGTGAAAGTAAAGTCAACTAATGGCTTTAAAAGCAACAGGTTTACTAAATTTTTTAAGTAAAATCAACTAATCGCTGTAAAAGCAGCAGGTTTACTCAATTTGTCAAAATAAAGTAAACTAATCATTTTAAAAGCAACAGGTTTACTCAGTTTGTCAAAGTAAAGTCAACTAATCGCTGTAAAAGCAACAGGTTTACTCAGTTTGTCAAAGTAAAGTCAACTAATCGCTGTAAAAGCAACAGGTTTACTCAATTTTTAAAAGTAAAGTCAACTAATCTTTTTTACACTGTTCTGTAAAATGTTATATATTTATGCCTCTTACCTAATTACCACTTGTCAAAATTCCAAGAAACATGAATAATAATAATAATCAAGTAACTTTTAAAGAAATCATTCAAATAAACGTTAAAATCAATCCAAACTTTTAGCACGCAGAGTGTTTTTATATAAAGTAAATGTTGCTATTTATTGTCCAATTGATTATCTTATGCTTGTACAAAAGCGCCACGCGACATACACCGTCACGCCAGCCCTAACAACAATGGGAATTATCACTGTATCCCCACACTTTTTGAGTCCAGAGCTCTGAAACAAAGGGCAACAGCACGGAAAGGGCAGCGGGGTGCGGGAATATCTCGTAAATGTCAATGTTCAGTAGCCCATGAAATCAGTCCAATCAGTCACGGAGTACCAGCCTCCCACAGAGTGCAGCCAATTACCCATGAGGTCACCTTAGCAATGGAGGTAACGTTTGAGGAATGGAGGAACGGCTGATGTCCAATGGATTCTGCTATTAAAGTGCATTAGATCCACAGGGCCACGTGGCATTCTCATCATTGCCTAAAGGAGGCCCTTGTGCCCTGGCATCAGAAACTCTAAATGCAGGCAAGAGTTATTGACCTTTTATTATCAGCGGTGACATTTCAATAGGCCGTCAACTTGCCTGTTTGGATGCTCTGTGCTTTTTAGACCACTGAGCTGGTCTGATCACCAAGTGAAAATGGATGAATGTTTCATCTCAAAGCTCAGAGGAGTTGGCTTTAAAAAAAAAAAAAAATAGAGAAACAATCAAATCCATGCAAACATTCCTGTGGGTATTTACAGTCTGTAAAGGATTACCAGTGCAAATCTGAAAACAAGCTTGTGTTTGAAAGGCTTAGCGTCTACATGACAGGTGCCGTCGGAGGATGTATGTTATCTTCTATCAGAAATGAGGAAGGATGGAGATCTGGCATATATTCAGTCATGTGCTGAATTCAGTGATGATCTGTTGCAGAGATGCATTAAAACATCCGACATGTGGCTAAGCTCGAACAGGTGATTCACACTGCAGAGATTGGGCTGGCCAATCCTGGAGCACCTTGACCTTTTTTGCTTTCAGGAACTTTTAGGTGGATGCTGAAGTATGAGAAGGAGCACTATCCTGTTGAAGAATTTGCCCTCTCCTGTGGTTCGTAATGGGCAGCACAGATGTCTTGATACCTCAGGCTGTTGATGTTGCCATCCACTCTGCAGATCTCTCGCACGCCCCCATACTGAATATAAACCCAAACCATGATTTTTCTTTCACCAAACTTGACTGATTTCTGTGAGAATCTTGGGATTTTACTTCCTCCAACATTCTGAAATGCACATTTGATGGAGACTTTACTTTCCCATGAGGCCATGAGAAAGTATTTATGAATGCCAGCAAAGCACACTGGGTCACAAGACAATATGCCACATGTAATATGTCCAAACTTCATTCATATACCTATTTTCACAATATACACAAAGCACTTCAAATGTGGTATCTGCTCATATGGTTCTGTGATTGTCTCATATTTTATGTAAATGGGCCCAATGAATGATATTGGAGATTTTAAATTCAGCTCGGCTCGCTTCAGGATTTCTGGGTTGTGAATGTGACCTCGGTTCACTAAGAAGTCATTGGCACTTTGTCATTCCGGCAGTCGATCATTAACATTCTAACACAAAGGCCATGTACACAGACTAAAAGGAATGTTTTTAAGAGGATTACCCACAGTTCTCGGCTCTTTGTGTTAAAGCGGCGTGTTATCGAGAGCCTTGTTATTGAGTTATCGAGTAAACTTGCTTATTCACCTAACAAGGCAAAAAAAACCTTTAAAAGCAGCAAGTAAAGTCTGACTAATGGAAGGGGATTCTTGATAAAGTGGACTGATGCTAGCGTGTGTTTGGTGTGCGTTTATTTATAGTGAGACTTTAATGAGCGACTGTTTGAAGAGGTGGAAAATGAGTTTGCAGAAAAAGCTTGTGAACTGAATTATAAATCTAATCAAATCTGAGAATTCAATCATATTGGTTTATTAAGTTAATAATAATAATAATAAATTTTTATTTATAAAGCACTTAACATTTTAAGTAAAATCTCAAAGTGCAAAAAAAACATGATGAAATGAAGCAAAATGACTTAAAATCAGCTACCAACTAAGATTTATGATTTAAGAAAGGTCATGTGACACTGAGGCTGGAGTAAGAATATAATAATTACAATAAAGCTTTGACATCGCAGGAATAAATTACATCTTAAGATATATTAAAAAATGAAAACATTTAAACTGTACTAATAGCTCATAATGTCACTGTTTCTACTGTATTTTGACCAAATAAATGCAGCCTTAGAAAATCTTACTAACATCAAACTTTAGATTGGTTTTGCATTATGGTTGGACATTTATTTTGACTAATTTCACTCATTAATCCAGCTTATCGTCATGGAACTGAAATGAGAATACGAATGAAATAATTTACAATCTTTCAACAGCTTAATCTACATATCTTACCACTACAAAATCCAAAACCATTGTTTCATTGCAATAACTGACAAATAGGGACATGCAAGAAAAAAAACATATATATATATATATATATATATATATATATATATATATATATCAATTTAAATTTAATTATTTATTTATGTTTTCTTTCACTAAATAAATGCGTCAAGGTTTAGAGCAATTGTCAAAACAACAGCTTGACAATGTCTGAATAATCTTACTGCTTTCACTCGATAATCCAGCAAGTTTTCATGGAACGTGAATATGAATATGGATGAAATGATACGTGACATGTGAAAAGCTTAATCTACTGAATCACAAAGCTTTGTTTTGTTGCGGTGACTGACAAATAGGAATGTGAAAAACTACATTTCAAATATACAAACAGTGGCTGAACTACATATCAGAAATGATCATTTCAAATAACACATTCTTGTTTTGGAAATGATACATTTATGTTTCAATAAAATATTAAGACCAACAGAAACCTTACGTGCATTATTAAATCTGAATGTTCATCTTGCGCCAAACGATGTGCATGCAATCTCAGAAATGTCAATTCAATTACTGGAATATACTGCCATTTCACGCAACAAAATTTCAAATCAAATCTGAGCCTTGTTACGCATCAACATCAGACATGACCATCTGATTATTATATTCTATATTGGTGTCAGTAATCATAAAAATAATAGTGTAGTGGTTATTACTGCTCATCATGAGAGTAATTTTCAGAGCATCAACAACTACTTAGTGCTCCTCAAAAACTCATTCAGTCGCGTACGCATGATGTTTTCCCCGGAATCACCTGAAGTTTCTCGTATCATCATCCCTATCGCACACACTTTTAGTCACTGACAGAAGGTTTGGCTGCGAGTTGCGACTTGTTGGAGTCGGGCTTTAGTGACGGCGCCTGTCAGATGGCCGACTGAAGGAGGGAGCTTGTTCAGCAGACACATCATGCTCTAATGACCAGGAGATGACAATCAACAGAAGGCCTAACCGCACCATTTACCACAGCTAGAGAAAGACCAACTGACTCTGCACACAGAAAACAAAAATGCATGACAAAGGAGAAATAAATACCAGTGCCAGCTGTAAAGAAATGGGAATTGCTCTAAAACATTTATATTTAAGCATTTAGCAGGCACTTTCAGGCAACGCTTTTTAAAGCAGTTTGTCAAAGAGCCAATAACATTCGTTAAAAAAACAACAACATAACAGTAAATGAGCTGCCACTCTTACATGCTCTTATAAATATGGCACGGCTTCTGAAGAATGCAAATATCTTTGACACGGTAGAAGAAAATATATGTTAATTAACAGTTGGGAATAGCTTGTGATGCATGGGTGTTTTATGTTTATTTATGCTTTTGAATTGCATTATGGGACCTTGATCGCTGCTCTGACAACTTTTGATATTGAAAAGTTTGACAGTGACTTTTATTGACATTTTGTATAATCGTCTCTGCATGTTTTCAACCTAAACTCTGCTGGTTTATACAGTGTAAACGGTGCTAGTTTCATTTTCATAATGACCATAGACATAAACATCACCCTACCCTTTACCTGGAGCCCTATTATACACTGGGTGCAATACACGTGTCCTTTTGCTAGTTTCAACCCGGTGGAGGTTTCATTTTTATGTCCTGCGCCATGTTGTTTAAATAGCAAATGTATTTGTGTCCATTTGTGCACCCATAGGCCTATGCTGGTCTTAAAAATGAGGTGTGCCAAGGTGCATTGTTGACATGTTGTTATTTTGAGGCAACTGAAATAGACCGTGCCATTGACCAACTAAAAGCTGTTCTAATGCCAATGTTGCATTTTTTTTAAAGAGCGTTCATTCGCTCGTTTTTTAAGAGCTTTTCATTTAAAGAGCGCCTGAAGAAGTGATAGGCGCCTAAGGATGAATCCACAACTCACGTACACGCTTATTACACACACAGAGATCCGCAGCAGCACACAAATATCTTTAAATATAAAATAATTAGATTCGTAAATGGATGGTACTGTTGAATTATTTAAGAAAAGAAAAAGTATGAATCATAAAAAAAATTAAGAATTAAGATAATAAAAAATTATTACAAGGCGACACGGTGGCTCAGTGGTAAGCACTGTTGCCTCACAGCAAGAAGGTCGCTGGTTAGAGTCCCGGCTGGGTCAGTTGGCATTTTTGTGTGGAGTTTGCATGTTCTCCCCTTGTTGTCGTGGGTTTCCTCCGGGTGCTCCGGTTTCCCCCACAGTCCAAAGACATGCGCTATAGGTGAATTGAATAAACTAAATTGCCAGTAGTGTGTGTGTGAATGAGTGTGTATGGATGTTTCCCAGTACTGTGTTGCAGCTGGAGGGGCATCTGCTGTGTAAAACATATACTGGATAAGTTGGTGGTTCATTCCGCTGTGGCGACCCCTGATTAATAAAGGGACTAAGCCGAAGGAAAATGAATGAATGAATGAAAAATTATTGTCTACATAAATATAAAAAACACTACTACTACCTCTCACGACTTCTTCCAACACAGGCTCATTGGGAATATGTGCCCAGTGCTACATTTTTGAGAACTGCAAAATATGTGCCCGGGGTACATATGGCTGATTTTGTGTGTAAAACGAAAGTTACGGGGCGGTATTACACCACCATCAATTTCTGTTCGTTTTCGTGCTAACACTGACCTCTGTAATATCTACGTAATACCTACATTGTTGGACTTGGGCTGGTGTATTCGGGGAAATTTTTGTACCCCTTGGTTTCGATTGTGGTCCTGGAAAATCTCTGTTTCAAGGCTTATCTAGCCCTTCCCCATAGCCCAACGCCTTTAAGCTAAAGAGAATTGGGACACACTACCCCTTCACATGAACGTGCAAAATGAGGGGTAGGGGTAAGGGGAAGGGCTAAAGGGTAGAATTGGGATTGGGCCTATGAGTTGGGTTTAGGGAAGAGGGTGGTTGAGTCAGTCAATAGCAAGCTGATATATTATGCACGACAAGTTGCCCGGATTCTCTCATGGTCTCAACTAAGAAGGACATTGAGATTTGCGAAAATGTACACAGCGGCTTCAGGTGGATTTACCAGAAATGCCACTTATGAGAAAACGTGCCCCAGTAATGTATTTGACATTGTCAAAAATGTACACGGCGCCCTCTACTGGATTTGTGAAAACAAAAACGGCAAGCAGAAGTAGCTCTGGGCACATATTTTTTCCGGTTCTCAAAAATGTAGCCTTGGGCACATATGTCCAATGCATCTGGGTTATCTTTACCTCACCAGCTAATTCTGCAATTTAATCTCGCACATGAGCAGATCTGTTTCCAAGCTAGTGTAACATTACATTTTTCCGCTTACCAAGTCTGCCATGGGAGATGAGACTCTGATTGGTTTAATGCATATTACGCCCAAAACACACCCATAACTCATTAATAGATTAAGCACAACCCGTTTAGACCATGCACCAGGCGCAGACCATTTTTCTTAAAATAGCAAAATTGGATTCAGACACGCCCCTAAGTGCACCTGTGCCATGCACTTTAGACCATGCTCTTAGATTGTTAAAACAGAGCCCCCAATCTTTAACCATTAAGCCAATCACACTTTAGAGACTTTCTAGCTGGTTATTGCCACTTGTGCACATTGTGGTTAATTGCTTATGTAAAAAATACATTGGCTTAGATGATTAAATATGAATGTATGTGCGAGTGTGTAGGCTTGTGAGGCTGTGAGCGTTTCTCAGCCCTTCACAGATACGGACGTAGCTCGATATCGCAGAAGCGCTGCATTTTCCAGATGACAGGCTGCGTTCAGTCAGAGAATAGAAAGAGATTAGGTCAACAGATGAGTGTTTGTGAAGCTCAACGCTGCCTTGGGCCCATCTCTGATGAATCGCAAACAGAGAGACGAACGCGGAGAGGTAAAAGGTTAGACAGACGCTCTCAATGCCACGTGAAATATATCTCACATCCTCATAACACAGACAGACACATCAGAGTCGAGATAAGAAATGCAATTTATGATGAAAACCTCACAAGCTTCAGCAGAAGTGTTAATATCAGTTAGTCAATGGTTATTATGACAACCTGAAAGATAAACAAAAATATGCCATCTCAAGTAAGCAAACACTTCTTATTTATATGGCTGGATAACTATTAGATCCAAGTTGTTTAAAAATCATTCTTCAATCATTTTTAAGTAGGGGTGTAACTGAGTATTCTATCCTGGTTTTACAGAAGTCCATATTATTATTCCATATTAAGGTTTTAATGTTAATTTGTATATATATATTTATATTTTCTAATATGGCAAATAATGAAACATGGTAAATAAATATAAAAATTGAGGAAGCTAAATAGTATAAATAAACCAAATTATAATAATAACCCAAATAAACAGATTTAATACACTCACCGGCCACTTTATTAGGTACACCTGTCCAACTGCTCGTTAACACAAATTTCTAATCAGCCAATCACAAGGCAGCAACTCAATGCATTTAGGCATGTAGACATGGTCAAGACGATCTGCTGCAGTTCAAACCAAGCATCAGAATGGGGTTCGCACAGGCTCACCAAAATTGGACAATAGAAGATTGGTAAAATGTTGCCTGGTCTGATGAGTCTCGATTTCTGCTGCGACATTCGGATGGTTAGGTCAGAATTTGGCGTCAACAACATGAAAGCATGGATCCATCCTGCCTTGTATCAACGGTTCAGGCTGGTGGTGGTGGTGGTGTAATGGTGTGGGGGATATTTTCTTGGCACACTTTGGGCCCATTAGTACCAATTGAGCATCGTTGAGCATCGTGTCGTTGAGCATCCCTTTATGACCACCCAACTTCTGACTTCCAGCAGGATAACGCGCCATGTCATAAAGCGCAAATCATCTCAGACTGGTTTCTTGAACATGACAATGAGTTCACTGTACTCAAATGGCCTCCACAGTCACCAGATCTCAATCCAACAGAGCACCTTTGGGATGTGGTGGATGGGAGATTCGCATCTTGGATGTGCAGCCGACAAATCTGCAGCAACTGCGTGACGTTATCATGTCAATATGGACCAAAATCTCTGAGGAATATTTCCAGTACCTTGTTTAATCTATGCCATGATGGATTAAGGCAGTTCTGAAGGCAAAAGGGAGTCTAACCCGGTATTAGTAAGGTGTACCTAATAAAGTGGCAGATGAGTGTAAATTGTAATAAATAATCAATTATATCAATTATATTCATAACATAATATTTTGTGTATTAATTAATTTAGTAAATGGCTATATATAATATATTGGTAAAAATAAAAAAATATAAATACATAAATATTTATAAAAATATTATTATTTATATAATATTATGTAGATTAATATGTCATTAAAAAATTGAATTACTATGAACAAATAAGCATATTAATAAATATTCATGATTAGCATATATGTTATGCATAAAAGAACGAATAAGAAAAACATTGCAAGCAAACTTAAAAACAGTAAAATTTAAATAACATTACTAGTATTCAAATATAAATGATTATTAGAATTTTTTTATACATTGCATTTTATGGTATATTAAAATATTTATCTACATTATAAATACTGTCAATTACTATTATTAATACTATTTCTTAAAAGTAAAACAAATCACATAGTAACCTGTGTTTCAAACTAGCTTATGAGAAGAATATGAAAAGTCTGTCCAACCTTTGCTCTTTGGTATATGTCAACTAGGAGATTTTCATA
>CAIGQV010019186.1:5860436-5878422 GCA_903798115.1 Danio jaintianensis | reverse complement strand
TTACGAGGGAAATGAGGTCAAATCATGCTTGTAGCCTGCATGTGAGATTTTCCAGCTGAAACTCCGTGGAGATTGAACAAATGTAGCTGAAATTTCTGCATTAGCATTAAGAAACTGAACGGAAATCAGAATTATGACCTCCAACTATCTACATGTTCAGCAACACCTGGCGAATGTGATTTATTGACTTCCACAAACTATTTCAAACAGCCCAAAATTAATTTAAAATTGTTACTGTTCCCTTAACATCATGCTGTTCCAAACCTAAATATGATTATTTCATTATTTGTTTCTGTCTATACAGTGAAAGCTGAAAAGTACTTCTACTGTGTGGACAATAAAACTCTGAGACATTTTTCAAAATATATTCTTTTCAAAAAATAAATGTTTGAGATGAGGTTGAGGAAATGATGACAGAACTAGTTTGTCGAGACAAGATTTTCTTTAGAAAGCCCAGCCTTAAATTTTGAAGTAGTTTTAAGAACTTGAAAGGATTAATGTTGCTAACATGTTTCTAGTACAAATTAGCCTGTTGATACCATTTCTGGTATGAATTGGTATGTTGATAACACAAAATAACATAACACAAATTAACGTGTTTCTAGCATGTTGCTAACATGTTTTCTCGCATGAATTACAATGTTGCTAACATGTTTCTAATATGAATGTTATCATAAACTAATATGCTGCCAGCATGTTTACAGCACAAATTAGTACTAGTATGATTAAACTTTGTTATCATGTTGCTAGCATGAATTAGCATTTTCTAGCAGAAACTATGTTCCTAGCATGAATTAACACATTGCTAACATGTTTCTAAAATGAACTACCATTTTGCTACCATGTTGTTATCATGAATTAACATGTTGCTAACATGTTTCTATTGAGAACTGGCATGAAGAAACAAGTTATCGTGATTTAACAAGTTGCTAGCATGTTTCTTAAACAAATGAACATATTGTTTGCATAAATTAGCACGCTAGCTGCATGTGTCTAACAATTAGCATGAATTAACATGTTGTTATCACAAATTAACATGTTGCTGGCATGTTTTTTATTGTGAATTAGCATGAAGAATTGCTAGCAGGTTTTTATTATTTATCAAGTTGCTAGCATGCTTCTAAAACAAATTGATATATTGTTTGCATGAATTAGCACACTGTTAACACATTAGCTTCATGTATCTAACATGAATTACTATGTTGTCAGCATGAATTAGCATGTTGTTATCGCAAATGAACATGTTGCTAGCCTGTTTCTATTGTGAATTAGCATGAAGAATTGCTAGCATGAATTATCACGTTTTCACAATTTAGCAAGTTGCTATCATGCTTCTAAAACAATTAATATATTGTTAGCATGAATTAGCACACTGTTACACATTAGCTTGATGTATCCAACATGAATTACTATGTTGTCAGCATGAATTACTGTGTTAACACATTAGCTGCATGTTTTAAACATGAATTACTATGGTGTCAGCATGAATTAGCATGTTGTTATCGCAAATTAATATGTTGCTAGCATGTCTCTAGCACAAATAAACATGCTGCTAACATGCTTGCAGTATGAAATAAAAAAATATACATATTTTGACTATTCAAATGTTCTTCTATTCTGTCTACTCTATTCAAGCTGGTTTTTGTGCAGGCACTGGAGTGTTTGTTAGCTAACCAGAGCATCTCATTAGGAAGTGAACAGTGAGAGAGCATCAATGGCTGAATTCTCCACTCTTCTGACCGCAAATCTTCATGGATCATTTGATCAGCACTGGGTAATTGGCTCTATCCTTCATGCTCTGTGAATTTACCTTTCAGCTCAAGGCAATCTTTAATAGTCCAAAAAGGCCAACTGTAATAAAGGTCATTCTTTTTGTTTAGGATCTGTACATTTATATCTTCAAGCGCAACAAGCAGTACAAGTTTTCTTCTTTTTTTTTGGTCTTTTTAGCACTATTACCACTTTTGTTATTTAACCAAAACCAAACATTTTCATTACACTAAATAATGAATTCAGCATGTTATTGGTTCGTCAGTCTAAGATGAAGTTGAGACACTCAAAGGTTATTTTAGGACACTTACCAGGTCAGTTTTGGTCAGTTCCTGAAACTCGGAGGCGTAATATGAAGGTGTTTTGCCGAAGCTGTTGCTCTCGCTGGGAGGTTTGTTTGGTTGTGCATGCTGGCGGTAAGTGGCACTTTTAGGAGTCCAGCAAAAAAGGTTGATGGATTCGCGGACACAGCGTTCAATGTCGATCTCTGAATGCAAAACAACAACAACAACAAGAGAGAATGGTCACACTATGAAATGCAGTCTGAAAAGTTTATCATTTGAAAACTGGCAGTCAAATTACAGTTACATCCCAGGTGTATTATAGATTATCAAAATACTACTTATTTATTTACTTTATTTATTAAAGCAAGCTGTGATCGTCAATTAATGTAAATTAAAATTCTCTAATTCTTTAATTATTTTATATACCAACATACTGCTGCAAATAAGTGGTCTTACTTGAAATTGTGAAGACATATTTTCAGTCATTTATAAAATAAAACCAAATTATAATATTACTGAAAACAGACACATTGGGAAAAAAAAATCTGTAATTCATTCATTTTCCTTCGGCTTAGTCCCTTATTTATCAGAGGTCGCCACAGCGGAATGAACCACCAGCTATTCTGGTATATGTTTTACGCAGTGGATGCTCTTCCAGCCGCAACCCAGTACTCGGAAACACCCAATTCACCTATAGCACATGTCTTTGGACTGTAGGGGAAACCGGAGCACCCAGAAAAAACCCACGTCAACACAGGGAGAACATGCAAACTCCACACAGAAATGTCAACTGGCCCAGCCGGGACTCAAACCAGCGACCTTCTTGCTGGGAGGCAACAGTGCTAACCACTGAGCCACTGTGCCGCCCAACAATCTGTAATACTTTCGTTTAAGAAACAATTCTCAATATTTAACTATACTGGATGATTTTATTTCACATCCCTAATCCTACTCAATATCTTAATTCTCTACTATTACTAATTATTAAAATGTTTATTAAAATTCACTTTAATGTGTGATATGACTAAAAATATGATATGGTCATAAACAGATAGTTTCTCAATTGAAATTAGTAGTGGCTTGGACCAGGAAACAGTATTTCATACGTCACGACTTAACAAATGGATATGCGCTTGAGCTCAAACACGCTCACTGGCAGAGTGAAAAACAAAAGATTAAATGCTATTGGATGTTTTTTTTTTAAGAGCTACAAATGGCCCTGCCCCATCTTTATGTTTCACTTCAAATTGTCACACATTGAACAGAAATGCACATTTTAAAGCAATTGACCAGATCTTTAAACTTTGTTTACCTTAAAAAATTGGTTGATGATTAACTTATTAAAATAAGTAAAAATGTAATATCCTTTTTACAGTCTTAATGCTAAATCCATAACTTGTCTCTTGTATTTTTATTCAGAGCTGCCTAGACCTAAACTCATATCTGTTAACTAACAGTTCCGTATTTTGTGTTTTCCGTTTATTTACAGTTGTGAATTGCATTGAGATGTTGATCTCTGCTCTGTCGACTTTTGATAAATTCAACTCTACAGTTTAACAAACTGTTTGAAAGTTTGAAGTAATATAATGTATAAGAAATAATATATAGAGAAATAGGGGTGACATGGTGGCGCAGTGGGTAGCGCTGTCGCACCACAGCAAGAAGGTTGCTGGTTCGAGCCTCGGCTGGGTCAGTTGGCATTTCTGTGTGGAGCTTGCATGTTCTCCCCTTGTTCACTTGGGTTTCCTCCGGGTGCTCCCCACACGTCCAAAGACATGCGCTATAGGTGAATTAGCTAAGCTAAAATTGTCCGTAGTGTATGTGTGTGAATGGGAGTGTATGGGTGTTTCCCAGTGATGGGTTGCAGCTGTAAGGGCATCCGCTGCGTAAAACATATGCTGGATAAGTTGGCGGTTTATTCCGCTGTGGCGACCCCAGATTAATAAAGGGACTAGGCTGAAGGAAAATGAATGAATGATATAGAGAAATAAGTGTGTAAAACAACAGAAAATGTACTGGCAGTTTATTACATGGTTTTGTACTGTAATTTACAACACCAACCTAGACAATATATTACTTTAAACTATTAAAAATGTTCATAAAAGTCTTTTTTTTTTTTTTACTTTTCAAGGTTAAAGTTGTTGGAAGAAAGGTCAAGCTCCCACAATGCAATTTAAAAGCATAAATAAATAAATGAATAAATAAAAACATGAATCACAAAATACAGAAAATATATATACAGTAACAGTATGCTACTGAATCTTTTTTCAAAGCTGTTTAAATATCTTGAGCACTAAAAACAACAACGTCATGCTCGCTCATTCGGCAAAAACCACAGGAGAATCACAGACTGCCTAACTTCCTCCTAATTAACCTTGGACGACATTAGAAAGCGTCTCCAGAGAGCCTTCGCTTCAATTGATCCACTGACTCTCTGCCAAAGCCTCCGTCAGACCCAAACAAAATTTAGTGAAGACATCAACACTTGATTCACACTCTCACAAGAAGCAGAAGAAGAGAAGAGGAGATTCTGCAGCTTCCTTCAAAGGCAACTCTCTTGAGCCACGCGCCTTAAACCGGAGATTAAAGTAACAGGGATACAAACAAATCAGGAATCCTCTCCTAGCAATCTTGCCCGCTTCCAATCCTGTTAGTGGAAAAAAAAAAAAAAAAAAAGTAGCCCTAATGAAGTGCTTTAGCATGCTTGGCCTACTATTCAAATCAAGCCAAGTGTGACAGCTGCATTTTATTTAAGAGGATGTGATCTGAATCCTGGATTAGAAGCGCTGGACTTGCACTGAAGGATTGTGATTACTGTTCTCTATAGCTGGAAAAGGCCAGAGAAAGAGTGTGAGATACAGTATAGAGAAAGAGAAGCTGTAACTACTTAGACAGAATCTCAATGCAGCATAACAGACCCAAAAGGTATGTCTCACTGGACATACAGACTGTATTAGCCCTCCTGTTTTCTTCTTGAGAAACTCTTATTTTCTTAGTTTAGATGGAAGAAATATATATATATTTCTAACATAATATATGTATATATATGTACAGTTGAAGTCAGAATTATTAGCCCCCCTGTATGTTCTTTCCCCCAATTTCTGTTTAACACATTTCTAAACAATAGTTTTAATAACTAAGTTCTACTAACTGATTTCTTTTATCTTTGCCATGATGACAGTACTGATGAAATAAAAATTTACAAATTAACAATAATATATTTATAACTGAAAAGTTATTTTCTTTGGTTAATTTAAAACTCTAGCAGCCCAGGTGACAGAGACATTACACCTATTGCCTTCCTGAGCTCTGGCTCAAGTGATGCAAATGCTATGGGCAGGGTCTCAACGACTGTGACTTTGTCTTTGTGAATCCATTCAGGCCAAAGAAACTTTTTTTGTTGATAAACTTGTGTGGTCAATGGCTGGGAAGGTTCTTTTACTTATCTACTTCATTTGCATGCTTTGTTTAGTCACCTTCACCTTTTAAGGCTGATTTATACTTCTGAGTAGAGTGATCAACGTGACCCACGGCGCCTGCCTTGCGCGTATACGTGCATTTATACTTCTGCGTGCTGTTTGTGTTGATCTGCAATAACACTTCCGAAACGCTGAAATAAAACAAATAAGACTTTCTCCAGAAGAAAAAATATTATAGTAAATACAGTGAAAAATAGCTTGCTCTGTTAAACATAATTTGGGGAATAGTTGAAAAAGAAAACAGGAGGGTTTATAATTGACTTCAACTGTATATCTGTCAACCTCTTATGCTGAATCTCCATGCATTTAGCAGTAAATTCAAAAGCAATAATGCCAAAACTGTGCGTTTTGCCAAAAAGGTGACAATCTTGCCTCCCTGGAACTGCTATTTGTATGGCACACAGAGCTTCTGTCTATGTGATGTGTTTTAAATCTATCTCCTACGAGGCTTCATTCCAGTTTAGATGGCAAGCAAGGCTCTGGAACCGAGACAGGAGGAGGAGGATGAATGCAAACAGCATGAGAGATGAGTCTCCAATCAGTCCGTGCATTAGAGACTGAGACAGATGATCCGCCTCTCCTCCAAAAAAATCACCTCCCCGTCCCTCCTTCAACTGACCCAAATCTACAGGCAGAGATGAGCAACGACAGACAGGGTCTGGAGGTTACAGACACTCGCCGATCATAATTACGGTGCTTCGTCACCTCTGCCATAACTCTAATACAACACCGTCCCAATCACAGAGGATTCTTCACAGGGCTGCTTCACAGTGTGCATTAGGAGTGGGAGGGTTCACAAAGTCGTCAGATCTGTGGTCACGTTTTTTGGTTTGATTCGGTTTACATTGTAAAAAAAAAAAAAAAAACATTTCAATTTAAACACCATTTAGAAATACCATACATCGCCTTCTGGCAAAACTAAGTTCCTCATTTATTTCAAAACCAATTCCAGTTACTCCTGAAATATGTGCTTTGGGTTTATTTCCTGCATGTTTTTGTAAATTATCAGGTTATCAAACTAAAATGATTGACATGTGACTTGTTATTGCAAGACGTTTGATAACACTCTATTGGAAGAATCTAGAAAGTTCATCCATTGACCACTGGTTGAAAGATTGGTCACATTACACTGCACTGGAAAGAATTACAATAAGGGGTAAACTAAAGGACTAAATTTGGGATCTGTTTATACAGTTTCTGGAACAAAACCAAACATGGGCACAAGCAACAAATACCTCTCACTCTACTGACTACTCTCACTCTAGCAGAAATGCATTATATTGTTTTATTAGTCTTAGCCCATGTATAATGCCTCATTCACGCTAGCAGCGACTTTGTAGCTGCCTGTAGCTCTGTGTAGCGATTGAAGTTGCTAGTGGGCATTCCCACCTTGAGTTTGCTTAGGTAGTGTTTATGGTGATATTCACACATCATGATTTTGCCAAGTCTGATGCGATCCTGGATTAACATCTATGTTGATCCTGGAACATCATTTTTGTTTGAAAATGTAATCCATAACTATTAATAGTTGAATAATAGTTGGATAACAATCATGTAGAAGTGCATAAACCTAACTGCAACTGTAACCAGTCGCCAATGGTTGCTGTCGCTCACGTAGACGGAGGTCGCCGAAAGTTCCCAGCCCTCTGCTGAAATGAATAGTCGCTTGTACTGTGAATGCAGCTTAACAAAATCTTTACCTGTTTAAATGAATTTGGATGCTTTGGGGGAGTTAAAATGATAAAAAAAAGTGTAATTTTATGTTAAATTTCATGTGCTTTTTTTACAATTAATTTTTTTTTATAAAAAAAAAATGCCATACATAAGTGTAAAATACAGAGCCTTATAATCTACCATTTAAAGTATTAAAAAAATTCTCAAGGCCATGTATTCTAATTTCAGTGAATGGTAATGACAACAGAACACTAATTTTACTTTCACTTTAGGGCGTACTCACACTAGGCATGGTTGCAATGAACCGTGCCGGGGCACGATTGTCCCTCCCCTCTCCCCCTCGGCCTGCACTCACGTTGCATTTTACCTTCCAAGCCTGAGCACGTTTACGTCATTGAGGATGTGACTGTTCAGTTTAACAGATGAGAAGTGCTCTCGCTCATGGGGATTGCTTTAGTTCAATTGTTTTGTATTATTTTAAGTAGTTTGGGACGCAGTGACATACAGCCAAATCTTTTGCTGAACAGATCCACCACTTTTGACGCTCATAAACTTTAATAAAATCATAGTGCTGCACATATAAGGTGATTTGCTGAAGGTATCAGCTGATGTGCAGTGAGAAGTTTGCATCTTTAATAAACTATGACAGTTTGCGTTCAATGAAAAGTTAGAATGATTAATAAATCCATATGAAACAATCACTTAAAAGTGACATCGCATCTTCAGTTTCGGGCTCAGGCGTGCTTTGCACTCACAGTAAAAGCGTACCGCGCCAAAGGCTAACTTAACCGTGCCCTGACACACCTCTTCCAAACGGGCCAGGGCCGGCCAACTGAACGGAGCACTCACACTTATCAAACGAACCGGGAAATGGGGGTCAAATGCGCCCGGGCACGGTTCGGATATCCTAGTGTGAGTACACCCTTAGACGACCTGTTAAATATGGGTATTCTGGTGTTACGTTACATGCAATTCCATCTATATGTTGCAGCACAAGAACATGTCGAATAAAAAAAGAAAGTATTGAGTTTCTGCCTGGAACCATCTTATCTCTAGCATTATCCAGAATGTTCTCCAATCCCAAACCCAACAGACTGGCATGGAAGAAACGAGTAAAGATATTCAGTCGCAGTGCATGAATGTTGCATGAAACACCGGCATCTTCCAGCACAGTTTTCCCAGTGAAGCCTAGACAAATATCAAGTGATCGAGTGACAGATCAGGCTGAGCATTCCACATTTCCTCCTCATAAACAGAGCTTTCGTCACAGTGTTCTTTAATACCTTTCACACTGCATTAAGCAGACATGCGTGAAGGGGTAGTAAAACGGGATAAAAACTAAAAGCCAGACTACAAAATCCTACTGACGTCATACGTAACATAAATCAGACATCTGCAGGATGTGAAACAGACATTATCACTGTAATGGCAATACCTGCTACACCTGTATTTTAGTGTAAACAGTGGTTATTATTATGGGAAATCATTGGAAGGGTAAATAACTGTGGTTAAAATACTTTTCCAACTTCACATGGTACCAATGTGCTACAAAACAAATGCTAACTGTGTGCTAAATCAAAGTACAGTTATACTAGCATAGTACTAAAACATAATAGCAATGTCTTACAACAAACTAGCAGTGTTAACTGCTAGCACTGCGCTATATGATAGTAGAAACAGGCCAGCAGTGTTAGATATGCTGGACATGCTAACAGTAAGTTAGAAGCCTCATAAACATGTTAGCTGTGCAATAAATGAGGCTTAGAAATGTGTTAAATTTAGAAACATGCAAACAATGTCAAAATGTGTTAGCAGCAGTGCATTTAGCAATGTTAACCTGCTAGCAATGTTTTAAACATGTCAGCGGTGGAGTAAACTATGCTACACACATGCTATCAATGCACTAAATCACATTAGAAATGTGGGCATTGTTTTGAAACATACTCAGAGAGCTAGAAATATGCTAGCGATGTAAAATAGGTTAGCTTTTATAACAAGCCTTGTTAGAAACATGCTAGTAATGTTTAAAACACTTTAAATAGTGTGCTAAAACATGCAAGCAGTGTGTTAAATCATGCTAGAAATAGTTGCTAAGTTGCTAATGTGTTTCTATGGTAATTTAGAACAATACTATCATTTTAGCAGGTTCTTGGCATATTTTAGCATATGTGAGCTCCGTTCTGTCATTTGATACATACACTCACTGACCACTTCATTAGGTACATCTTACTAGTACCGGGTTGGACCCCCTTTTGCCTTCAGAACTGCCTTAATCCTTTGCGGCATAGATTCAACAAGGTACTGGAAATATTCCTCAGAGATTTTGGTCATTATTGACATGATAACATCACGCAGTTGCTGCAGATTTGTCGACTGCACATCCATGCAGTCGACAAAATCGACAAAATCAGTCGACGAATCTTTCGTTTCACCACATCCCAAAGGTGCTCAATTGGATTGAGATCTGGTGACTGTGGAGGCCATTTGAGTACAGTGAACTCATTGTCATGTTCAAGAAACCAGTCTGAGATGATTCGCGCTTTATGACATGGCGCATTATCCTGCTGGAAGTAGCCATCAGAAGATGGGTACACTGTGGTCATAAAGGGATGGACATGGTCAGCAACAATACTCAGGTAGGCTGTGGCGTTGACACAATGCTCAATTGGTACTAATG
Source organism: Danio jaintianensis (assembly GCA_903798115.1). Lineage (NCBI taxonomy): Eukaryota > Metazoa > Chordata > Actinopteri > Cypriniformes > Danionidae > Danio > Danio jaintianensis. The sequence continues at coordinate 5,868,538 of CAIGQV010019186.1, read as the reverse complement.
GGCCTAAAGTGTGCCAAGAAAATATCCCCCACACCATTACGTCACCACCAAAAGCCTGAACCGTTGATACAAGGCAGGATGGATCCATGCTTTCATGTTGTTGATGCCAAATTCTGACCCTACCATCCGTATGTCGCAGCAGAAATCGAGACTCATCAGACTAGGCAACGTTTTCCAATCTTCTGTTGTCCAATTTTGGTGAGCTTGTGCAAATTGTAGCCTCAGTTTCCTGTTCTTAGCTGACAGGATTGGCACCCGATGTGGTCTTCTGCAGCTGTAGCCCATCCGCCTCAAGGTTGGACGTGTTGTGCGTTTAGAGATGCTCTTCTGCATACCTCAGTTGTAACAAGTGGTTATTTGAGTTACTGTTGCCTTTCTATCAGCTGGAACCAGTCTGGCCATTCTCCTCTGACCTCTGGCATCAACAAGGCATTTGTGCCCACAGAACTGCCGCTCACTGGATATTTTCTCTTTTTCAGACCATTCTCTGTAAACCCTAGAGACGGTTGTGCGTGAAAATCGCAGTAGATCAGCAGTTTCTGAAATACTCAGACCAACAACCATGCCATGTTCAAAGTCACTTAAATCACCTTTCTTCCCCATTCTGATGCTCAGTTTGAACTGCAGCAGATTGTCTTGACCATGTCTACATGCTTAAATGCATTGAGTTGCTGCCATGTGATTGGCTGATTAGAAATTTGCATTAACGAGAAGTTGGACAGGTGTACCTAATAAAGTGGCCGGTAAGTGTATATATCATGTAGCATTACATAATATTAAGACAAAATATGAAGAAATAAATGTATAAATGTTACATCTCTGCAATATCTCATTTGCTACCATTAAGCAGTATCAATGCAGTACTAATCCACCAATATACTACCCTCTCTTACAGGCATTAATATCAGAACAACCCTCATATTAAAAATGTATATCCGTTGAGCTCTTACACTGAATAGCACCCGGAGACATGGCTTCTTCTTGACAGAACGGATTAATGTTAGCGTGTCCATTCAGAGTCTAAAAAATAATGACAAAGTGAAAAGACTCTGAATCCGCACCATTTAACACCTACTGGTTCGTGAATGCATTTCATCACTGACATCATCTTCCAACCCACTATCCAGAATGCGTAAAAGAGGAAATAAAAAAATGGCCTTGACATAAATTATAGCGGTTAGCTAAATTCCTCTTTATGAGGGAATATAAAAAAGACTAGGGATAAAAATTGACCTCTGTGAACTTTTCCCAATGAATACAGCTTGCTATTGTGATATAAAAATGAAAGGTATGTCTGCACTTCTGGGCAAAACAAAACATGCAATCTCGTATACAAACCCAGCCTCTGTGGCTTAATCAGTAACCTGCGTGAGAGAATTAAAATGAAAAAGTCTAACGTGTTATTAACAAGTTGAGACGTTTGTGTATGGGAGGCAGGAATTACAAGGCACGGATTCACCAGCTCTATATTTAGTGCTAATAGTGAGCAAAGTAAATAGAGTCATGTAGCGACAAGCGGGTCAAGCTAACATGTTTAGACGGAGGAATGTGATGACTACTTAACATATCAATAGAGAAATGTCTTATTTAATGCTGCTGGAATGGAAGTCTGGCAGGGGCATAAATTAATAATGCACTATAAAGTGTACAGTGTAAAATGAGGTTCTGGGGAAGCAATATAACTAAAACGGTTTCTCCACATCAAGACTCTTTCTTACCTGCTTGTACTTGGGATTTAAACAAACTTTAGACTGTAACTTAAAAATCCTGTCATCTTTTATTCTTTTCAGACCCCCTTTTTTATTCGGTAAAACACAAAACAGGACATTCTGAGGAGTGTGGTTGGTGATTTTTTCATTTAATTAACAATAAATGTTCACTGTAAACTATGCAAACTATTACCAGTACTATTATATATTATGCAAAAATAAATACATTATGAATAAAATATCATAAATATTATGGCTAAAAGAAACGGTGTACTATATTCAGATTATGGAGTCATACAAAAAAAATTTAATTAAGAATCAAGAATCATTCGATTGATTCAAATCGAGGAATCGGTTCATCTTATTTTCAGATATATGATTCAGTTTATTCAGTTCTTGGGTTCAGTTTTGAACTTTTTGGGTTACATTTTTTTTTTTTTTTTTTTCTTGGGTTCAACTGATCCAGTTCTTAGTTCATGGATTAGTGGATGGATTCAGTTCATTTAGCTCTCGAGTTCACTTTATTCCATTCAGTTCTTGGTTTCAAGTTCTTAAGCTAATTCTTTGGGTGATCCAGTTCATTCAGTTCAGTTCAGTTTAATCCATTCAGTTGAATCAGCTCTTGAGGTCAGTTGATACAGTTCTTGTGTTGATATGGTTCATTCACTTCCTGTGTTCATTTTATCCAATTCAGCTCAGTTGACCCAGTTCTTATAATCAGTTTATTCAGTTATTGTGTAAATTAACCCAGTGTTTGGGTTCAGTTTAATCAATTAATTTCTTGAATTTAATTGATGCCATGCTTTGGTTCAGTTCATTCAGTTATTGGATTCAACTGCTCCATTTTTTTGTTATTGTTCAATTCTTGGGTGGATTCAGTTTATTTGGTTCTGGGGTTCACTCAATCCAGTTCCGGAGTTCAATTGATCCAGTTAAGCTAATTCTTGGGGTGATCCAGTTCATTCAGTTCAGTTTAATTAATTCAATTGATTCAGTTCTTGAGTTCAGTTGATACAGTTCTTGAGTTGATATGGCTCATTCACTTCTTGGGTTCATTTGATCAAATTCAGTTCAGTTGACCCAGTTCTTGGAATCAGTTCATTCAGTTATTGTGTAAATTAACCCAGTGTTTGGGTTCAGTTTAATCGATTAATTTGTTGAATTTCATTGATGCCATGCTTTGGTTCAGTTCATTCAGTTATTGGATTCAACTCATCCATTTTTTGTTGTTGTTCAATTCTTGGGTGGATTCAGTTTATTTGGTTCTCTGGTTCAATTAATTACATTCAGTTCTTGGGTTTACTCAATCCAGATCCAGGGTTCAGTTGATCCAGTTAAGATAATTCTTGGGGTGATCCATTCAGTTCAGTTCAGTTTAATAAATCAATTGATTCAGCTCTTGGGTTCAGTTGATCCAATTCTTAAGTTCAATCTTTGAGTTGAGCTGGTTCCTTTTATTCAATTATGGGGTTTAATTGATCTTGGAATCCCGTGTAATTTTTTCACAAGTTTAGTCGATTCATTTCTTGAATTGAATTGATGCAGTTCTTGGATTAAGTTCATTCAGTGCATTCAGTTGATAAGGCTTTTGAGTTCACTTAGCTCAGTCACAATCACAGTAATTAAGCATAAAAATTGTCATTATAATAAGATCTTAAACTTCAGTTTGTTCAGCATTAAAATGATGTGCTTGGCTTAAGAACAGTTGGACTATGGTACTACTGATTCTGATGATACTCTCCTCATAAAATTTTGCAGTTAAATTATTCCCCACACAGCAATGCCATGTGGTATAGCGGTAAAAATAAGTATCATTGATTCATGAATCTTTTCGCTGAATGATGGCTGGATTTCCAAACGCATCAAATATGGAGGAACAAGTGCTTCTGATTACCACTGGTGTGCAGGATTGGAAATAGTTAAAAAGACCACATTTTCAAAATATCCACGTTCTTAAAATCTACTAATACCAACAGGCTTAGAGATTGGGTTGAAAAAAAAAATGCATTTAAACCTGCAAAGTGGTGTATTCAACATCTGTGCGTGCTTGAGTCCGCAGGTGCTTGACTGCAGAGAATCGAGAGGAAACTGGTAAGCAGCAAAATATTTTACCTATAAAAGGAGTTTTCTCCCTTCGACTTTCATGTGGCTTGCCAGCAAAAAGAACAGAACTATGAAATCCCTAAATCTCAGCGATATCGACCCTGCGCCTGTTTGGATACACCGGCCTCCTTCTTCCAATGGCTTTTAAATGTTTAATGTCACTCTCTCCTTTGCGACCAGGAAACAGCCATTTTAAACGAGCGATTTGGAAACAAACGAAGCAAAACAATCTCAAGATGCGAGATAATAGCCCACATCATGGACGCCTGCCAAGAGGTTCAGTAACTGTAGAGGCAGACGCAAGGCAAATCAAGGTATTTGAGGCATGAGTGTGGCTCGACTATGGAGCCAGATCAGTCTCAAAAATAACACATTTACAAAATAAAATTCATACACAATTTACATTTACAAAATTCAATTCAATTCAATTCATCTTTATTTCTATAGCGCTTTTACAATGTAGATTGTGTCAAAGCAGCTTCACATAGAAGATTATAGTGAATTGGAATGGTGTCCGTTCAGTTTTTAGAGTTTAAGTTCAGTTCAGTTCAGTGTGGTTTAATTTTCACTGCTGAGAGTCTAAACACTGAAGAGCAAATCCATTGATGCGCAGCTCTACAAGTCCCGAACCATGCAAGCCAGAAAATTGAATTTGTAAACTCAAAACAATTCGTAAATACACAAATCCAATTCATAAATTCAAAACACAATTTATAAATGCACAAAACAGTTCTTAAATACGCAAATCCAATTCGTAAATTTAAAACACAATTTGTAAATACACAAAGCACAATTCGAAAATTGAAAACACAATGTGTAAATTCACAAGTAAAAAATATTAAATATTTCCCCAAATGAATTGGATGGGTGCATTTATGAATTGAATTCACAAATTGTGTTTTGAATTTACGAATTGTGTCTTGCGTATTTACGAATTGTGTTTTGCGTATTTACGAATTGGATTGTTGTATTTACAAATTGTGTTTTTAATTTATGAATTGTGGTTTGCGTATTTATGAATTGTGTTTTGAATTTACAAATTTTATTTGCATATTTACGAATTGTGTTTTGAATTTACGAATTGGATTGTTGTATTTACAAATTGTGTTTTTAATTTATGAATTGTGTTTTGAAATTACAAATTGTGTTTTGAATTTACAAACTGTGTTTTGCGTATTGTGTTACGAATTGTGTTTTACATTTACAAATTGTGTTTTGCATATTTATAAATTGGATTTGCATATTTATGAATTGTGTTTTGAATTTATGAATTGTATTGTGCATTTACGAATTGTGTTTTGAATTTTCGAATTGTGTTTGCCGTATTTATGAATTGTGTTTTGAATTTACGAATTGTGTTTTGAATTTACGAATTGTGTTTTGAATTTATGAATTGGATTTGCGTTTTTTACAAATTGTGTTTTGAATTTACAAATTGCATTTGCATATTTACAAATTGTTTTGAATTTACCAATTGTGTTTTGCGTATTTATGAATTGTGTTTTGAATTTACAAATTGTGTTTTGCGTATTTGCGAATTGTGTTTTGAATTTACGAAATGGATTGTTGTATTTACAAATTGTGTTTTGAATTTACAAACTGTGTTTTGCGTATTGTGTTACGAATTGTGTTTTGAATATACGAATTGTGTTTTGCGTATTTACGAATTGGATTTGCATATTTATGAATTGTGTTTTGAATTTACGAATTGTGTTTGGTGTATTTATGAATTGTGTTTTAAATTTACGAATTGGATTTGCGTATTTACGAATTGTGTTTTGAATTTATGAATTGGATTGGTGTGTTTACGAATTGTGTTTTGAATTTACGAATTGTGTTTTGCGAATTAATTTATTGTGGTGGGGGCGGCACGGTGGCTCAGTGGTTAGAACTGGCTGGGCCAGTTGGTGTTTCTGTGTGGACTTTGCATGTTCTACCCGTGTTGGTGTGGGTTTCCTCCGGGTGCTCCGGTTTCCCCCACAGTCCAAAGACAAGCGCTATAAGTGAATTGGGTAAGCAAAATTGGCCGTAGTGTATGAGTGTGTGAGTGCAAGAGTGTATGGGTGTTTCCCAGTACTGGGTTGCGGCTGGAAGGGCATCCGATTGGGTAAAACATATGCCGGAATAATTGGTGGTTCATTCTGCTGTGGCGACCCCTGATAAATAATTGACTTAGCTGAAGGAAAATTAATTAATGAATGAATTGTGTTTTGCCTATTTACGAACTGTGTTTTGCGTATTTACGAATTGTGTTTTGAGTTTACAAATTAAATTTTGTAAATGGGCGGCATGGTGGCTCAGTGGTTAGCACTGTCGCCTTACAGCAACAAGGTCGCTGGTTCGAGTCCGGGCTGGGCCAGTTGGCGTTTCTGTTTGGAGTTTGCATGTTCTGATGATTTTTTTTTGTAAATGTGTTATTTCTGAGACTGATCTGGCTCCATACTCGACAGCATGTGGTGGAAGAAATGACAGCCGTGACCTTCTCGAACATAAGTGTCTGCTCGTTCATCCACGTTCGCCAGGAACTCCCGCCCCATGCCGTGTTAATTACACTGCTGTCACAATTACAGACAGAAAAGAGAAGGGATGCCAATCCCTGGAGACCTCCGTTCAACCTGCGAATAAAAAAAGCCCCATCCTCGGCTTCAAAAGCAAAACTTTCAAAGGAGTTTAATTCTCTGAGTGCTTGAGTGTTTGTGGATTTTTCACAGCATAATGCTACTAGTCAGTAAGCTGACAAAATGCTGCTTTGAAACAAATTCCCTGTTTTGTGAATACAGATGCTCTGCATATGCCCAAAAACCCCCCACAAAAAACCCCAGGCAACACTTTCTCACTTCCCCGGAGAGAAATAATATGACATGTTTGTAAATAATTCTCTCTAAGTTTTTCCTCTAATGCATAAAATCCTACCTAGGAAACTAGCTGAGCTTTGTAAAAGTACTGCGGCAGTACCATGGTACAGTCAGTGCAGATGATAAAACTATGGTCCTTCAACATGTCATTGTATTATGCGATTCTTTTTCTGCAGTGAATGAGAGATTGACATGCGCAGTACCAGTGACTCATTCTGTTTAATGCTCATCTTGTGTTTGCACTGTTGAATGCAAAACTGAACATTAAAATGTATTGACCTGATAATGAAAACTGAGATAGATTTCAAAAATGATCACAGAATACTATTGTACTGCTACAGTACATTACATGCCCGAAATCAAAGTAGATGCCATGACACTGTACTGCATGTGTCCAAATATGTTGATATTACCATGGTAGTGCATCTAAAAAAATCATGGCATTTATTAGAAAAGAGAGCATAACATATGGAGCAACAAAAATCACTTTTTTATCTTGAAAATACATTCAAATGCAATTAGTACCAGTGTTGTCATGATACTGGAATTCGGTACCAATCACTACTGAAATTTTAAAAACGAACATTTGAGCATGTTCTTAAACAGCGCTGATTTGCCATTGTGTTCACGTGCTCAACAGAAATGACTGTGATTGGCCGTGAAGGTCATCAGTACACAGAACTTACCGCTGTTTACTGAGTGTAACTACAGATACAGGGACACTGGTGTGTTTCAACGCCATGAAGATCATGGGCCATTATTTTAAAGCGTTACCCATATTCCTCATAATTCATACAGAAATATCCTCATTTCAAAGGTCAACAGCATGACGCTGAACGTCAGACTGCAGATACTTCTAGAGCCCAGTAGATTACCATGATGTAACACTGACTAACAGGTTTTGGCACAGTCTGACAGCTGGAAAACAGCACTACTAGTTAATCTGGCTGCAGGAAGTGATCAAACTCAGCCCACGGTTCATCCGCTGCCAACCAGTAACTGATGGAGGAAAGTCCTGTAACATTTCTGAAGCTATTTCCAGTCTTGTCAGTGACAGATGCTTATTAGCCACTTGTAGTCAGATCCTCTTTTTGTCAAAATGTGATTTGTGCTTGGCTTCCAGCTGGATCTTTGTCTCCTGACAGGATGGAGTAATGGTGTGTCTCGCAGGCTGCTGTGTCTATGGCACATTTCTCTGTGATTACTGGTGCGGTGCGTTTTTTTGCTGATGTTAAAGCTGATTTGGTTGGAATTTTGCTTTTGCCTTTTCTAATTTTTTGCACAAGAAGTGATGTTTATGTTTCATATTTATCTTTCTATACAAAATAAATAAATATATAAAATGACAGCATTAGATTCTATGCAGTCCTGTCTAGAAACAGCCTACTATAATAATAATAATAATAATAATAATAATAATAATAATAATAATAAT
>CAIGQV010019186.1:5845078-5860426 GCA_903798115.1 Danio jaintianensis | reverse complement strand
ATAATAATAATAATAATAATAATAATAATAATAATAATAATAATAATAATTCCTTACATTTATATAGCGCTTTTCTGGACACTCAAAGCGCTTTACACATTTTTTTGTGAGGGAATCTCCTCATCCACCACCAGTGTGCATCCTTCACCTGGATGATGTGACGGCAGCCATATTGCGCCAGACCGCACACCACACACTAGGGCTGCACAATTCTGGCTAAAATGAGAATCAAATTTTTTTTTGCTTAAAATCAAGATCCCGATTTTCTGATAGATGTAAAATAATGTTTAATAAGAGTAAGCTATTATTATTGTTATTTCTCAAACACATGGTAAAACAACAATAATAATATTAGGCCTATGTGTAGGTCTACTGTTGGTTAAAATGCTAAATTTTGTATACAGTCGTGGCCAAAAGATTTGAGAATGACATAAATATTGGAAATTGGAAAAGTTGCTGCTTAAGTTTTTATAATAGCAATTTGCATATACTCCAGAATGTTATGAAGAGTGATCAGATGAATTGCATAGTCCTTCTTTGCCATGAAAATTTACTTAATCCTGAAAAAAACTTTGCACTGCATTTCATTGCTGTCATTAAAGGACCTGCTGAGATCATTTCAGTAATCTTCTTGTTACTCAGGTGAGAATGTTGACGAGCACAAGGCTGGAGATCATTATGTCAGGCTGATTGGGTTAAAATGGCAGACTTGACATGTTAAAAGGAGGGTGATGCTTGAAATCATTGTTCTTACATTGTTAACCATGGTGACCTGCAAAGAAACGCGTGCAGCCATCATTGTGTCGCATAAAAATGGCTTCACAGGCAAGGATATTGTGGCTACTAAGATTGCACCTAAATCAACAATTTATAGGATCATCAAGAACTTGAAGGAAAGAGGTTCAATTCTTGTTAAGAAGGCTTCAGGGCGTCCAAGAAAGTCCAGAAAGCATCAGGATGGTCCCCTAAAGAGGATTCAGCTGCGGGATCGGAGTGCCACCAGTGCAGAGCTTGCTCAGGAATGGCAGCAGGCAGGTGTGAGTGCATCTGCACGCACAGTGAGGCGAAGACTTTTGGAAGATGGCCTGGTGTCAAGAAGGGCAGCAAAGAAGCCACTTCTCTCCAAAAAAAACATCAGGGACAGATTGATCTTCTGCAAAAAGTATGGCGAATGGACTGCTGAGGACTGGGGCAAAGTCATATTCTCAGATGAAGCCCCTTTCCGATTGTTTGGGGCATCTGGAAAAAGCTTGTCCGGAGAAGAAAAGGTGAGCGTGTGGGGTTGCTTCTCATCCAAGGGAGTGGGCTCACTCACAATTTTGCCCAAAAACACAGCCATGAATAAAGAATGGTACCAAAACACCCTCCAACAACAACTTCTTCCAACAATCCAACAACAGTTTGGTGAAGAACAATGCATTTTCCAGCACCGTGCCATAAGGCAAAAGTGATATCTAAGTGGCTCGGGGACCAAAACGTTGAAATTTTGGGTCCATGGCCTGGAAACTCCCCAGATCTTAATCCCATTGAGAACTTGTGGTCAATCCTCAAGAGGCGGGTGGACGAACAAAAACCCACTAATTTTGACAAAATCCAAGAAGTGATTATGAAAGAATGGGTTGCTATCAGTCAGGATTTGGCCCAGAATTTGATTGAGAGCATGCCCAGTTGAATTGCACAGGTCCTGAAAGAGAAGGGCCAACACTGCAAATACTGACTCTTTGCATAAATGTCATGTAATTGTCGATAAAAGCCTTTGAAACGTATGAAGTGCTTGTAATTATATTTCAGTACATCACAGAAACAACTGAAACAAAGATCTAAAAGCAGTTTAGCAGCAAACTTTGTGATAACTAATATTTATGTCATTCTCAAAACTTTTGGCCACGACTGTAGACTTTGAATGGTGGACTTGAACAGACTTTAAATATGTCCTGTTTGTTAATTCACAGTAAAGTGATGACATCAGAATACAATTATTCATAATTCTAAAGTTGAATTATTATGTTTGAGACATATGCATAGGTTGTTATTCACAGCCTATGCAGGTTCTGTTCACTAAAGTAGACATCATTGGCAGGCACGCGCGTGTCCTCTCGGTAGTAAACAAACAGTGCATCAGCTCATGTGATTTCACAGAAATTACATTTTTGGGTGAATTATACCTTATAAATACAGTATGTGACACTTTTAACACCATTTGAAGGTGTCCATGTTGCTGAGCAACATATATAAAACGTGAAGACTTGTGCGACCGTCTTTACGCTTCTCTCCTGACCTTGAAAATATAATTGGCTGAATCGTAGAAAAGCTGAATTAAGATCGTGTGTAGGGTCGAATCGAGATTGTGATCTTTTTTCAATTAATCGTGCAGCCCTACCACACACCATCATAAAGAGATGGACATGGTCAGAAACAATACTCAGGTAGGCTGTGGCGTTGACACGATGCTCAATTGGTACTAATGGGCCCAAAGTCTACCATCCGAATGTCGAAGCAGAAATCGAGACTCATCAGACCAGGCAACGTTTTCTATTGTCCAATTTTAGTGAGCCTGTGCGAATTGTAGCCTCAGTTTCCTGTTCTTAGCTGACAAGAGTGGCACCAGGTGTGGTCTTCTGCTGCTGTAGCCCATCTACCTCAAGGTTGGACGTGTTGTGTGTTCAGAGATGCTCTTCTGCATACCTCAGTTGTAACGAGTGGATATTTGAGTTACAGTTGCCTTTCTATCAGCTCAAACCAGTCTGGCCATTCTCCTCTGACCTCTGGCATCAACAAGGCATTTGTGCCCACAGAACTGCCGCTCACTGGATATTTTCTCTTTTTCAGGCCATTCTCTGTAAACCCTAGAGACGGTTGTGCGTGAAAATCCCAGTAGATCAGCAGTTTCTGAAATACTCAGACCAGCCCGTCTGGCAACAACAACCATGCCACGTTCAAAGTCACTTAAATCCCCTTTCTTCCCCATTCTGATGCTAGGCTTGAACTGCAGCAGATCGTCTTGACCATGTCTACATATCTAAATGCAATGAGATGCTGCCACGTGATTGGCTGATTATAAATTTGCGTTACGAGCACTTGGACAGGTGTACCTAATAAAGTGGCCAGTGAGTGTAGCTGAGAGCTAATATGAGTGTTTTTTCTATTTAAAAATGAGACCAGATACTCTAAAAATGTTACTGTTTTTTTCTTCGGTTGATGTTGTATATATTGTGAAATCAATTATCATTCTCATAAATATATGTATCAGCTATCTGATTTTTTTTTTCTACAGCACGTCTTGTTTATTTCATGTAAAAGACTGGGATGGAAAAGCAATATGAGCCGCATGCATATCTATGGCCAATTAAATATGAATAAGACATTTGAAATCCTGCTTTCCTGTTTTTTTCCTATAAATCTTGTTTAAACATGCACACACACCTCACTATCAAAACATCCTAGTGTTTTGACCCGAGAAGCACAGCAACAAGTTTGAGGAATTCTGCTTTTAACCACCGTAGCAGCAGCAGCAGCAGCATATTTTCCACATTATTTTGGGAGGTAATCCCAGCATTGTGTGCTTGAGTGTACACACCATCAGCACTCCTGCAGCGCTCAATGCTCTCAGTTAATTCCCTCACATTAGCCTCAATCATCGTCCATCACTCCAGCCACGCCGCGCGGCTCTGTGTTGACAGCGACCTCGGGGAATCACAGAGAACAGATGCCAGAGGAAGAGCAGAGGCTTCCAGAACCCATCAGGCCAGAATACCACACGCAAAAAACCACAAACTTATCCTGAGCTCATCGCAAACAAGTCTCAACTGAGGCTTATGGGGCGTCCAGAGGCTTATGGGAATAAAGCGCATTGTTTGACAGAGGTGCGCGCAACCACAGGAGTGTGCATCATTTGTGCTGTCGCCATGGTTGGAATAATAGCAGACATTCCAACCCTGCAAAAATGCATTTCCAGGATTTTTTTTGGTCAGCTTAATTTTTTATTAAATTATTTACATTATTTACATAAAAAATTACAAGGCATTCTGTGAATTTTGTTATTATTTTATTACCGGAGATTATTTTCAACCTATTATTAATCATAATAATTTTAATAACTAATTACTAATAAGTAATTTATTTTGCTAATTTCTCTTAAAAAGTATTTCTTAAAGGGGCTAATAATATTGACTTTAAAATTGTTTTAAATGGCTTTTGATTCAGCCAAATTCATTCATTCATTTTCTTTTCAGCTAAGTCTCTTTATTAATCTGGGGTCGCCACAGTGGAATGAACCTCCAACTTATCATATGTACATAGCATATGTTTTATGCAGCGGATGCCCTTCCAGCTGCAACCCATCACTGGGAAACACCCATACAGTCTCATTCACACACATACACTACTTACAATTTAGCTTACCCAATTCACCTATAGCGCATGTCTTTGGACTTGTGGGGGAAACCAGAGCACCTGGAGGAAACCCACGCAAACACGGGGAGAACATGCAAACTCCACACAGAAATGGCAACTGACCCAGCCGAGGCTTGAACCAGCAACCTTGCTGTGAGGCGACAGCGCTACCCACTTCGCCACCACGCTGCCCATTCAGCCAAATTAAAATAAACCAATTAATAAAATAAAGTAAATAATAAATAAAATTAATTAATTAAAAGAATTTCCCCAGAAGAACAAAAAAATCATAGGAAATGCTGTGAAAATGTTAAACATCACTTGGGAAATATCTGAAAAATAATCAAAATAACTGTAACCATTATTTTTAAAATTAATCATTTTGATGTCAACTGTATATAAATTTATTACTTCCTTAATATGTAACAAATGAATATAACCTTATGTTGTTTAATCATCATTTTGTGCAAAAAAACAAAAACTTCTTCATTAAAAAAAAATCTTTAAGTATTTATTTATATAATTCTTTTTAGCCAATGATTCCATGAACCTGTAATATCATCAGAAAAAAAACTGGTATTTTACTACGCTATTCGTGCAATTTAGTGAACTCAAAAATGTAAATGTGTAATTGCAACCTTATTTACAGAAAAAATAAACAAATAAAAAATTATAAAACATAAAAAATTCCCATTCAAAGACCCATTCAAAAAGTTGGAGAAACTATTTACAGATGTAATTCTCAAAGTAATATTAATTATAATAACTTTATTTTTAAGTAAAATGTACTCTTGCGTTGTTCTTGCGTGGTTTTGATCGTAACAGGAGTAAAACTGAAGCGATCGCTCAAAGCCACACTCACATATTACATCATCGCAACAGACTAATGATCAGTGTTGGGTAAGTTACTTTAAAAAAGAAATAGATTACAAATTACTGACTACTACTGGAAAATTGAAATTTGATTACATTACTAATTACTTCATGTAAAAAGTAATCAGATTACTAATTACTTTACATTGAAGTTACTTTTAAAATGTATAAAAAATACAAAATAATCTGCAGCTCTTTCAGTAATTTAATATTCACTGAAAAACATTTCAAAAGATTGATCACTGCAGCGTGACATATTCAAAAGACTTCAAGAGATAACTCGCCCAAAACTTAAAATTCTCTCATCATTCACTTGTTCCAAACCTGTTTGTCCTTTTTTTTTTTTTGAACACAAAAGAAGACATTTAGAAGAACTGGATACCTGTAACCATTGACATCCACAGAATCAAAAAGACTTGCAGTGTTTGAGTGTTCTGTGTTTGTCTGAAGTAAATAGTCTACCGAAATGTGTCCATATAAAGTATGACGCTGATCGGTCAGTGGTTTTCAACTGGGTTCCCTTGGAAAATGCGAGCGCTCGCAATATGCGCTCTCAATATGCACTCTCTATATGTGTGTGCAAGCCACGCGCCTGCATCGGAAATAATGAACTTGCGCGTGCAAAAGACATGATGTGTGAACGGCCCCATAAGCAGCTACGCTTCTCTTCACATTCAGAAGATACCTTCACTCCCGATCCTGCAAAGAAATCCATTTTAGCCTGTTTAGGCTGAGTTGGGCCGCCGTGTTTTTGGGCGCCGGTGTCCTCCTCGGCGACGAGTTTTGTCCTAAAATGCTTTCTGTTCAAGTGCTTGAACAAGTTGCTGGTCGAGTTAAAAGCAGTCGAAAGTTCTTTAGAGAATGGACATAGACTGCATTTCACAGCAATATTTTTGCTTTTACACTCAATAAAACCAAACATTAACTTGAAGAAGCAACCACTCTAGACAGCAGCCGTTTCAGCTCGCGTTCTCCAGCAATTTAAAAGTGCATGCTTATTAACTGACGTTGCAGTGAAAAACGTGATTTAAAAGAAGCATTTTTTCTTTTAAAAAATATATTTGTAAAGTAACACGATTACATTGACTTTAGTATCTGTAATCAAATTACAGTAATTTAAAATGTAATTCATTACATTACTGCGTTCCCAAAAAATTTAATTACAATACAGTAACGCGTTATACACAACTCTGCCAATGACAGATCAAAGCTGTTGACCAAATGGTGCAAATTTACATAAATAAAGTCGATTTAACCAAATTTGCACCAGGTCTAAACAATTCTACCATATCCTTGGAATTTGGGGATTTTTTGAACATTTAAAGAGCACCTATGATGCAAAATCAACTTTTGGAAGCTGTTTGAACAGAACTGTGTGTAGCTATAGTGTGTCCACTGATATACTGGAGTGATATAAACACAAGTCTCTTTTTTTAAATGTCCTGACATTAAAATAGGATCTAAATGCCAGTGATTTTAAGGCCCACCACAACGTGATGTAGGAGTGAGGTTTTCCTTGCCCACTGAATTGATTGACAGGCACGCATTAACCTGTCTCCATAGTAACACATATAAACATGTCCACAGAAGAGGACTGGCAAAGAAACTGGGTTAAAAGATTGACTAAACTTGAAGAAACTCCACTACAAATACATCAAATAAACTTACTTGGTATATTTGACTTAGAAACTGGATCTCTGCTTCATCAGTGTATGTCTCTTTCACTGACTGTTGTTTATATAACGTAATGCAGCAGAAGCAGATACGCAAGTGGGAACGATGGGCGAGGAATACCAGCTCATTTGCATTTAAAGGCACATGCTACAAAACAACTTTGATCTGAGTTCAAAATGAGCATATTCTGCATTGTATAATAAATAATCTGATGGGTATTTTGAGCTGAAACAGTTGAACAGTTTGTATGCTCATGACAACTGTTTCTGCAAGTAGAAACCTTAAGACTTGCCAGGGAAAAAAAATAGCATACGGAGATGAAAATGTGTGAAAATGCGACTCTTACCAGGCAGGTCAGAGAAGAGCAGTATGCATTCATTGAAGCCGTTGGCCAGCAGACGGTCTCTCAGCTGCTGCAAGATAGCTACACCGATGCAGAAGGGGAACGAGGAGTTTCCCAAAAGCAGAGTGTCCCACAGGTGGAAGATCTTGTGAAGGGGAAACACGTCTGCCAAGGAAATGAGACAAGAAATGACTTCCTGCGGGTGCCGTTTGAGCCTTTGCACTGTAACAGCTGCACATGAACAGGTGCTCTGCATCTGAACTGTTGATATATTGAGGATTGCTCGATTCCAGAACTGGAAATATCCATGTGAACAGGCAGTTAAAGATGATTTTAATGACATTATTTAAGAAAATAATAATAAGTATGTGTTTTTAGAAAATATAGTAATGGATTGTTCACTGTGAACAACAACAGCACAACGGTAGCAGTGATAGTAGTAATATTATTAATATGATTAATAAAAAAACATAATTTTTAAACATTCTTTTCCAGTTTGATATTTTCAAATAGAGTATCCTGAAATATTTGTAATAATTTAAATTTTTTACAATGTTCCTGCAATTCATAAAAATTTTGTTATTATTATTAATAGCAAACCATTGCTTTTTTTAAAGAACAATACACATTTTTATTGTTGTTGCTGTTGTTATTGCTGTTACCACTGGGCACATTTACCACAAAAAAATGAAAAGTGTAAGTATGCCAATGGGAAATGCCAGTGTCTAAATGTTATTTAATTCAGAAAACGTATATATATACCTTTTTTTTATTAAATAAATTGTTAGTTAAGTTAGTTATAGTTAGTTAGATATTTTATTATTCCCAAAAATATTAATACTAAAATAAAAAAATATATTATTTAAAAATATAATTTTAATTATTATTATTATTATTATTATTATTATTATTATTATGTGTACCACGATACTGCACCATTACAGTAGTTTTGATTATTTGTTCAGCGCTTACTACTTATTATTCATTTATTATTGTCTTATTTATTAAATGAGTGCTTATTATGTATTATTATTAAGTTATTTAGCATTTATCAACATCAAACAATGCAATCAGAACATTTAAAATTATACATAATAAATATGTAAATATGCTTAATGAAACAATGCAGAATTAGTCCATCAAGGCAATTCAGTATTATTATTATTAGTAGTAAAAATATTAATACTAAAATAGAAAAATAAATGATATTATAAAAATATATATATATTATTATTATTCATTCATTTTCTTTTTGGCTTAGTCCCTTTTATTTTTATTATTATTATGTGTACCACAATACTGCACCATTACAGTATTTTTGATGATTTTTTTCAGTGCTTACTAGTTATTATTAATTTTTATTATGTATTATATATTATATATAAATTATACATAATAAATATGCAAATATTCTTTATGAAACAATGCAGAATTAGTCCATATAAGGCAATTCAATATTTTTATAATAATAATAATAATAACAATAATAATAATTATTATTATTATTATGTTTACCACAATACTGCAACATTACGGTAGTTTTGATTATTTTTTTCAGTGCTTACTATTAATTATTAATTTATTATTATGTATTATTAAATAAATCAGTGCTTATTATTTATTATTATGCATTTATCAACATAAAACAATGCAAAGATTATACATAATAAATATGTAAATATGCTTTATGAAACAATGCAGAATTAGTCCATCAAGGCTTATCATTTTGGAAATGCCAGTGTCTAAAACAGTGCATACTGCAATTATACATATATATGAATATATTACATTATTAGTTAGTTAGTTTGGCGGTTCATTCCGCTGTGGCGACCCCAGATTAATAAAGGGAATAAGCTGAAAAGAAAATGAATGAATGAGTTAGTTAGTTTAATCCCGATTGACATTCAGTATTATTATGCTTAGCAAAAAAATTAATAATACTGAACAACAAATAAAATACTAATATTATTTAAAAAGAATATAGAAGGGAAAAGAAAGGTAATATTATCCTCAACATCATCTACAGATCTACGGTCAGCACAACTCATTACTTACGTGTGAACATTGTAAGGAACCATGGGATCGCGTACAGCTGAAAGAAAAAGAGACAAAGAACGTTCACTGTCGCGCACAAAAAAAAGCCATTTCTACATGAGCAACAATGTGATTAATACATGAATAAACAGCACGGGCCCTTTCATAATTCCCAATAAAGCAGCTCAGCGATTGTTCAATTCATCAGAGGGAAGTGTACTTGTGATTCAGGCGTGTGTGTGTGTTAGACGTGTGTGGGAGTGTAATGAACGTCTCCCTGCAGCACCTGTTCCAACACTCCTCTTTTCCCACATGGTTCTGCTCGGCTGGGATGTATAATCCATTTTGGCCACTTGATTGGTGGTTTGGCCTCTGAGGGCTTTTTTTGGGCTAAAATGAGAGGACAGGCTTGGGTTTCTCCTGCTCAGGGGTGCGTTTCCGAAAACCATCATTGTCAGATCTTATGCACACTAAGACTGCATACATTTGATGAAAAATACAGTAAATAGTAGTACTTCTCCTAAATATTGGACGAGAAGAGGCTTCGTTGACAGGATATATTCAAAGACTAAAGCATACAAACTCTAGCAGTGTACTAGTCTGCTACTGCGCATTTTATTTATGATTTTTTTGTATGATATACAAGCTATATTATTTATTTTGTTTGGGAATTCAAACTGAATTTTCATTGGATGTATGATTTGAAGTCTTGTCCGTCGGCCTGCTTATGTTTTCAGTTTGCAGTGATATTTCGCAACCACAGCAAACTCCGTTAGTTAAAAATGATATCAGAATTTAAAATAGGTGTTTTCTCTTTTGATTTTTCAGCATCATTAATCAAGCCTTCAATGTCACACGATCATTTTAATATGCAATTTAAAATGCATTTCTGAATAGAATAAATGTTGGAAACCATTTTTCTGCTTACTACAGTACTTTTGTGGAAAATGTCAAAAGCTTTTTTTCAGGGTTTTTTATTTTGATACACAGTATGTTCAGTGTTCATTTAAAATAGAAATCTTTTGTATAATTTTAGACATCTTAAAGGTGCAGTATGTAAGTTTGACAGCCAGTGGTTGGACTAGGTATTGCACGCCTGGTTCAAAGCACATGGAAGAGCAGGTTGCCAGATTGACAACATCAACAAATGTGCCTGACTATCGAGCCTAAAGGCAGATTTAAGTCGTGTTCTAAATAAAAGCAAAGGCACGTGATAAAAGGAATATTTTCCATATTAAAAGGAGTTTTTGTCCTAACCAACACCTCAAATTTAAATTTTAGAGAAACAGCTTCTATTTCTTGCAGCTGAACAACAGAAAACTGACAATGATCACCTCAGGATCACCTCATGTGCTTTATTCAGAGTTAAATGCTAACAATGTGAGTTTGAATGGCATTTTACATGACATTTATGCCATACTACTGGAAGCAACAGCAGTTCACCTCAGATCTTGAAAATAAAATAAGTCATTTGAAATGGAACTTTAGAACTGTGAGGTTTAATATGTATTAATTAGATTATAAACCTTACCATTTCGTTGTAGTGCAGTTAGTGCACTATTATGTGTTTCTGAACGGCTGTATTTAAATTTCTGTCGTGTTTCGTCTGGTGCAAACAGCCAAATTGCTTATCACTGCGTATTTCGTCACGTATCGTGTTGTTAGTACACGGGGTTACAATGTAACCTGCTCACAATGTTTACGTTCGTAATATTTATATTATTTGCTTATTAAAAACCACCTCATGTGGAACTCTGAATCTGCATATCATTTTGGAGTCTGCTACTGTCCACCGGAGGTTGCATTTCGGCCACGGACACATACTTTGAGAGCCTTCCTGACTAAATGAATGAAATACGCATTTTTCCATCAAGGCAACTCGGGGTGCTGAAATATAATTGGCTAAACTGGCATTGGGCGGGTTAAAGGGACCAAAACAAAGACAGACGTTCTGGCACGTAACTCACATTTTCAAAGCAGAATACCTGACTTCAGCATTATTTTACAGACAAACAAGAATGTTCACTTAGCATGTTTCTTAAATATCTGCAAACATATTATGGTATTTTTATGCTTTAGAAAAGTCAAAAACTTACATACAGCACCTTTAATATTACTTAATATCAATTTGATGCTTCCTTGCTAAATAAAAATATTCGTTTACTCAAATACATCATAACAAACATCACCCAAACTGCATTTGCTATTTTGAATGGGAAATTCAATTGCTTCGAAAGCAAAGCCCTACAAAAAGCTGTTAGTTTTGGCAAAGAACAGGTCTATTCAACATAATCTGAACGCCAATATGAAGCAGGACACAAAACTAGGTCACTTTGCTGTGAATTTAAGGCCCTATTCTGCCAAATATAATAGTGCTCATGCAGACCTCACTGAGCTGAGCCAAATCCTGGACTCACATCAGCCAAGACGTGTTCATGCCTCAAAGACAGCTTGATAATAACAAGATAAGTCAAATCAAGATCAAATATTATCCCAGCAAAAGTGAAAAACGACCATCAATATTCCCAAAAATATTAGGGAAATAAAAACTTTTAAAAAATGATGTATTTAAAAAAAATAACAAATGAAAACTTCTTTAATTTTTTTACAAAGTAATGATTAAGTTGGGTGGCACGGTGGCTCAGCGGTTAGCACTGTTGCCTCACAGCAAGAAGGTTGCTGGTTTAAGTCTCAGCTGGGCCAGATGGCATTTCTGTGTAGAGTTTGCATGTTCTCCCCGTGTTGGCGTAGGTTTCCTCCGGGTGCTCCAGTTTCCCCCACAGTCTAAAGACATGAGCTATAGGTGAATTGGATGAACTAAAGTGGCCGTAGTGTATGAGTGTGTGTGTGTGTGTGTGTGTGAATGTGACAGAGTATGGGTGTTTCCCAGTACTAGGTTGCAGCTAGAAGGGCATCCGCATGGTAAAGCATATGTTGGAATAGTTGGTGGTTCATTCCGCTGTGGCAACCACTAATAAATAATGGACTAAGCCTAAGGAAAATGAATAAATGAATGAATGAATGATTAAGTTTACATTCCTTTGTTAAATTACAAAGAAGTAATTAATGTATATATGTCAACATTGTAAAAAACTGAATTAAAAACCATTTGAAACATCTAGTGACAGGCATAAAGAGTCTAGACTCTAGTCAAGTTCACACCAATGACGACAAATATGACTATAAACTAGTGCTGTCAAATGATTAATTGTGATTAATCGTATCCAAAATAAACGTTTGTGTTTGTGTTGTTTATTTATATGTATACAAAATAAATATGCACAGTACACACATATATCGCGATTAATCATTTGACAGCACTACTAGAAACATAAAGATATTATTTTTAAAAGCATGCTTATGTTTTTTCTTGATATAATACCTTTCATGTAGTGTATACTATAGATTAAAGTGCATTTAAATAGAGTCATTAACTCTTAAAAGAAACAAACTCCCTGAAATAAGTCGTCAGTAATTTCTATCTTGCTTCATGCACAAACGTGCATAATTCCAGTCCATGGTTGTTATTGGCTGTCTGAAATCAACATCTGATTTGACCCTCAAACAGCGTAATTTTCAATTTTCGACACACTCTAAAAGTGGTCGACCAATCAGAATAGTTCAACAGGATATTAGACCAATCGAAGCAGAGCCGGCTCTCAAAAAGGCGGGTTTAGAGGGACCTAATTCTTAAACCAATCATTTCAAACATGCTGAAGGGTAAAAATAGTAATAATAAAAAAAGTTTTTTTTTTAAAATAAAAATACAAATAATAATAATAATAATAATAATAATAATGATTTACACACTAAATGCAGCACGACGTACCCCCAGGCACATATTTCACAGTTCTCAACTATGTATCCCTGGGCACATATTCCCAATGAGCCTGTGCTGTTGTTGTTTTTTTTTACCTTGGATGCACATAAACATATAAAAGGAGACATCTGCTGATGAATAATAACAGCCAATCAAAATGTATTCTGCTTTAAAGAGCTGATCTCCATTCTATTTCCTACAAGATCCAAGTTTTACTGACACGGAGAGCAAATGTATTTGCAAAAGTCTCTCCAATGTGGTCATTTCCAGCAGATGAAGCGCGGCAGGACAAACATCGGGTCCAGCATACACACACTTTAAGATTCAACAATAACACAACACACCTACAAAACCACCTGTCTAGGCCAAGTATGGACAGTTTTTTGTGTGTGTGTATACCTGGGTTTATGGGCCTTACATTTCGTTTTTTACAAATAATAATTTGCTTCGTTTTAAATTTCAGTTGAGTTTGTTTTTCGCATATTTACATTAAAGGGCACCTATTTGACCCCTTTTTCAAGATTTAAGAGAAGTCTTTTGTCTCCAGAATGTGTCTGTAAAGTTTCAGCTTAAAAACCCCATCAGATTATTTATTATACCTTTCAGAATATTGGAATTTTCTGCTCTGAACACTATGTAGCTGTTTTTGTTGCCTGTGCCTTTAATGCTAGTTCTCCCCACCCACCGTTCCCACGTGCCTGTCAAAGTGTGCCTCAATCTCTGCTGCGTCAGATAAACAGCACAGTGACAGACATGAAGGAAGCAGATCGCACGTAATGTTTGTGAGAAATACTAGAGTAAGAACTTTCCCAATGATTATTTGATGAATTTGTTGTGGAGTTAATTCAAGCCTTTCTGCAACGATGAGTCACACACAATGTCGTTACAAAGTTCACGCACACACACAGACACACACACACACAGCGCGTGTGCACGGCAAATATGACATGATACGCTTTAATATCTTCTGCTGTATGGATATCCGTTATGTTAATGTACAAAATAAACCCGATTGAATGTCCACAACCCGGGATTGAAGCGTCTTCTTTTATAATTGTACTGACATGCGGCTGTGGTGATAAAGACGGTAAAATCGCTGTAATTCATTACAAACATGCACTGTTTTAAAAACGTTTTAAACTTGTAAAACTCATTCTTGATCACATTTGATGATGATTGATGATCACAAAGAGCTCAACAGATCTTTTAATCCCAGTTGCTTTGCACACGTCCTGTCTTGTGGATATGATTATACGTGTTACTACGGAGACATTTTAATACGCGGCTGTCAATCAATTCGGTGGGCAGGCAAACCGCACTAGTACCTCACGTTGTTGTCTTTATATCACTCCAATATGACTGTGGACACACTATACCTACACACAGTTCTGTCCAAACAGCTTACAAAAGATGATTTTCATCACAGATGCCCTTTAAGTAAAAAGGGCATGTGATATGTATTCTTCCATGTATACAGTATACTCAGTTTTGTGAGAAATGTTGAACTTATTAATAGGCATGTAATGTCCCTGTAGGCATGTCTACAAACCAACATTATGTAATGACTTGCCTAATTACCCTAACTTGCCTAATTAACCTAGTTAAGCCTTTAAATGTCACTTTAAGCTGAATACTAGTATCTTGAAAAATATCTAGTAAAATATTATGTACAGAATCAGATCAGAATCAGAATCAGAAAGAGCTTTATTGCCAGGTATGTTCACACATACGAGGAATTTGTTTTCGTGACAGAGCTTCTACAGTGCAACAAAATTACAGAGACAGGACAAAAAACAGATAATAAATATATTTTAAAAATAAAAGTTGTAGTGAATGCAAATATATGTTCTCCCCGTGTTCGCGTGGGTTTCCTCCGGGTGCTCCGGTTTCCCCCACAAGTCCAAAAACATGTGGTATAGGTGAATTGGGTAGGCTAAATTGTCCGTAGTGTATGTGTGTAAAAGGGTGTGTATGGATGTTTCCCAGTGATGGGTTGCAGCTGGAAGGGCATCCGCTGCGTAGAACATATGCTGGATAAGTTGGCGGTTCATTCCGCTGTGGCGACCCCTGATTAATAAAGGGACTAAGCCGGAAGGAGAATGAATGAATGCAAATATACAAATTGACAAGTGTATGTAGAGGAATATTACTATATACAATGTTAAATGGCAGCTATTATGTGCAAATTAGCATGTAAAATATGTTGTTAAAT
>CAIGQV010019186.1:5831408-5844678 GCA_903798115.1 Danio jaintianensis | reverse complement strand
TGTGACTGCACCAGACAGCCAGCTCCTTAACCTCCTGTCTGTAAAGCCTAGTTCACACTACATGACTTTAAACATCGGCAGATCGCTGTGCCGTTCACACTACGTGACTTGATTTTGTGTCTTTAAATCGCTGTGGTGTTCACACTACGCGACACTACGTAAATGATCCACAAGAGGGGGGTCACACACTACATGATCTGACAACAACTCTTCCCCCAGCAGCTCAGTAAAGCTACCAAACCACAGCCAATGAAATGTTGAGGGAGGAGCCGGCAGAAAAAGCTGAACACTATTGGCTGCTTGTGTGCTGATGACATCACTGACAGCGTTTCAAACTTTCAAGGAAATCCGCCATCAGGGGATCAATCGCTCATCTGCAAGGTTCAAGATGTGGCTTTAACACTAGAACTACCGAGGCAGTCAGAGAGTTTTTATTTTTTGTAATTTAATAACTCATTGAAATAAAACTGACATATCTATAATACCCTGACGTCTCCTAAATATCTATGTATTTATTTCTAACATTGTCTTTTTTTTTTTTAATTACAAAACAGAATACCATAGTGGTCAAAATGACTGCATGCATGTCTGCTACTTTTCGCCGTGACTTTAAATATGCTTGCCTTTTTTTTTGCCTAGCAACCTCCTGTTAACATAAACATAACTTTCTGATAGCAAAAACATAAATTAACTTCAGATATATATTTCAAAACAGCATATTCTGAGCCGCGAAATAGCTCCTGTTTGAAAGTGAAAATGAAAGAGAGGCCGAGACCTTTGTGGGTGTTCTACTGTCTTAACTACATATTTATAGGTTGTATTACCAAGAAGATAATATTTTTAGGGTAATGGTGTCATAAAATATGATGACAGACATTCAAAGCTTAATTGTAATATCTCAATAGAAGCTTTAAATGTGAATATGACATCTTATATGAGAACGGTCAGAATGAATGCTATGGTAATACTAATAGTTACAGAATTCTAGTTCCACTGTTAATATAGCCTACTCTCGTGTCCGTGTTAACGCAGAATGAAGCGAGTGCATGATGCCCATTCTGGCCAATCACAGACGTTTCTGTTGAGCTCCTGAGCACACGGCCATTCAGCTCATGCTGATGTGCTCTCTCATTGGCTGCAGCTCGTCACTACATCTGACCGCACGTGGGGTCGAGTCGGCCGACTGCTCTGGAATATTCAGCATGCTAGATATTGGATTTTCGTCTGCGAGGTGTCGGCGACGCGTCAGCGAGCCTCTTTGATGCGTCGTTCAGTAGTTCACACATAAAGACTGCCGAGTGTCGAGGACCTACAGATTTTCCCCCGATCTCAGCCCGATCTGTCGGCGAGCTCGTTAACTTACAAATCGGGCACAAATCGGGCTTAAAATCCTGTAGTGTGAACTAGGCTTAAGCAGTACTGTCATCATGGCAACGATAAAAGAAATCAGTTTTTAAGAAATTACTTTATCTATGTTTAGAAATGTGTTGAAAAAATCTTCTTTCCGTTAAACAGAAATTGGGGGAAACAATATACAGAGGGATTAATAATTCAGGAGAGCTAATAATTCTGACTTCAACTGTAGCTAACTTTTTTGAGGCTAGTCTAAGCGCTTTATCGAAACTAGCCCCTGGTGCGATTGTGAACGAGGCCAACTTTTGTTGCAGATAAAAAAATGAATGGCTCTGAACACGGCCAAGGTGACATTGGGATTGCGCTGACATGAAAAACGCTTCCAGATCAAATGCATTGGGAATCGTGGCAGGGTTAAGCGAATATAATGGTCTTCAGCTCGGCAGTGGTTTCATCCTCTCGTGAGTTTTCCTTTTGCTTCTTGCTTCTTTTTGCACCACAACAGCAGCTGTCGAGAGGCCGAACAGAACAGTTCACTCCCCGGGCATCAAAGAGCAAGTCGGTCTTGATTTCTTCAGCTCATCTTTTATTTGGATCCTCAATTGCAGGATTTCAGTGTGGAGGTCACCTATCTATCCATGACATCAAGCCGGCATTTTAAAAAATAAAGAGGGAGCACGGTGTGTGTGTGTTTGCTAAAAACTTGGCCAGTGCTTAAATCTCAGGGTCAATGGTGTGTATGTGTGTGAGTGTCCTGTCAATGGATCTGATGTGTGACAGGATGAGAATGCAAACATCTCTTCAATTACTCTAGGGAGGATCTGCTGTCAATTAAATAAATATTCATAAGCATTCCATAGTAAAAAATTCAAGTATAAGAGAACAGTCTGAATACTGATACGCTGTATACTATATGTATGGAGGAATATATATCAAGGTTACTTAAAATAATTAGGGGTAAACAAACTAAATTGAAAGTAGAACAATGTTAATTATTCATTTTAATTATCTCTAATAAACATAATTTGTAATAATTATTATCAAACTGAAATATAATCATGATACACATACTTTACTGTAATTAAAATATATCTATATTAATTGTTAATTATTAAGTGTATAATTAATATTATAATCATTATATTGTATTATTTTCAAATGAATGATAATAGCTGAAAAGGATAATAGTATATTATTGTTGTACAGAATATATAGAATTATATTACTATTAATAATAATTACATTATTATTACTATTATTATTATATATTAAAATTGCATTATATTATATTATATAATATTATATTATATTATATTATCCTTATTTATTGGTTTATTGTATTTCTTCCCTACAAAGGCTGAGAAAAACACCTTTACAGTTGTGTATATATATATATATATATAAACTGTAAAGGTGTTTGTTAATAATTTTGTTCCTGTTTTAAATGTGGAGGTACTGTTTGTTTTATGCATTAACTGTACTTTGCAATCATACTTTGTTTTTTTAACAGCGAGGACCACAATGGAAACAACCCCTGGGGTCCGTTCTTCGTACCTCACTTAAATGATCTAAGATGATTTTACAGATCCTGGATCTTTTAATCTTGATAACTGATCTCTGGCTAATTTGGTTCTTCAAACAAGTTAGCGAATTAGATTAAAATGTCTGGATGAACTGATCTGAGATCGCTGCGTGTGTTGTGAAAGACAGATCTATCGATCCTCGAAATCATGTTCAGCAAGGCAACAATTGGCTGATGGCACAGCTGCTTTTGACACGGTTAACCATTGTATACTCCTTTCGACCCTCAAGACCTTGGGAATCTCTGATACGGCTTTCCAGTGGTTCCAGTCTTACCTCTCAGGTAGGTCCTTCAGGGTATCGTGGAAAGGTGAAGTCTCGGAATCGCAACATCTCAAGACCGGCGTCCCTCAGGGGTCAGTGCTCGGACCGCTGCTCTTCTCGATCTACATGACATCATTGGGATCCGTCATTCGAAAGCATGCCCTTTCCTATCACTGCTATGCGGACGACACGCAGCTTCACCTTGCGTTCCATCCTGATGATCAATCGGTTTCAGCACGCGTCTCGGCATGCCTGAGTGACATCTCGCTCTGGATGAGGAACCATCACCTACAGCTGAACCTTACGAAAACTGAACTTCTCGTCATCTCCGCCAACCCTAAGATCCGTCACAACCTCTCTGTTCAACTGGGATCATCGACCATTGCCCCCTCCAGAACAGCAAAAAACTTGGGAGTAATAATCGATGACCAGCTAACCTTCACAGATCATATTGCCAACACTGCCAGGTCCTGCAGATTCCTTCTCTACAACATTAGGAAGATCAGACCTTTTCTCTCAGAGCATGCTGCACAAATCCTGGTACAAGCTCTGGTCCTGTCCAGGCTGGATTACTGCAATGCTTTACTCGCTGGACTCCCGGCCTGCACTATCAAACCTCTACAGATGATACAGAGTGCAGCGGTAAGAGTGGTCTTCAAGGAACCGAAAAGAGCGCATGTAACACCCCTCTTTGTCAGGTTACATTGGCTCCCTATAGCCGCCCGCATCGAATTCAAAGCTCTGCTCATATCCTACAAGACCACCACAGGTTTAGCACCCGCCTACCTTCACTCACTAATACAGACATATTTACCCTCCAGATCACTGCGCTCTGCTAACGAGCGTCGTCTCATGGTGCCGTCCCAAAAGGGTAAGAAATCACTCTCCCGCACTTTCTCTGAATCGGTCCCACGATGGTGGAATGATCTGCCTCTTACAACACGTTTGGCAGACTCTGTGTCCATCTTTAAAAATCGCCTTAAAACTCATCTCTTCCGTCTACACCTGACCCACTAATTAAAAATAATAATAATAATAAAATAAAAAAAAACCTTGACTGCACTTAGCTCGTATATTGTGTTTTACCTACTCAAGACTAGTCCGATTTTACTTATGTATGCTTTGTTTCCTCTTGTACTGATTGCTTCTTTTGTGAACCTCAATTGTATGTCGCTTTGGATAAAAGCGTCAGCTAAATGACTAAATGTAAATGTAAATAATGACATCATCTTTTTAATATTCATTTATCCATGTGAGCAAAATGACAAAAAATTTGAAGTGCAGATTGCATAAGTTTTATTTATGTATTGTTTTTACTTATACAAAATAAGCTTCTCCTGCTCACCAAAGCTGCATTTATTTCATCAAAAATGCAGTACAAATTGTAAAACTGTGAAATGTTATTGCACTATAAAATAATTATTCAAAAGTAGTTTATAATTTAATTTAATAATTTATTCCAGTGATTTTAAAGATTTTTTATAGCTTCATTACTCATACTACTCATACTCATTACTATTATTAATATTATTATTATTATTATTATTAATGTAATAGTAATAAAAGCAATCATGACTGGAGTAATAATTTGAAACTATATACAATAAGAAAGCAGTTATTTAAAATTTTAATAAATATTTAACAATTTAGCAATTTCTTTTACATTTAATAAATGCCACCTTAATGAACAAAATAATTATATATATATATATAATTTTTTTGAACTATTTACTGTTTTCCCACGTGTATATAACTACTACTAAAATTCTATTCAATTCAATTAGCAATAATTTAATAATGAATAACTTCTTAATACTAATATATTGTATAGAATATAGTTATTACTATTATAGCAACAATTAATTTAAACAATTTTATGATCATTATTATTATATAAGATTATTAGACAAACATTATCATTAATATACACTACTCAATAACATTGAAGTGTTTATTTTTGCTTCTGTATAGTTGATTTACTTATTTCACAGAACACGGGTCAGTTCTGATCTGATTTTGATTTTCTTTTTTGTTTTTGAAATATTTATCTCCAGGCTGGACTTACATCAGGTATGAATCCAATCTCGTTGAGGTGGTTGCTGAGCTCAGGGTCGTGAAACGCAATCATCTGAGAGAAGACGGTCAGATATTCTGCAGGAGTGAAGAATAAGAGCGTTTGTAGACTTTGGCCACGTTATACCCATGGCGGGACAAACACTTTGCTCAAAACTCAGTCAGAAAGCAAAAAAACAAAGCACTTCTGCTGCTGAAGTGCCGACAGCTGAGCTAGCAGAACTCAACAACAAACATGCCCAAATGTCAAGCTACAAAAATCCTGTAAGTGTTTATGACTGTAACTTTTTTGGGAGTTTTAAAAAACAGCTGCAAAACTATTTAACATGCACTCTAAAAAAAATTGACGTCATTTGTTCAAACTACCTAATTAAGATGAGCTGAAACAACACAAATCTTGAGGGTTTTTTGGGACAACTTAATTGTTTTGTTCAATCCACTTTAATTTGTAAAAACTAATAAGCTAACTTAATTCCTTTATGTTGTCCCAACACAAATCGATTGTGTGGAACCCAGCATTTTTTACAGTGTGTTACAGTATATGGTTAGTTGACAAATAAGCAGTAAAAAAAGTTTTGTTTTATGTTATAAAACACAATTTTTTCAGAAAAAATAAACATAATCGTGTAGTTTAATGTTTGAGAAAATACGAGGAGTCACTAACTTTATCAATTTGTTCACTATCTGTTTTATATTAATATTAAAGTGTATAAACGTAAAATAAAAATGATTATGACATCATTACATGAACATGACAGAATTAAATTAAATTAAAGAAAGAAAAACAACTCTTAAAGGTCCTGTGAAGTGCTTTGAAATGTGCATTTTTACTCGATGTTTGACGTAATCTCAATTGAAACATGAAGAGAGGGTGGGACATAGTGTAGCTCATAGTGTAGTGTAGCATTATTGTTTGCCAGTACTAAAAACTGCATACTCTCAATCCAGTGCTGTTTGTTATATTCTTCATGGTGGGATGGAAAGATAACCTTACCTTGTATTACATGCGAGTTGTCCTTCAGGAAGAAATTGTACAGATATTTGGGGATGAAGGCCGACATGCACGCGTACGCAAGAGCTGAGAGGAAAATACAATAAGACTGAGTTAGTTCAGCTTGAGGCATTAATATCAGGAAGATTGTGTGTATTATAAAATGTTTTTGGCCAGAAGTCTTACCTTCGTTGTTGAAATTTAAATAAAGGAAAGGTGCGCAAAGCGAATCCAAGCCTGAAGCAAAAACATCAAATAAGAGTCATCAACACACGTACACAAGGGAAATCCTGTCAATATATTCACACACTGCCCAGGTCATTCATTCATTCATTTTCTTTTCGGCTTAGTCCCTTTATTAATCTGGGGTCGCCACAGCGGGATGAACCGCCAACTTATCCAGCATATGTTTTACGCAGCGGATGCCCTTCCAGCTGCAACCCATCACTGGGAAACATTCATACGCACTCATTCACACACACACACTACGGACAATTTCAGCATACCCAATTCACCTATAGCGCATGTCTTTGGACTTGTGGGGGAAACCGGAGCACCCGGAGGAAACCCACGCGAACACGGGGAGAACATGCAAACTCCACACAGAAATGCCAACTGACCCAGCCGAGGCTCGAACCAGCGACCTTCTTGCTGTGAGGCGAACGTGCTACCCACTGCGCCACCGCGTCGCCTGCCCAGGTCATATTTCATACTAAAAACTAAATAAAAGATAATAAATTAAAATAAAAACTGAGCAATAGATTGTCTTTTCTTTTTATCTATTTATATACATATTTATTTAATTATTTATTTGTTTATTTATGTACGTATTTATTTATTTATGTACGTATTTATTTATTCATGTAAGTAAACTAAAGTAAATAAGTAAATTAAAACATTATTATTTTTATCGTAATATTTATTTATTTTTTATTTATTTATGTAATAAGTAAATAAAAAAATATATTTTTATTGTAATATTTATTTATTTTTATTTATGTAATAAGCAAAAAAATAATATTTTTATTGTAATATTTATTTTGTTTATTTATTATAATTTTATTTTATTTATCATTTCTGAGATTTAAAATTAGCATAATTATGTGAATAAAATCAGTATAATTGACTGTATATTGACATAACAATATAATTACAATCACCACTGAGAACAATAACATCATTATAATGAGATACATTTAAGAAGGAATGCTAAATCATTTTTCTGCACGCAAATTAAAATGAGTTATTATTTAAACATATTTAATTATAATGTGAATAATTAACAAAAGAAAACTATTTAAACTAAAACATTAATATGATTAATTTGATTTTTTTCCAGTAATCATTTATATGTTTAATCATTAATATAAGTTAATATGATTAACTTTATTTTAATTTTGCTAAATGTATTTACTTAATAAAGATTTCTGCGATTTATCAGCATAATTGACTTTAATTAAAGTAATGTGAGTGTAGTTAAAACCATCAACGTGAACGATGGTACATAATTTACATTTGGGCAAAACTTTGTTGAATTGTAATAAAGATAATAAACGCTGCCAAGAAAGACACATAACATTTATGTAAGCTTTTATCAAAAACATAATTAAATGTATTTTTCTTTATATCTTTTTTTATTTACATCTTATTGACAGGTTCATGAGATAGATGGATGGATGGATATAGATAGAATACTAACATCATAGCAAGATCAGCATAATTGACTCTAATTATAGTTATGATAATGTAATTAGAATCACCACTGAGAACAATGACATACCATTACAATGAGATCTATCTGATTGGACAGGAGGGGTGCAGAGTTTATTATGCAATTAGTATAAATAGCATCCTGAAAATAGAACTAATTTTCAGCATTTTTGAAGAAAAAAAAATGCTATTGAAACTAATATAGCTGGAATTATTGCCATTTATTTACTTACAGCACATTCCTTAGAATTGTGTTTATCAGAATAATTGGCTGTAATTATAATAATGAGAATATAATTAGAACCACCACTGAGAACAATGGGATGCAATATTAATTATAATTGAGGAGGGAAATTTTGCTTAATTGCACTGATAATAATTTGCACCATTAAAAACACCTCATAATTGAAAAAAAACAACAACTTTTAAATAAAAACTTGCGCACAATTTCTGTGTGGAGTTTGCATGTTCTCCCCGTGTTGGCGTGGGTTTCCTCCGGGTGCTCCGGTTTCCCCCACAGTCCAAAGACATGCGCTATAGGTGAATGGAATAAACTAAATTGCACATAGTGTATGAGTGTGTGTTTGAATGTGAGAGTGTATGGGTGTTTTCCAGTACTGGGTTGCGGCTGGAAGGGCATCCGCCGTGTAAAACATATGCTGGAATAGTTGGCGGTTCATTCCCCTGTGGCCACCCCTGATAAATAAGAGACTAAGCCGAAGGAGAATGAACGAGGGGGTTATAATGACATTCTTGAATATACAAAAAGTTGCATGTGATCTGCCCTGTTTTCTTCAAATGGTCACAATTTAGTCCAACTAAAAATAAAAAACACTTATTAGTAAGTTTAAGAAAGGATTTTCACCCTTGTGTTGTTTTTGTAAAGTTGAGCCGGAAACAATTCTCCATTCATTGTTCAATTGCAGTTACACAAAACTCTTTTGGTCCCAAGTTTCCTTTTTGAAGTGTGTACTAAGGCTGCACAATATTGGAAAAATCTGACATTGCGATATTTTGTTTTGCCTCGATATACATTGCGATATGAATACAATTTCACCAGATGATTTGAATAGCTCTATTTGAGAAGATTTCATTCATTTAAATCGACTGTTTTGATCAAGTCTTTTCTATGCGGTGCATCTGCATAAATTTTAATAAATTACAAACAAAATAAATAAATAAACAGTGCTTTATGGTTTTCTGGGGAGTCTAACAGTACAGAAATTAAACAATCAAATGTAAAATAATGTGGTCATCATTGTATAAAAAAAAAAAAAAAATTCGAAATAATAATATCTTTTAATCTTTAATAAATAATCTAATCCTGCGATGTGACTATTGCAGATACACACATTGATATATCGATGTTCAAACGATATATTGCTCAGCCCTAGTGTGTACTATAAATTGATCAATATAACTGATAAAAATGGTGTTATTTATTTACGGATTACAACTCTAGATTATCAAAAATGAACAAAACAACTCAAAAACTTATGTTTTTTGGAAAGAACAACACTCATAAAACAAAGTGTATGCCGTCCGTACCAAAACTGCAAACTCTTTTTCATTGATCTAAAGATTTTTTATGATTTCCTGATTTCAATACAGAGTAATCCTAAAGACATCTCAACCGCTAAAAAAAATTGTACATGATTAGTACGCTTGAGTTAAATATATTTAATTTTGTTTGTGTATACTGTTTTATGTGTAACTCTGTATTCCCGTTTAATCAATAAAAACACTGAGTCTTTGGTGCCATCTAGTGGCAGGAAGAGAAAAAAACACCACGCCCCATCACCTTGCCAGTACACCAGATCAGGATGTGAAACAACCCAAGCCTTCAGCACCCGCCGAAACTTAACATGGCCCTGCGGCGACGACAGCAGCTCATCATACTGGTGACAGCGAGGAATATCCACTTCAATCTGTGTGAAAACACCATAACACGGGCTGAATGAACCATTAAAAGCATCAAAACTGCAGCCCTGAATAAACTCGGATGAAGAGGAGTGACACGTTTCCTTCAGCGCTGTTTGAAATATTCAGCAGTGGACAGTCAAATCTTAACAAGGCTTAAAGGTGAAGACAAACAAACTGAATTATTCAACAGGCCCATGAATTATTCAGCGTTTCAAATCAACTCAATCAGTGGCAGGAGGACTACTAAATAAGCACACAGAAGGGATTCGCAGTTCATTACTCACCTGTCTGTCAGTGGGGATGGGTGTGTCCTTATCGATGGAGTCGTATTTTGATTGGATGTCACCCTGTGGGAGCATTTTAATGGGAATTAGGTCATATCAAGTGGCTTTAACTACTTAAATGTACTTATTGTGTTCATGTTGGATTGCACAACATTTATGGTGCTACTAAGGTGGGATGCGGGTAAGGTTAGCGATAGGTTTGGTGGTATGGGTTGGTTTAAGTGTGAGTTAAGGTGTAAGGCAGGGCTGCGTAATATATCGTTTCAGCATCGATATCGCAATGTGTGCATCAGCAATAGTCACATCACAAAGATATGTGATGTTGAGCTGACTTTGCAGTGTACATTTACATTTACATATACAAAACCATAATGCACGCACTGTTTATTTCACATTTATCTTTGCTTTGTTGTATTTATCTATGCTTGTAGTTTGTTTATTACATGTTATGCATGATTCACTCCCCTACAGAATCATCCCAGTCAATCAAAATGAATACATTCGGTAACACTTTAGGGACCAATTCTCACTATTAACTAGTTGCTTATTAACATGCATGTTATTGAGATATTGGCTGCTTATTAGTACATATAAAGCACATGTTCTGTATGATCTTATTCTACATCCCTAATCCTACCCAATACCTAAACTACCTTAATAACTATTATTAAGGAGCAAATTAGGAGTTTACTGAAGCAAAAGTCAAAATGGTTTGCTAAGAGCGAGAACTGAACCTTAAAATAAAGTGTGATAAAGTATATCGCATTACATATCGCAGAAAAACAAAGATTTTTCCAATTTCATGCAGCCCTAAAGGGATGGGTGTAATTATAAATTAGAGAAAATATTTACAGATGTTATTACATGCAGACAATTATAAAATATAAGTACAATGTAAAATCATGTACAGTAAGTACACAATAAGTGGATTGTAACAAACTGATATGACAACTGATAATTAATATTGATAATTGACAATTAATATAATTGATAATTAATAGAATTAATAAATAGAATTAATAAAATGACATGATAATTAATATGCACTTAAAATGTAAGTACATATTAATTAAGGCCACTTAATATATAGTGGAAAATAAAAAATATATATATATTTTTTTATATATAAAAAAAATTTAATTATAGGAGTGTTGCATTAATGCTATGATTACATCAGGGTTTTTTTCCTGAAAAAAATGAATCAGAAAAAGATCAGAAAAGATCTCCATCCACACTACATGAGCAAAAATGAATGTAAGAAGTGAAAATGTAACTTTCAACTTATAGTCGAAATTGCAGCCTATATACACTGTACAAATACTAAATAAAACACTAATTGTAATGGTACTGGTTATAAACTGTTAAACTGCATTGCAAACCCATTAAGTAATACCTGTTCTCAGAACAGAACAAGATAAAAACATGAAAATGTAAGAAGCTACACAAGTTGTATATACAGTTTTTAAATAAACACAAATTCAAATAGTATTCATTACAAACAACATTCAACTAGGTTTAAGTTGTGTTTAAAAAAAAGTAATGTTTACTTTATTTGGGTTAAAAACTCAGGTAAAAGTAGTACATTTTAAAATGAAAATAGTGCAAGCAAAAACTAAAAGGCAAAGAAAAGGTGTTTGCTTAAAAGCAAAATGTGCATTGACTTTATGTCAGCATTTGATTGATTGCACACATCCATGCAAACACAGGAATCAATAGTCTATTAATGAGCTGAAAATGCCAGGCATGCTTTTTAGACAGAAAAATGGATCAACATCATCATCTGATCCAAAATAAAATCAGTTGCCTATTAAAAAGAGGTCATAGAATGTCTGGAAAAATTGCACTATATTCCATGGTGTAAACGCAGTGATTGTGTGCATACCTCGACTCCTAGTAAAGCTGCCCAGGCCAGACCCCTCAGAAGAGGAGGAATGTCAACCCTTGCCTCCTTCCAGATCTGGTTCTTCTTATAAGGGTACGCCTTAAAAAAAAACATTTGAGGCGTTATTACAAAATACAAAAATTACACATATTATACATAATAAATACATTCATGCAAAACAAATAATAAAAAAGTTTTTTTAAAAAGTGCTATAAAACCATATACCTTAGCAATAACTCTCTCTCAAGTAAAGATTATTTAAATTAGATTTAAATAAAGAAGTAAAGATTATTTAAATGAAGCATTGTATGTTATATGTGTTGCAGTAATGAAAATATAATGATAGTTCAAAATCAAGTCTAATGAAAAAAGCATGCGAAAAATATAACTTATTTTTTTTATGGAAATGTTTTTTTTTTTTTAAACAGTAAAATATGTGCAGGGCAGCGCAGTGGCGCAGTCGCCTCACAACAAGAAGTCGCTGGTTCGAGCCTCAGCTGGGTCAGTTGGCATTTCTGTGTGGAGTTTGCATGTTCTCCCAGTGTTCGCGTGGGTTTCCTCCGGGTGCTCCAGTTTCCCCCACAAGTCCAAAGACATAGGTGAATTGGGTAAGCTAAATTGTCCGTAGTGTATGGGAGTGTATGGGTGTTTCCCAGTGATGGGTTGCAGCTGAAAGGGCATCCACTGCGTAAAACATATGCTGAATAAGTTGGCGGTTCATTCCGCTGTAGCAACCCCAGATTAATAAAGGGACTAAGCCAAAAAGAAAATGAATGAATGAATGAATATGTGCATAGTAGTTGTTTCCCTTATTTATTTACCTTTACAGATCACAGTGCATTATGTGAGAATGTAATGAGAATCAGTAACGATAAATCGTGATAATTACAATTTGAGGGAAACAATGTGCTTAATGGTAATGATAATATATACAACAATGACAGCTTCAAGACCTTAATTGTCTTAAAACAGCCTTAATCTACTTTAAACAATCAATATTTCACATTAAGAAACTAAAATATAAAAATAAAATAAAAGTGGTGTGGGAAATACTACGAATTATTACTGAACACAAAAAGCTCTGCTATCACTATCGACAAAAGGTAAGGTTTAAAAAGAAAAAAGAAATAATTGTGTGCATGTGTGTCTGTCTGTGTGTGTGTGTCTGTCTGTGTGTGTGTGTGTGTGTGTGTGTGTGTGTGTGTGTGT
>CAIGQV010019186.1:5751035-5801350 GCA_903798115.1 Danio jaintianensis | reverse complement strand
TAAATAAAGTATATCATGAAAAGACTATCTTATATGTGAATAGCACAACAATTATTACTATAGTAAATAAAGTATATAATGGAAAGACTATCTTATATGTGAATAGCACAACAATACTATAGTAAATAAAGTATTTCATGGAAAGACTGGGTTCGAGTCCCAGCTGGGCCAGTTGGCATTTCTGTGTGGAGTTTGCATGTTGCATGTTGGGGTGGGTTTCCTCCGGGTGCTCTGGTTTCCCCCACAGTCCAAAGACATGCGCTATAGGTGAATTGGATTAACTAAATTGGCCGCAGTGTGTGTGTGTGTGAGAATGTGAAAGTGTATGGGTGTTTCCCAGTACTGGGTTGCAGCTGGAAGGGCATCCGCTGCATAAAACATATGCTGGAATAGTTGGCAGTTCATTCCGCTGTGCCGACCCCTGATAACTAAGGGACTAAGCCGAAGGAAAATGAATGAATGGCATCATCACAGATCTTACATGTGAATAGCACAATAATTATTACTATAGTAAATAAAGTATATCATGGAATGACTATCTTATATGTGAATAAATACTCATCGTGAGAACTCAACAGACTAAACCGATAATATTTTCGAATATTAACTGAAATTATTTAATTTCTAAAACCAATTTGGGTAAATATAAGTTCAATAAAGCATAAAACGCTATGACAATTAGTGTTACTATAGCAAAATTAAAGTAAGACTTTAATATATGTCAATAAACATAAATTATGAGAACTCGACGAGCTAAACCAATATAACATTATAATATTTCATTCACATTATTTAGCAATTTCTGAAACTAATTTCGGAATTAAGTCTTCAGCATAACATAAACAGTATAGTACAATTGTGGTAAGACTGCTAAATTGAGCTACATTATGCCAATCCAGTAATATATTACAATATTTCACAGAAATTATGTTTTCTAAAAGCTTTCGGTAAGCATATCTTGAATACAACAAATATAGTGACACCAAATACTGCAGCAAAACCCATGTAAAACTATAAGGGATGTCAATAGATATAAATGATCTGACATCAACAAGCTAAACCAGTCATGTTTTACTATATTAAACTGACATATAACGTTACTGTACACACACACAATTGATATTTCTGCATGCTTGTCGTTCATTCGTGCTTTGAACAAACGCAACATAAAATCACCAGCATACCTTATTGCCTGATATGAAAGACTGCTCCATTTGATTCACGAGTCCATTTATGATATTACAGATATATATTTGTGATTTTGAGAGATCTTCCGGTAACTGTAAACAGCCGAAACGCGTGCGTGACGTTTTTTTCCCGCGCCAGAGAGCAGCTGAACGACGCGTGACCGTGAAGTCATCATCGCTCGCCGGCCGCCGCTGAGGGACGAGTGTGTGGCGTGTGGTATTACGATATTATAGCAAAGAGTCACACGGTTGCAGTTTTATGTGAGTATTATAGTTCGCATTTCGGCTCAGTTTATGAGTTATGTTTTATTGGTATTCGTAATGTAGCGTATTTGGAACGGAATTAGAGTTGTAGACGCGTTTATGTGCTACGAGGACTGGAATGTGAAAGTGACAGTCAGCAGTGTTTCTATATTAGGATATTACGAATATGAAGTTGATTATTATCCATACAAACATTATTTTAAGGCACATATATTGATAGGTCTGCACATTTATTTTTTTTTAAAGTGGTTTATCATAATTTATGACAAGCATAATAATAATATATGTATATTCTTGTTCACATAATGTTACATTTGAACTGTTATGCAAATGGACTTTGAAATTAATAATTCTCTAATAATGGTTCCTTCTGTCTTTCCTTCACTTTATGATCTGTCAAACAGGTTCATTCCAGAACAAGTCATCACAAATAAAAGATATGGACAGAAAACAATATAAAGACGGTTTCAGTTTGAACACTAA
The DNA here is from genome assembly GCA_903798115.1 of Danio jaintianensis. Lineage (NCBI taxonomy): Eukaryota > Metazoa > Chordata > Actinopteri > Cypriniformes > Danionidae > Danio > Danio jaintianensis. The sequence continues at coordinate 5,799,416 of CAIGQV010019186.1, read as the reverse complement.
TAATATTAATATTAATAACTAATATTATTGAAAATAATAAAAAATATATATTGTGCAAGGAATAATCTTATTAATGTCATATAACGTGATTATACTCAGTTCAGCTGCCTAAACATGCCCTACTTTACAATAGGCATGGGACGATAACTGTTTTCAAGGTGTACTGCGGTTTGGAAAAGTCAAGGTTTTAAAACCACCAAAATTTTCTGCTATACAGTTCCTACTGTATATGTAAGGTTTTTTTTTTTACAACAGTAACTTTTTTTAGGACAACAGTATCTCCTGCAGAAAAGATCTCCAAAGAAGCCGTCTAAAATTGTAAAGAAATCTGTTTTTGAAACTAATGAAGACAGCAGAAGTCAATGATTCGTTTGAATTATTTAGCCTGACATGTTTACTGCTCCAAAATATTTTAAGTTTTTTACCCAGACATTTAAAAATAATGTATTTTAGAGCAGTAATCACAATACTGTAAACCGTGAAATCGTGATATTTTTGTCCAAGGTTATCACACCGTCAAAATCTTATACAGGCCCATGCCTACTTTACAAATCACAAATTAGTAAGTGTTGTAAATATTAGTTCATTCATTCATTCATTTTCTTTTCGGCTTAGTCCCTTTATTAATCAGGGGTTGCCACAGCGGAATGAACCGCCAACTTATCCAGCATATGTTTTACGCAGCGGATGCCCTTCCAGCTGCAACCCATCACTGGGAAACATCCATACACACTCATTCACACACATACACTATGGACAATTTAGCCTACCTAATTCACCTATGGCGCATGTCTTTGGACTTGTGGGGGAAACCGGAGCACCCGGAGGAAACCCACGCAAACATGGGGGGGAACATGCAAACTCCACACAGAAATGCCAACTGACCCAGCCGAGGCTTGAACCAGCGACCTTCTTGATGTGAGGCGATTGTGCTACCCACTGCGCCACAGTGACGTCCGTAAATATTAGTGTCATAAATATAATGATAAAATCCCATTATATAAAAATGGAATGGCTGTTTGATGATTTGAATAACATTTTCATAATGTATTGGTGTAATAAATATTAGAAAATAAGAATAAATCGAAATAAAAATAAATAATAGAAAATAAATGTATATATTAATAATAAATAAATATATATTATAATCCAAATGTATATATGTTAGGGCTGCACGATATTGGAAAAATCTGACATTGTGGTATTTTGCGATATTTATTGCGGTATGAATACAATTTCACCAGATGATTTGAATAGCTCTATTTGGGAAGATTTTAATAATTTATATAAGGTCTTATATAAGTGCATCTGCATAAATTATAATAAATTACAAGCATATAGAGCAAAAATAAAAGTGAAATAAACCTTATGGTAAAATGCTTATCATAATATATAATTATCATAAAATGCTTTATGGTTTTCTGGTTAGTCTAACAGTATTCAAGCACAGAAACTGAACGATCAAATGTAAAATAACATGGTCATCATTGTGTAAATAATAAAAAATATATATAATAATATCTGTATCTGTTAATCTTTAATAAATAATATCATCCTGCGACGTGACGATTGCAGATACACACATTGCGATATCGATGCTCAAACGATATATTGTTCAGCCCTAATATATATATATATATATATATAATTTTTTTGTAACGGACAATTACTGTTGCTTAAAATTATTCTTATACAGTGCAAATATTAAGATAATATTATTCCTCTATAGTAAATGTGTCAAGTATTAATTTACAGCATCTTAAAGATGAATAGAAGAGAATAAAGTCTTATTGGGATTTGATTTGACTGGGCCTCTTTGCCAATAAAGCGCTGGCTCATTGTGCGGCACGAGTGCATGGTTGTTTTCTCCTCACCATTCAGATCTACATGAAAGTGACAGCTGCTCCTGTAAATGTTACTTTCGCTGGTGTCGGATGTAACACATGGCCTTAAACGTCTTTCACAAGCACTTCAGACGTTTTGAAGGTTTCTGACACATATGCCGTTGTGTTTTCTTGGATGCGTTTCATGGATTTTATATTCATTGCATGGCTAGAATTCACTTTTATTGGCTGTCATATGAGAGCAATGACCACCGCTTCAGGGCATTATAAGGGAGGGGGGTGACAACTGTGCGTTTTTTGGTTCCCGGGACTCGTTTTCAGGGGTTATGCAAATGAAAACAGTCCTGTCATGGTGCTCATAAATTCCTCCACCACAGACCCATTTAAAGCAGTTCAAGAACTTCAAAAACAAGAGACTTTGATCCACGATATTATCAACTCCAGCTTTTTGTGTTTCTAATTTCCTCATCTGAACTCTTTTGTTTTCATCCTGCGCCAGCTGTTGTTTTCCAGCACCACCCTGCACTATGTGTTATGATGTGTTCTTCTCTTTTCCTACGCCTTGTAAAAATTCCCTTAGTCCTTTTCTTTCTTTTCTTTTTTTTTTTTTTTGCATTGGATGAGCCGAAGCCAAATGTGTAATGTGTCCGTGTTCCTTCAGCAGCTGTCTCTCGACCCAATGGGAACTGTTGTTTGATCCATCGTGGAGCCAAAGAGGATTCCTCAATCAAAACACTTTTATAGTGGTGGCGGGCGACAGTGACGCAATAACGTCCCATGGTGGACATGAGAACACACACATTTAGATGGCATATGGTTTGATTTCATCCTCTTCCTCCTCGTTGTTTTTGACCTGGAGATTGGCTGGGTCTAAGAGTACTGAAGTGAGAACCCAAAACAGGGTTTGCGGGGATTAGGACAGAGAATGTATGCTTTGATGAGGTTTTCACATGTTGTTTGGCGTCTAGCCGATCTATTGTGGAGCATCTGGCTGGTGTCAGACGTTTCATTATAATTCCCCTTTCATGGAAAGGGATTAGGACAGAAAGTTGGCCACATATCGGTATAAATTACAAATTAAAGCACCGTGTAAAGTGTGCCAAAACACCTCATGTTTTTTAGGGTTTTTTTTACATGCGCCAGAGATCTAAAAGATCTCATTTAAAGAGGTCGTGCCCTCCCGAGTGCTGCATGTTCCCAAACACGGATAGGATGTCCCTGTGGATCCTCTTTTCTTTTTTGAAGTGATGTTTATGAGTGACTAAGAGTTCCTACTGCGTTTGATCTTTTTCTCTTTGGCTTGCTGTTCCAGGTTCCTGGTACGTTCCCTTTTCAAGATGTCAGGCCACACACCCTCACACATGAGACTGGAACAGAAGGCTGCGGAGGCCGAGCAGATCATCGAATACCTCAAGCAGCAGGTCCAGCTGCTGAAGGAGAAGGCCAGTAAGTGGATGCATGAGGTGCGCGTGTGTCGCACACGGGTCAGCAACAAATGAGGATGCTGGAGCTGATGATGAAAAGTAGAAAGAGAAGAGATGCTTTAATAAATGTATGAAATCAAAATGTAATATTTGAGTTAATAGACATTTCGAACATTTATATTATTTCACTTAGAAACATATTAAGATTTTATAGCAGTACAGTTAAAAAAAAGTCATGCTATTTGATCTGAAGTGACAGGAAATTCTGTTTCAAATTAAAGGTGCTGTATGTAAGTTTTTGACTCCTCTAAAGCATGAAAATACCATAATATGTTAGCAGATATTTCAGAAACATGCCAAGTGAACATTCTTGTTTATCTGAAAAACAATGCTGAAGTCAGATATTCTGCTTTGAAAATGTGAGTTACGTGCCGGAACGGCTGTCTTTGTTTTGGTTCTTTTAACCCACCCACTGCCACTTTAGCCAATTATATTTCAGCACCCCGGGTTGCCTTTGTGGAAAACCGTGTATTTCATTCATTTAGTCATAATGGCTCTCATACACGTCCGTGACCGAAATGCGACCTCCGGTGGAGTTCCACATGAGGTGGTTATTAATTAGCAAATAATATAAATATTACAAACGTAAACATTAGGTGAGCAGGTTACATTGTAACCCCGTGTACTAACAACACGTTACATGACGAGATTTGCAGTGATAAGCAATTTGGCTGTTTGCACCAGACGAAACATGACAGAAATTTAAATACAGCCATTTAGAAGCACAGAATAATGCATTAACTGCACTCTAGCGAAATGGTAAGGTTTATAATCTAATTAATACATATTAAACCTCTTTAACATTATTAAATGTACATGCTGAATCACTGATACGTGTTGGCTTGCACTGAGTCACAGTTCTAAAGTTCATTTACAAACGGATTATTTTATTTTCAAGATCTGAGGTGAACTATCTGCTGCTGCTTTCAGTAGTATGGCAATAAATGTCATGTAAAATGGCATTTAAACTCACATTGTTAGCATTTAACACGGAGTAAAGCACATGAGGTGTACCTGAGGTCATCATTGTCGTAGTTTTCTGTTGTTCAGCTGCAAGAAATAGAAGCCCTTTCTAAAATATGAATTTCAGGTGTTGGTTAGGGAAAAAAAAGAGTTTTCAAGATTTAATTCTTTTTAATATGGAGAATATTCCTTCTATCGGTTGCCGTTGCTTTTATTTAGAACACGATTTAAATCAGCCTTTAGGCTCGATAGTCAGGCACGCTTCTGTTGGTGTCGTCAATCTGGCAACCTGCGCTTGCTTGTGTTTTGAACCAGGAATGCAAACCTAGTTCAACCACTGGGTGTCAAACTTTCATACTGAATCTTTAATTTCTTGTCAGTTTTTTACAATTTTCACAAAAACTTTGAATGTCGAACTGATCCAAAATGGCAATAAAGAAATTATAATGTTAAAAAAAGATAAACGCATTTTTTTCCACAAAAATATTAAACAGTACTGCTTTCTACTTTTGTTTCTTGAGCAGCAGCTAAGCATATTAAAACTGTTTTTCATCAGCGTCAGTCAAGTGAAAATTGCAGTGATAATGCTGCTGAGTACAATTTAAATTTAATATTAAAATGACTGTATTTTAAAATAAAATAAACCCAGTTCAGTAAGCATAAGATACTTATTTGAAACCATGAAAAAAAGCACTTAGTTTTATAACAGTCTGTGGACTTTTATTATTCCATCAAACTCCACCACAAAATATCAGAAATGAAAAAAAAAAAATTGACTTTTATTTTGTGTAGTTGTGCAGGCCACACTAAAAGAAGAGAAAAAACTGATGGTGGAGAATACCAAACTTAAGAAGGACATCGAGGAACTGAAGAAACAACTTCTTGACAAGGAAAAGACGAGAGGAGGTATTATATCACACATTCTTGCTGATGTTTTTTGAAGTAATGAAATGCTAACTTGACAACATATTGAAACAGTCTAAAATTAAACCCATCAACGCATAACCACCCACATCACCGACGCCTGTTGGGTGGTCAGAAAAATCCTAAAGACAGAAAAAAAATTGAAAGCAAAATATGAATAAGATAGCCAGGCTTTCTGCTGTTTCTGCTTAGATTTTTAGTTACTTTCAGGTGGTATAAGAAAGACATTTAAAGGGACAGTTCACTCAAAAATGAACATTTACTTACCCTTATGTTGTTAAACCTTTTTTTTATTCTGATGAACACAAAAGGAGATATTTTGAAAAATGCTTGTTGATGATGATCATTGACATACTTAATATTATAAAGGCGAATGAAGTACAGAGACACTTTTATAATATAGTTTTCTGCTGGATCCCAAGACATGTTGGCCTTCGCTCAGTTATACACATACATTTTTTTATGTGCATTTTCAAAATTGATGCGCATCTTGCCATTTCCATCAACCGATTTTTTTTTTTTTATGCGCATATCCAAAATGCGCATAAAAATAGGTTGATGGAAACAGCTATTGACATCCATAATATTATAAAAGCGAATTAACTACAGAGAAATGTTTATAATATAGTTTTCTGCTAGATCCCAAGACATGTTGGCCTTCGTGGAAACCATCAAGCAGACAAAGTTGGCAAAACTGCCCTTACAGTAAGAATTAATGAGTGCAAAATCCCACCTTCAGACTTAAAACCACTAATAAAAATCTATATTCCAAACAAATGAAACATTTTTGAAATCCAGCCCTTAGTAGGAAGAAAATAGTTTTTTTAGATATTTCAAGATATTTAACTCAAGACACACTAGATTCACTCATGGACATTTACTCAAAGGAGAAGTATTTTTAGGTGAACTGTCTCTTTAATTGGATGCAAGTTAATAAGATAATAAACATGACTATTCAATACTTTGGGATTCATAAAGGAGATTTAATCTATTGCGAAAGAGGTCAATAATGATATTTGGTCTTTCCAGTGATTGACGTGCCTTCTGCCGAGCCCAGTGTCCAGTGTGTGTCTAAACCCTCATCTGCAGATCCACCTGTCCCAGCAACCCCTTCTGCTCCTGCCACAAAAACACCGTCAGCCAAAAACAACGACGAGCCGAAAAAGATGAAAGCCGAGAAGAAGGGTAAGCATCCTTCTCAGACTCTCAGTGTGACATTTCCTTTATAACAGCTCATCTCTGTGATGGCAAAACTTTCCAGGCATTTCTGTTGATTCATGTGCAGCAACAGCATCCAAAACTTTTCAGAGCTTTGAGTTTGGTGCTAAATCTAATGATGAAGTTTGAATTCATACAGTAAAACCATTTCTGTTTGAGCTGAAATTTATATTTAATTTTGGTTTTTGGATTCTAACACAGTGTAGGAGGTCAATCACCAATCACAGCAGCATTTGATGAGTGCATCTGACCAATCAGAAAAGAATAGAGTCTCAGAAAGTTTAGCGAGATTGGATCCTTAAACCAACTGCTTCAGATGCTGAAATTAAGCAGCTGATGCTTTTCAGTGAATATTATCTGAAAATAAAATGTTTTTTGACAGTGAATGAATGTAAACCTATTGTAGGAGACTCCAAAACAAAATGTAACTTTTACGATTGCGTAATAAGGACACATTCAGAGTAGTCTGCCATGTTTAAGAGTAAAAGGTGTGTGTGCGAATGTAGGGCTGGGCGATATGACAAAAATCTAATGTCATGATACAAGTCATCTCATATTCTGATAACGGTAAGTATCACGATATAGTATAATTTCTTTAAATTCAATCAATTAATATATATATATAGGTTACTATATTTTAAATGTTAATACATTTTTTTATTATTTTATTTTATGTGATCCTTCAAATAAAAATTATATTAAAAAAATTTGAACTATAAAATAAATATTAATAAAATATAATATAATAAAATAAAAAGATAGAAAAATGTAAACACTAGGGGTGTGACGAGACGCTTACTCCACGAGACGAGACACGAGATTGGGTTCACGAGATGAGATTTTTACACTATTTTTAAGAAATCTTCAATGATGAAATACATGAATGGAAAATATTTTATTCAACTGAAAAAAATAAAATAAAATCACAAATTGCAAAACTATTTAGGTGCTTTTTAAAATCAACTTGTAATGAATGTTATTTTACTTCTATTTTAATGAATTCTATGCAGTAAAGGACATGCAAACACTGCTAAATATTTAGCTAATATATGAATGGAAATTTAATTTGAAATATTAGCAAAATATTTGCTAATATAAGCATGGAAAGTAGATTTTTATTCAACTGAAGAAAAATCACAAAATGTAAAACAATTCAGGTGCTTTTTCGAATCAACTTGTAATGAATGTTATTTTACATTTATTTTAATGAATTGTGCCATAAAGGACATGCAAACATTGCTAAATATTTAGCTATAAACTCTACTGACTGGCTTCTTCCCAATACAATTTCACATGAGAATCTAACTCCTTTCCACAAATTGAAGTTTAAAAAAAAAAAAAAATGTAATCATGTCATTTTTGGTTTTAAATTTTTTGACAGTTTCACTTTCATTCAGCAACAGCTTCCGTTTTTTTCCGGAGAGCATAAACGTGTGTTCGGTGATGAGGATCACTGTGTGTGTGTGTGCGTGTGCATGCGTGCGTGCGTGCGTTTGTGTGTGCGCGCACTCTGAGGAGATGTGCGTCTGTGGTCCTTTACTGACTCGAAGGGTGCAGAGAAGTCAGTGTGTATGGCTTATCTTGTCGCAAAATGCAGCTAAAAGTCCTACACAACAGTAATAGTTTGATTACTTCGTTTACATGTCTGTACTGCACTTCAATAATGTGACTGAAATAGGAATACTCCACATGTCTTAATTCGATTAGTGTTTACAACGATTATGGCTTTAAGCATATCTAAAGTGCTATTCAATCGTATGTTATGAGCCAAGATTAACGCGTGTGGCTGCAGTTGTAGCAGCCTCTGCTTTTGGACACGGCAACCCTTGAACTCCGGTGAAGAAAAAAAACAAAAACGCATGCGTCACACTCACCCACCCCAAACGAGTGACGCGCAACTCCGAGACCAGCCTGTCAGGTGTGTGCAAAGCACTTGATGTGCGGTTCTAATCCAATCGATTTAGTCTTGCGAGATCTCGTCACATCGCTAGTAAACACTGTACTTTTAAAGATTGCAACTTTCTCACAATGTTATTGTTCATGTTAATGTCTACATGCCTGTAATAGCACATAATATTGTGTATTATCATTAACAATAAGTATTATCATAAACAATGTATTTTGTGACACCACGAAACAAATGATAGAGGGTAATATGAAACGAGATTTTTTTTTTGTCCATATGATACATATTGTCATATTGCACAGCCCTATGCAAATGATTTACACTTTAAAGGGATAGTTCACCCAAAAATGAACATTTACTCAGTTTATTCACCCTAGAGTGGTTCCAAACCTTTGAGCAACCATTGACATCCATAGTAGGAAAAACAAATACTATAGAAGTTAAGGGTTTCCAAAATTTTTCAAAATATCTCCTTTTGTGTTCAACAGACGAAACTCAATAAGCTCTAAAAACAAGTAAAGGGTGACTAAATTATGACAATTTTCATTTTTGCGTGAACTATTCCTTTTACAAATAGCAACATTCATTCATTCATTCATTCATTCATTCATTTATTTTCCTTTGGTTTATTCCCTTTATTAATCTGTGGTCGCCACAGCCGAATAAACCACCAACTTATACAGCATATGTTTTACACAGCGGATGCCCTTCCAGCTGCAACCCAGTACTGGAAAACAACCATACACACTCATTCACACACATACAATACTGCCAATTTAGTTTGTTCAATTCACCTATAGCGCATGTCTTTGGAATTGTGGGGGAAACTGGAGCACCCGGAGGAAACCCACGCCAACACGGGGAGAACATGCAAACTCCACACAGAAATGCCAACTGACCCAGTCGGGACTCGAACCAGCGACCTTCTTGCTGTGAGGCGACAGCGCTACCCACTACGCGCTACCTTCTTGCTGTGCTAACCACTGAGCAACCGTGTCGCCCCCAAATAGCAACATAAATGAGAAAAACGTTTAACCACGTGGGCAATCCCATTTCTAAAAACCTCTTTATCCCACTCTCATAAATAATGGAGTGTAATAAATGCATTTGAAAAGCTTGATGGGGTTTAAAAAGAGACTGTGAGTGAATGTCAGGTTAAACTCCAACCAGATTTAAAGACGTCACTTTTCGAAGTCTCCGTGCCCTGCAGTATAGAGATTATGAAATGAGTCGGTTATTATGAAAAGGATTTTCATTTCAAATAATTTAGGTCCCTTCAACTAGGGAACGAGATGTTCATATCTAAGTACAGATCATTTTTTGTGAATTGGTGGGCTGAGGAAAAACAAGTTAAGTTGTGTGTTTCTCTGACATTCCTGCGGGCCAGATGTTTCATAATTCTCCGATATTTCTCTTTTCGTTCAGCGTTGATGATTGCTGTGTTTCGGTGTGGATGAGCACTTCTCTTGCACCTGTAGCTCACACACATCTTTTTTTTTTTTTTTTTTGGCAGTGCTGATGATTATTCACGTTAAAAAGGCTTTGAGGAATTTTGGCGCAATTTCTGATAGACCTACATTCGGGCTGCGCGATTAATCAAAATCAAAGTGCTGTGATATTAAACCACATAATGCTGTGATTTGAGTTAATTATATAAATAGTCGTGGTGTTTTAAAGTGAAGGGTCGTCTGCTAAACTATTTTTCTTTCTTTAAACGTTTGGAATAAGAAGTACATTTAACAGCTAATGACAAGTTTACGTGGAACTCATTTCAGAGAAAATGAAAAGGGTGGCCTCACAGTGCTGCGTGAATAATTATGAAAGAAATATTTTTTACTGGCAGTTTACACAAATATGCCTTTTGGCACTCTCTGTTGATTAAAGTCCCCATAAAATCAAAACTAACCATATTGATTTTGTTAGCTCACATTGCTAGTTTTGTGGTGAACAATTGATCTGTGCATGTCATTAAGAAAAAAAAATAATTGTCCCTTGTAATCTTTAATTGAAATCTGAAAATGCTCTTCCTGTTTGTTTTCGGTTAAATTGTCAGATTAGGTCTGTCTGAGAAATTGGGTGTGGCTAACATACTTAACCACGCCCCTTCAGCTGTCAGTTTTGACAGCAAACAGAAATGGTGAGCAGGAGGTGTCTGTTAGGTTGTAGTAACTCTCCCCAAACCCTTTTCCACATTTTTCTGAATGAAACGCCTACTTTACTACATCCAATCAACTTGCAGTATAAAAAACAAGCCACGCCCACTGTTTTCTCATTTAATATGCAGTTTCTGTAGGAACTGGGTCACAATAGGAAAAAAAAAAAAACCGGTCGCAGCTTCATGCGGACTTTCAGGCATTGAAGATAAAATTAAACAATGATGATTACATACATTGTAATTACGTTAACCATCTCTATAAAATAAATATTGTTTACAGTTCTCAAACTTGTAGGGAACTAAACTTGAAGGGAACTCATTTTAATTACAGGAAAACAATGTTTAGCTATTTCTCATGGGGAAACAATCTGTAAGGGATAATAGTGATAATATAATTAGTTAATTAATATTGATTGATTGAATAAATATTGAATTTTTTGTCTTACTGTAGATTAATTTCTTTAATAAATTATTATTTTTATTATTGTAATGTAATATATTACATAATGTTATAAAATATTTTGTGCTATCAAACGATTAATCATGATTAATCGCATCTAAGATAAAAGCTTATATTTACATAATATATACGTGTACTATGTATATTTATGTATATATGTATAAATTTACACATACTGTTCATAAAATGCAAAGATATACAAAAGAAATATATTTACATGTATATTTATGTATATAATTTGTAGTATATATATATATAAATATATATATATATATATATATATAAACAAATATACACAGTACACACAAATATATTTTGTAAATATGAGCTTTCATTTTGTATGTGGTCAATCATGATTAATTGTTTGACAGCACTTAAAATATTATATTATTATATTCAAACTTTTAAAGCTTTTAAAATAAATGTGTTATGCTAACCAATGTTGCTTTTATTTCAATCAAATATGTAGTAAAACAGTAATATTGTGAAATATTATTAGAATTTAAAGTAACCTTTCTATGTTAATCCATTTTAAAAAGTAATTTATTCCTGTAATAAAAAAAAAAACATATATTTGTTTGTTTAACGTTTATTGTCCATTCTGCTTGGCACATAAAGGAAATTTGTCTTTAACACTGGTACCATAAATACAACCATACAACAATCACATAATAGCAACACAACCACATGAATTACAAACTTAAAAACATATTAGCCCCATACATATTACTGCAAATCATTCTTAACAACTACCCCATTCACATCAGAAAGTGATCCTTTTTAGGACAACAACTGCAATTGGGATAAATGAGGCTTTAAAGCCTTTAGTGTGTCAAATGATCCATCAGAAAACATTCTTCAGAAAAATATTGATCCTTCAGAAAAATATTGTGCTATTACTATTTCTGTGGAAACAGTGATTCATTTTTTAGTGATCTAGTCATACATACAAACCCCAAACCCCCCAAGAACTGTGGTACTTTGTTTCTAACCAAATACTTGAGACTATTTGTGCTTGTAGACAACATGTCCAACACAGTCTCCCCGATCCCACAAGTCCAGAAAGCGGTGATAAAGTTGTGCCGTTTTCAAATCACCAGAGTGATTAGAAACAAACAGCACACTTAACCGAAACCACTGCTAGCGCTGTTTTTAGGGAAAGCTCAGAAACAGAACGGAGATGACAGGGCGACATAACATCCAGTTGTGGACTTTTAAAGGCATCTCAACAGCTCCCCGGGGAACAATATGCACAAGTTTAAAAATAACTTTCAAAGAGTTGCGTTCAAAAAACCTCACAAACCAAAAGCACATTTCCTCCGGGTAGACATTTAATACAATAAAAGCCCGGAATCACAGGGTGTGCTGAGGTCAATTCCATAGGTGCGTCACAAATCACATACTTATGCACTACTCTACGACTTTTTATAGTATACATAGTATAAGTAGTGCATTTACACTGAACATTCCCCCAAAAAATTAGCGCACTTAAAATATCCGCATGATACTCTCAATGGTCGCACCTCTGCTCATGTGGTGGAAGGGGCAGAGCTATCAGGGGGGCCGAGGTTTACTTTGTTTATTTTAGATTGTTCAAGACAAATTCTCTATTGTACTCATGACCAGTGTTGGGGTAACGCATTACAAGTAACACAAGATAATATTACTTTTCTAAGTAATGAGTAATCCATTACTTAAAAAAATTAAGTAATAATATTTTAGTTACTTTTTTTAAATGTAATGCAAGGTATTTTTTTGTTAAAATAAATTGCTGAATTAAAAATTAGCATAGTCACATTGAATCAACAGACAAGATTGAAGATGGCAGGGTAAAAATTTGTTAAAGCATAACACAAAAGTAATGTAATACATTACTTTCCATAAAAAGTAACTAAGTAATTGTATCAGAATCGGACTGAGAAGCAGGTCTGTCTATGCTAATTAGGGAGAGATCATCACGAATTGGCGGGACTTTTTCCCTCCGATGACACGTACAAATGGAGAATGTCAATCAAAGTGTTTCTGCAGACTACAAAAATAGAATTAATACATTAATACCATTAGAGGCAGGTTATGTTCACACACTGTTGCCACACAACTGTTTAAACCCCTCATAAAAGTGACTTTTGCATAATAGGTCCCCTTTAAAATGGTTTTAAAAAAAATGTAACTGCTTTTATTCCAGCTAAACTAAAAGAAATAAGGAAATATTTGAAAAAGAATACCAATTTCACAGGAGGGCTAATCATTTTAATGCCTTTAACTGTAAGTGTGTCAATTGGAAATCAACTCGTGTCTGTAGTGGAAGTATATGCACAGCTTTATCCTATTTTTTGTCGATTCATAACATAAGCCGTTACAACTTTACAATCTTTGTGTTCTGATTGGCAGACACAAAACTATCTGAAAGGCAAGTTCTGATTTGGTGTTTTGGTTCAGGTGAGAAGAAAGAGAAGAAGGCAGCGGCGCCTCCTCAGGAAGATGCGAAAGTGGACGTGTCTCGACTGGATCTGCGAGTGGGCCGAATCATCAGTGCAGAGAAGCATCCTGATGCAGACTCGCTCTATGTGGAGCAGGTGGATGTGGGTGAAGCAGCTCCACGCACTGTGGTCAGCGGACTGGTCAAACACATCCCTCTGGACCAGGTAATAACTTATCGAATGTAATCTTAACCCCTGACAATCATGCCAGGTTCGAGTAACAATAACCGCTGAAATGCAAAAAAAAAAAATATATATATATATATATATAATAATAATCACATTTATTAGTTAAATTGTAAAGTCCCCTCTAGTGATTTTTAAATTAATACATGTATTTATTATTATTTAGTCATATTTAATCATTAAAAAAATTTATTGAAACTGAAAATGAAACTATTATTATTAATTATTAATATTTTTACAAATTTTAAGATACATTTCTAAAAAGCAGCAAATCATTTATTGCATTTAATCAGTAATTAACAAATTAATTTAGCAATTTAATTGATTTATTTACAGCTGCCAAATACAATTGAAGTCAAAATTTGCCATCCTGTGAAATTCTTATTCTTTTTTCAAGTTTCCCAACTTTAATGCAAATTTTCAGTTTTGAATTAATGAAAAATGTATTATTGTTGATGTCTGATTGATCACATTTATTTAATAATTTGTATAATGTAATAAAGATGATTTATAATCAATTATTTTACATTTCTAAAAAATGCCTATTTATTCAATGATTCGTACAGTGTACAGTACCTTAAGCAATATTGTATTTAAAATTATTTAAATAAATATTATCTTTAAAGAACTTTTTTTAATCACATAAAAAATGTATTACATAATTATAATGCAATCAGTAGAACAAATTGACCAGGAATATAGCAATATATTAATGTTTAACTGAAAATCAACCAAATAATAAATAATATATATGTATGTATATATATGTATATATGTTAGGGCTGCACGATTAATCGAAAAAAGATCTCGATTCGACCCCTAGACGATCTTAATCCAGCATTTCTACAATTCTGCCAATCATATTTTCAAGGAGAGAAGCAAAGGCTGCTGCACAAGTGTTCACATTGTTTTATATATGTTGCTTAGCAACGTGGACACCTCCAAATGGTGTTAAAATTGTCACATACTTGTAAGGTATAATTCACCCAAAAATTAAATTTCTGCCGCGAAATCACACGTGAGCTGATCGTGAGCTGTTACCACAGAAAGAGTGTGCGCACGCTGTGAATGATGTCTACTTTAGTGAACAGAACCTGCATAGGCTGTGAATAACAGGTAATGAAGTTGTAAATAATGTTCAGTTTGTTGCAGAGAGCGATCGTTTAGGAGCCACGCCAGAAGTATGAACTGCACTCAGCAGTGAAAATGAAACCGAAAGCAACCACATCATTTAAATAATCATATCGCATTATAGAGTTATGATTACGACAAGCATTTGATGTTTTTCTTTCATAGCGAACACAAATTGTTGTGCATGAGAATTAATGTTTAACAGTGTCAGTATAACTACTCTAGCCTATATAACGTTGAATATAATGCAAGAGGCAATCTGATAATGACAAATGTCTCATTTTACCAGTGGAAAAAATGGTCTAATAATGTTGTCAATGACAGATTGCAAGCATATGTCTCAAACATAATAATTCAACTTTAGAATTATGAATAGTTGTATTCTGATGTCATCACTTTACTGTGCATTAATGACCAGGACAAATTTAAAGCCTATTCAAGTCCACCATTGCAAGTCTATACAAAGTTTTGCATTTTAACTAACAGTAGACCTAAACATAATATTATTATTGTTGTTTTACCATATGTTTGAGAAATAACAATAATAATAGCCTGCTCATATTAACCTTTATTTTACATCTATAGAATCGTGGAAAAAAAAATCGTGATCTTGATTTTAAGCAAAAATAAATAAATAAATAAAACTCACGATTCTCATTTTAGCAGAATCGTGCAGCTCTAATATATATATAATTTGTTTTCCACCATATTGAAATAAAAAAAATTAAAAATTAAAAACATAAAATTTCAAAATGCATTGCATCATTTAGCAAAAAGTAAAAAAAAAACACTTTTAAATTGAGTCAAGCTAGTATTTACGAGACAGCGTTTTGGATTAGTCTGAAGTAACGGGAGCGCAGTTAGTCTCGCTACTGTACCCAACAGCGATCTTTGTTTGCCATAAAATGAATGCGGCTCTTGTTGATTAGGTGTTATGTGTCAGAATATTGTGAAGGGGGATATTTCAGTTTTACTGTTTCATATAAAACGTCTGCACTACTACGATTCATGCAGGTCCATAAACCTGCTCCATGCACACAGCTCAGTCTCTTGTGTTTTATTTTCCAGAGCCCCAAGTTTACGATTTGTTTAGGGGATTCCTAGCAGCTCGTCAGAAATTCTAATTACACCAATAAAACGCATCTGTTTCCTTCATTCATTTAATTACATTTGGTCCCCCCCAAATCTCTGGTTATGACTGCATCACGGTTGCTTTAAGTATGTTTGTGCATTTATAGAGTTGAAATAATAATGAACGTCCAACAGTTGGTTGCGTACAGGATTTTGGACGTAGATGAGATGAGATTTCCTTATTGCATGTATTAAGTTTATTAATTTTGTTAGGGGGTCTGTTTTGTTCTGCATCCCTTGTTCTTGGTTATAAAAACGAATAATTCTGCTGTTATGAAGTTTCCCAGCTGTTCCTCATAACACGGCATGCTGTTGTTGTTTTTGGACCATTGCATTATTTCGCTGTCTGCCATACAGTGAATTCGGGTCTCGATATGGTGTAAAAAAAAACAAGAATAACATTCAGGAAAGTGCCGTTTAGATTAACACGTGCTTCACTATTTTCTCTTAATAAACTAAACATGGGTAAATAAAAACGCGGTGGAAAAAAACAGTAGTTAAGAAAGCATGTGATCACGTAGATGCACTACAAGTGTTTTTTATTACACAGCTGTCTGAAATACACGCTTCTGATTGGTCAGTCACGACATTCCAGGGTATGTTATTCCCAGTTAACCTCTAAATAACGCAGGCTCATCCGGGAACTTTGAATACATTCATATGTATCTGCTTGTCTGTCACGCTGCAGTTTTTGACTGTTTTGGAATGTTTGCTGCCATCTTGTGAATTATACATAGGTTAGTATATGCTTTATTCAGCCAGTTTCGTTTCTGTCAGCTTTGCGTTTTTGACTGTTTGGCGGCAACTTGTGACTGAATTAATGCGCAGGTTAGTGTATAGTCCATCAGCTGTTTTCGTTTCTGTCAGCTTTGCATTTCATGAAAGAATTAGGGGCCGATCACACCGAACGTGCTTTTAAGTTCCAAAAACACGAGGTGCACCACACTGTCTTTTTATGTCACTAGGCAACGACTATCAGCTGCATATTGTGCGCGAGTGTTGCTGTTGATATTGTTATAATTGTAATATTTAATAATATTGTGATATTCAAGATTTGTGAAGTCATACAGCTTTGGATAACTTGAAACAGCGACCACTAGTCTCTCCTCCATCTTTAAAAGGTTCTGTAGTCGTCTTGACAACACAAACACTGTTGTCATCTCAACGGAAACCCCGCCTCTGCTTTCATTTGGTTGGAGAATGAAAAAGACGCAACTGACGTAACGTGGTTTTTCTGCTCAGAGTTTTTTTCAACTGCGAGAGCACAACAGCAAAAACGCGAGGAGCAGCAGACTGTTAAAATGCGAGGCGTGCAGGGAGCATAAGCAGGGTGCAAAATGCTCGCGGCCATTAGTAAACCATTCAAAAGATGCGCCTCTCAACACAAAAAGCGTGATCGGCCCCTTAGTAACCTATTATGGCTCATGTTTTGTGTCAAATTGATGTTTGGTGGCAAGTAGCTGCGTAATAAGTAGGATAAAGTACATCCAGGAAGACAGTTGTTTTTGCAGAATAAAGGCTTTCAGTCTTATACAACAGTGCTGATAAACCTTTCAGGCTTTATTCTGTGATAACAACCTGCTGGATGTACGTTATTCCTTGTATAGCATGCTAAAAAGCAAGAAGCTTTACAGTGTATACAACCACAGTTTCTACAGTAAAGCAAGGTTTTATGATTACAAAACAGCAATCTATAAATCACAGCTTAATTACAAGATTAAAAGGTGGAAAACTGATTTTATTTCAAACCTTAACTGTGTGAAACAAGAAAACTGCAAGGAAACATCTAGATCAGGGGTGTCCAAACTCAGTCCTGGAGGACCAGTGTCTTGCAGATTTTAGCTCCAACTTGCCTCAACACACCTGCAAGGATGTTTCTAGAAAGCCTAGTAAAAGCTTGATTAGCTAGCCCAAGTGTGTCTGATTGGAATTGGAACCAAACTTTGCAGGACACCGGCCCTCCAGGACAGAGTTTGGCCACCCCTGATTCTAGATAGTTCTTTTCCCAAAATCACTTTCAAATCGCAATTTTAATATCCACATGAAAACACATTTTGAAATGTTCCTGTTTTCTCTAGCAAAAGCTTTTTTTAAAGTGCGCATCTGCTCTGTGTAATGTATTGCATCATGTGGAAGCTCAGATCAAATCAAAATATTTTTTTCATTTAAAAAAATTAATAAAATAAGACTCGTTTTCTGTTATGAAACAGATTTATGATAAAACGATCAAGTTGATGAAATCAGACAGAAATGAAATGTTAAATCGTTTTCAGACCCTGCTCGCAGATATTTGTTCCTTTTAATCATAAACTCACTTCATTATGTGCTGTATCTTAGAAAACAAGACTTAATGTCATCATTTATGTTCAGATATTTGGAGTACAAAACAAAAATACAGAGTAAGATACATATTATAAGCACTTCAAGCTACATTTATGAATTTATGTAATTTGTAAAAGGATGTATTAAGGCTTTTTAAGACCTGCACTGTAAAAAAAATTAAAAGACAAAAAAGTTGTTTTGTATATGAACTACATAAAGTTATACAATGTCTAACCAGTTTGACTGACGTAAGTTCGGATAACGAGAAAGGTTCATTTGATTCAGCTAAAGATTTGAGGTAGCAAGAATTGTTTTTTACCGTGTGCAGAACTCTGCAAACAGAAGAAATTAATTAGACAAGATTTCCATTTGAAAGAAAGTCAAATGTAATACGCAATCGCCATAGACTAATAATAGCTTGAAAGTGTTTACCAGCAGGAGAAAACATTCTTAACAAAACAAACAAAAAAATAACTTATAACAAGCTTTCTTTTGGTTAGATTTTTTTTTAAGACCCCATATAATCATGTCAGCTCAACCAATAGCAAATCACAACTATCCAATTAGTCCCTTGTGGACAAAAATCAAGTCCTGCCTAGGCATGTCACAATAATCAATATATGGACTTATCGCACAACACATGGATATGACCTCAATTATTTTTGTTGATGCAATATATATCGCCCATACATAAAAAACAATTCTAGCAGCATTTTAGCTGATTGTGCAACATCTCGATCTCTATTGGAGGTGTCAGTGTCAGTATGGTTAAACAATATGGTATTTACAATAAATTACTATAGCATATTTTCATGTGGGTGTCTGACAACTCAAAATAGATCTGGTAGCAGATATCGCAGCCTCTGTTACTTTTTTTACTCTTGCACTTTTTTGTTCACTTTTATTATTATTTATTTGTTTAGGACATTTATTTGTTTTTCACATTCTGATTCCAATGCCTGATTATTAAATGACTAAAATAAGAATAAAATATTATGTGTTCTTTGGAAGAGTGTACTTGCATTGTGATGCTATTATATTGTCATTCTGGCATTATATAATTAGTGGCATAAAATGGCCTTACAATGACAATAATATTGTTTAATTGCAATATATTTTGGTGCAATATACTGTACAACAAAAAATAAATATCGTGACAGGCCTAGTCCTGCCCTAAAAAAAAAAAATCACTTCAATGGACCCTTTTCACATTTCTGGCTTTCTCAGTAGCGAACGTCGTCATAGTTGGGTAAGCTTAAAGCACAGTGAATGGGAGAGTACAAGAAATCATTTTTTTACAATCCTATTTGCTAAAATAAAAAAATAAAAACTCAGCGATGGTGTTATCAAGACTTTCAGAAAAGGGAAAAAAATAGTGTGAGACTGATAACGGCGACCAGAAGAGAGAATAACGTCAAATGTACTGTCCCACCCCATTGACACTGCATTAGAAACACCTTGCATAAGCAGTAATTCATGTTTTGTAATTTGATGCAAAGATGATATAATACATATGTAAATAAATATAATTGTCCATACTTTGGGCGACACGGTGGCTCAGTGGTTAGCACTGTCGCATCACAACAAGAAGGTCGCTGGTTTGAGTCCTGGCTGTGCCAGTTGGCATTTCTGTGTAGAGTTTGCATGTTCTCCCCGTATTCCCATGGGTTTCCTCCGGGTGCTCCTGTTTCCCCCACAGTCCAAAGACATGCGCTATAGGTGAATTGAATAAACTAAATTGGCCGTAGTGTATGAGTGTGTGTGAATGAGTGTGTATGGATGTTTCCCAGTACTGGGTTGCAGCTGGAAGGGCATCCGCTGTGTAAAAAATATGCTGGATAAGTTAGCGGTTCATCCCGCTGTGGCAACCCCTGATGAATTATTGGGACTAAGCCGAAGGAGAACGAATGAATGAATGTTCGTACTTTTTAAAAAATCAAAATATTAAAAACTTTCAAGGATTTAAGATTATGATGTTGAACGTGTCAATCTTGTGAAAAGGGTCCATAAACATCACAATATGCAGAAAAAAAGGTGATTCAAACTTTAGGAAAACTTGATCTTGATTCTTTGGCTGATCTGTAATAATTTTGTGTTCATTTCCTCCATCTTCAGATGCAGAATCGAATGGCTGTGCTCCTCTGCAACCTGAAGCCGGCTAAGATGAGAGGAGTTTTGTCCCAGGCCATGGTCATGTGTGCCAGCTCTCCAGAGAAGGTGGAAATCCTGGATCCCCCGAGTGGAGCCGCGGCTGGCGACAGGATCACCTTCCAGGGCTTCCCAGGTAACGTTTCATATTTATACACAGACATGCTGCAATGAAATGCGATATAACTGGCCACCAGTCCAATGGCACCCATAGTCTGCCTGGTGGAGCCCATCTGAGAGCCTCATGCTGGTTTATTAAAGGAACAGCTCTCACAAGAAACGAAGTTCTGCCGTGATTTACTAGCTCTCTAAGTGTTGTTTTCAAACTTTCTTTCTTCCTTCCTCTAAAACTTTCTGTCGTGTGACATGAGGGTCTTTTTTTCCTTGGAACACATTTTTTTTGAAGAAAAGAGAAGAAACAAGCATAATAACCAGGGACTGTCAGGCTTCAGATGGACAAGATGCTCCATAAAAGTAACAAATCCATAATTGATGCATCCACTATATTCACTAAGCCATATGCTTCAAGTGAGCAATTCCATGCAAATGTCAACCTTTCCATGAAAAAAATAAGCTTTTACCAAAATAGCAAAACCCTTTCTAGGTTTTTTGTGTAGGCTTCTGTTTTACAGTACTGTTAAATACTCGAAAATGTCTGTCAGTGTTTTCAAACAATTATATTTGATTTACCAAAGTCACACAAGTGCCAATATCACATCTGTCACATCCATAACGGAGAGATGTCACATCCATAACCAAACTCATAAATGCAAAAATGTCAAATAAATTAAAATCAATCATTTTTTGTAAGAACTTGAATGCAAGCAAAGTACGGCTGTTTCCTAATAATACAGCGCCATCTGCTGTTAAAATCTAAGCTCAAAATCATTTTACCATCAATAAAATTATTTGTCACTCACTTATAAAAAAAACGATCATGGTTCAGGTAACAAACATTAATTAGTGACTTCATTAGTTTTTAAATAAATTGTTTGAGTTTTGTCAATCCATTGATAATGACATGCACTTGGCTTCATTTCGAAATGAATCAGCTCCACCTACTGGTCTGCTGTTTTAATAACATATACACATATAAACATTGATCCACAACAGGCCTGAAACAGCCAAAGCACCAGAACATAAGACACGCTCAAACTATAGTTTAATTATCATTATTGAATAAATACTAAAAATCTACATTGTTTTGTCTTGTGTTCTAAAATACTGAAAATGAGCTTAAAATAATAAGCATGCTTGATATCCTCAGACTCAGTGGTTAGCACTGTCGCCTCACAGCAAGAAGGTCACTGGTTCGAGTCCCAGCTGGGCCAGTTGGCATTTCTGTGTAGGGTTGCACGATACTGGAATTCGGTACCTATCGATACTGAAATTTTAAAAACGTCCATTTCCTGCTGACATTTGAGCGCTACTGAGCGCGTGCTTAAACAGCGATGATTTGCCGTTGTGTTCACATGCTCAACAGAAATGACTGTGATTGGCCGTGAAGCTCATCAGTTCACCGAACTCACCGCTGTTTACTGAGTGTAACCACGGATACAGGGACAATGGAGTGCTTTTAAGCCACGATTCATCAGCGGATCGCTTGTATGTCAGCTTACAGACAAACCAGCTGATCGAGGTGACTTTGAAACACTCCAGTGTCCCTGTATCTGTGGTTACACTCAATAAACAGCTGTGAGTTCTGTGAACTGATGAGCTTCATGGCCAATCACAGTCATTTCTGTTGAGCACTTGAACACAACGGCAAATTAGCGCTGTTTAAGAACATGCTCAGTATTGCTCAAATGTCAGCGGGAAATGGACGTTTTTAAAACTTCAGTATCGATTAGTACCGAATTCCAGTATCGTGACAACCCTATTTCTGTGTGGAGTTTGCATGTTCTCCCCAGGTTGGCGTGGGTTTTCTCCGGGTACTCCGGTTTCCCCCACAGTCCAAAGACATGTAGTATAGGTGAATTGGGTAAACAAAATTGGTCGTAATGCGTGTGTGAATGTTACAGTGTATGGGTGTTTCCCGGTACTGGGTTGCAGCTGAAAGGGCATTCGCTGCTCAAAACATATGACGGAATAGTTGGCAGTTTATTCTGCTGTGGTGACCCCTGATAAATAAGGGACTAAGCTGAAGGAAAATGAATGAATCTCTGTGAAATCTATCTATGACTTCAATGAGCGATAACTCATCCAGAATGCAAATCTGAGCAAAAATTTGAAAGAAAAAAAAATGCATTGTCTATTCCAGCCTTTAAGTTGTTTGTTTTGGTTTATATGAGCTTATATTATATTCCCATTACAAATAAAAAGCCAGTTCCTCAGCGCTTGGGGGAACCTCACAAACAATCAGAATTTTATTTGCAAGCCATTAAATAATATGTTGGATCTGACAAGAAAGAGATTTGGAGGAGTTTTTTTGTGGTCGAGCACAATAACTAATGGGACAATTCCCAGGAATCGTGTGAATATGCAGTGCAGGGGAGGACCATCTGCACAGACACGAGAAGATAAATGTCAGTTTGGCCTTCCCATGTCTCCATTTTTAAACTCTTCATCTTTCCAGCTGCCAAAAAGTGTAAGATGTTGTCCCAGTGTTTTTTTCCTAAGCTAATTACAGTTATTCCCAATACAAAAAAGAAAGCATGTAGGAGGATTAAGGCAGTTGTCCAACTTCCTCCAGTTGTTGGAGTCATAAAATGACCCAAAATGGTCCACAATCAACACAGATTATTACAGAGGGAGAAAGAGTACAAAGCCACCAAATTCGTTTTATTAGGTTAATTATATTTTAACTTCCTTTTCTACGTTTTCTTCTTTTGTTTTCCCATGCAATTGTTTAGTATTCTCAAATGTGACTCATTTTTTAATGATCAATTTTGTTTCGTTTTTTATTTTGTATTTACGGCGCTCTGAATTGTGTCATTAAAAGTAATGAGGACAGACCATGACCTTTCTTGGTCCTTTCTTTCCTTCTCATCTCGGATTTGGATTCTAGCAGTTATGATGGTTGTGCAAAAGTCAGCAGCTAAAAACCCAGGATCGCCGTCTGCATTCAAATCAAGCTTTTGACTTCATTTTGCTTTTGATTTATGTCTGCTTCTTGTAGGTAGTAGCAAAAACAGGTGTCTTCGTCTGCTTTCCAAGACTTTCCCTTGACTTTTTGGAGCGCCCAGTTTTGGCTGGATTTAAGTGGAACATTCAGTTTGATTCCGCGAATGTTAATAACACTCGGAGTTGATTTCAAAACCGGCTTTTGTTTGGAGTCTTTTGGGGAAAAACTAATCAAACGCTCTGCTCTTTTTGGTCCAGGTGAGCCTGACAAGGAGCTGAACCCCAAGAAGAAAGTGTGGGAGCAGGTCCAGCCAGACTTGCTCACCGATGATCAATGTGTGGCCACTTACAAGGGGGCTGCTTTTGAGGTCACTGGCAAAGGAGTGTGCAAAGCTCAGACAATGAGTAAGAGCAGCATCAAATAGGAAATCTCCCTCTGTGACAAAGCCTATTCTCTGACCTCTAGACCTCTCCAATTGTGCTGAATGAAGGGATTAATAAAGTCTTTGAATACTATTCTTTGTGTTGTGCATTTTAGAGATGTAACGGTATGAATGTCATATCACCATTATATCAATCAAAATGATCATGGTTATCAGTATTATCGCGTTTTTGTTCAGTGAAGTTTTATAAACTAATTTCGAGAGGATCGTGATTGATTGTGGCTGGTCTCACATCAATAATCATCGATAAACCAATCAGGTGAATCCAAGCCTACAATAAATAGCCCATTGTGTTTCCCTTTCTTTTTGAAGAATCCCCTGTCCACCCCATCTCCCCCTTGTACTCCTTACCAGGGAGAGCTCTCGAGACCTACCTGATCTCGGACCCCCTTCTATGCTAAATGACCAAGCGGGAGCCCTGGGCTCAAGTATCTCCGAGCTCAGGCTTCTCTCCTGGGACAGCATGATAAACCTGCAATTAGTATCAAGCAATAGCTAAGTGTGAACTCTTGAAAATGAAAAACAAAAAGAGTCACAAGTGTGGCTTTCCAACCAATTTTTGCATCCGAATATGAATAAAATGTTCAGTTTCATTAAATTTTGTGACAAACAACAAACATGTTTGTGTTATTTCATGTACATAGTTTTGTGTGTGTGTGTGTGTGTGTGTGTGTGTGTGTGTGTGTGTGTGTGTGCGCGCGCGCAGGTTTATGTGGTTTACAGGGACACAATGTTGTATAATGACATAGGTATGACTTGTGCCGAGTTCAGACTGCACGATTTTCAAAGTAGTCGCGTCACAGATGTTTTCACACTGCATCACTATCTGGGGCAGCATTCCATCGCTGCTGTGTTTACACTACGAGATGGATCAGCGACAGGGGGTTTCACACTGCATGACTTTACAATAGGAAGAATCACGGTCCGCAAACTACGTCTCACAACCAAACACGCGAGAAGTGACATGAAAACAACGCAATGTCACATAGTATATATATATTGTTATTAACTACATAATGAGTAAGAAGCCTTTAGTGGGGCAGAAAATGTACTTATTATGCTCACCTGGGTTTTGAAGGTAATTAGCAAATTATCTTCAACTTTTTTCTTTTTTGAGCCGGTTGTGGTACCTATTGCTCAGATGACAAGTCAAACAGACACGGGTGCTACTACCAAATTTCCACTAGTTTTTCCTCCATTTCTTGAATCCAAATAGACCGAAAAGAAGCCCTTTTAACTTCTCCCCCAACCTCCCGCTTGCCTGCAGATACCCATACTAGTGGATGCTGCTCTCTCATTGGCTGTAGGTAATCGCCGATGTTATTTTCAATCAGAACACATTTCACACGGCATGATTTTGAATCGCCGACAGATCCAGATATTTAGCATGGCAAATATCTCAAGGGTGTCGGCGACTCATCAGCGATTCTCTCAGATCGCGTCTTAGATAGTTCACACTGTGTCACTCACGTGAACAAGCACCGATTTGCCTGTGATTTCAGGCATTTGTCTGCAATTTCTCAAAACCTGTCGGCGAGTCAAAATCGGGGCTAAAATCATGCAGTCTGAACTTGGCATTAGTTGTATTCCACCTTGTGTCCCTGTAATTCAAAACTGTTAAAAATCATACTAAATGAGTCTTTTGACATTCAATTTTTGCCACAGGTTTCCTGTGAGGGTTGGGTTTAGGGATA
The DNA here is from genome assembly GCA_903798115.1 of Danio jaintianensis. Taxonomy (NCBI): domain Eukaryota; kingdom Metazoa; phylum Chordata; class Actinopteri; order Cypriniformes; family Danionidae; genus Danio; species Danio jaintianensis. Next base: position 5,773,864 of record CAIGQV010019186.1, on the reverse strand, counting down.
GGGCCATATAATAAGCATTTTTTACTGTATAAGATACATTATGTGAATGGAGTGTGCCTGTAAATTGTGTATACAAGTGTGTGTGTGTGTGTGTGTGTTATAGGTACATTTGATTTTCTAATCCAAGGTATTGTTTGTTAAACCTGCACTTGGAAAACTAACTCCATGTTTAAGTTTTTTTCACAAAATTGTGTAAATCTGCTTTATAAAAAGGTTGTGCGATTTTTACAAAGAAAATCGAATTGTAATTTTGCTGACTGATATTGCGATTTGATTTGCAATTTAATTTTGTGAAGTCAAGCGTCAGCTATGTATTTTCAGTAGTGTGCAGCACACACTTTAAATCAAAGGAATACGACACACTTTAACAGTATATTTAAATATATATTTATTAACTGTCTATATAAACATGCATTTCATTGCAGCTTTAGCGATTAGCCAATCACAGTGTTATGATGCGTTCACGACAGGCACTGATGAAACGTTAAGCGCATGTAATTTACATGTTAAGTCAATGCAAAGACGCGATAGACATCCTGTAGTGCGATTCAAGCAAATGACATGACGCGAATTGCGCATTTGACATGGGTAATGTGTGATTCACGCAAATCGCTCGAGTTGAAAAATCTGAACTTCGACAGACTGTGAGTTCTCAAAAATCTTGATAATCTATCACAGTTCTAATGACAATGAAAATTTTGAATGGTAATATTATTAACCATCAGAATCTTTACCGGGTTCAAGGTAAACTATGGCAATCGTGACAACACTACAGTATACACAGACTAATAGATACAGTATTATATGGATGGCACTCTATATTGTTTAAAACATCTTATACTGCGGGACCGTTGAATTCTTGATTCTAATTGGCTGATGAACAATCTAAGGTGTGCAGTTATATCCATTTCAGTGCACAGGTAAAGTAGTTCCAGGTTTTGACCGCATTACAATTCCATATCTCTACACTGAATGATTTCAGTTATTTTCACAAAAGTCAAAACATCTCATCAAAACAAAACAAAAGGCTTTAGAAGAGATGCGAAGAAACTAGTCCTACACACAAGAGCAGTTTGAGGACAAAAACAAGACAAATGTCTTGAAATGCAACATCTGTGGGAGCTGAATAATTGACTTCTGTCCATTGAGTTTTTATAAAATAATGCTGCTCGGATAGACATAATTTTTCCTAACAATTCAATGACCCGTCGTCAGTTATTTTTTAAATATTTCTGCCTGGTATTAAACTGTGTTTTGAGAGACCCAATCACAAGCTGATGAGCATTACTGGTCCCACCTGGTATTAATGTGTTGAAATGTTTTGTGTTTGGATTATGCTGAGAACGTTCCCTCTTATTTTGTCACGCTTTAACCCATATTAAGCAGCTCACGCGCAAATGGGAAAGCAAGCAAGTGAAAAGGATTCAACAACGTTTTTGAGTGTAATCCATGTGTTTTGGTACAACGCAGTAAAGTTTGAATACATTTTTGTGTGGTTTCTCATAACATTGACTGTGATAGGCTACATAAGAGTATATAAACTTCCAATTTCAAAGCAATCTAATCTAAATCTATCTTACAATTGGATTGGCAAAAATCTACCTTTTATATATATGTGTGGACACAGTGGCATGAAATGTCATGTTGAAATGTCATGAAAATTAGTTTTTTGTCTAAAAACATTTTATAGAAATTTTTAAGAAAGTTTATTTGACATGTTTTAAACATTTCAGGTTATAAAAGTTACTGCTTTTTAATCTACTGTAATTTATAAACTTTCAAACACTAAAGTTTAGATATTATGTGCTTATATAGAGTTGAAGTCAGAATTATTAGCCTCCCCTGTATATTTTTTTTCCCCAATTTCTGTTTAACGGAAAGAAGATTTTTTTCCCAACACATTTCTAAACATAATAGTTTTAATAACTCATTTCTAATAACTGATTTCTTTTATTTTTGCCATGATGACAGCACATAATATTATACTAGATATTTTTCAAGATGCTAGTATTCAGCTTAAAGTACATTTGAAGGCTTGACTAGATTAATTAGGCAAGTTAGGGTAATTAGGCAAGTCATTGTATAACGATGGTTTGTTCTGTAGGCGATCGAAAAAAAATATTGCATAAGGGGGCTAATAATATTGACCTTAAAATGCTTTTTTAAATATTAAAAACTGCTTTTATTCTAGCCGAAATAAAACAAATAAGACTTTCTCCAGAAGAAAAAATACTATAGGAAATACTGTGGAAAAACTACTTGCTCTGTTAGACATTTGGGAAATATTTGAAAAAAACTGTAAATAATATTATATTAACAGCCAATCAGAATCACGCATTAAACAGCCACACAGCATAAACACATGAATAAATTGAGGCTAATTGCAAAGTGTTACTATAATCATGAAGACATTATGCACAAAAGAACCAGATATCTGTTTTAAATTATTAAATGTCATGTTAACACTGATCTAATCAGTGAGATTATTTGGAATATGAGCGCTACAGTATCGTTTGTGAAGCTTGAATAAATAATTCAGATATCAACAGCCCTGAAAAGTGTTTTGGATTCTGGACTGTTCTCAAATATGCCGTTTGTTTGTTAAGATCCATAGTGAAGTAATTATATTTAATAGGTTCTTGAATCGTTCATTTCCTCTGAAAGCATCCTATCTGAGCTTGTTTCTTTTTGATAGGCTGAGTTTTATAGATCCTCCCAGACGTTTTGTTTTTTGCACAGGAAGTGTCCCTCCCTGCTGAACAGATTCAGCTCTGTTCTGTTCAACTGATGGATTTATATGTCCATACCAACCCCATTCTGTCAAAAATAATCAGCTCCACGTTGAGAGCAGCTCAGCATCAATGAAGACTGAAAGCCATCTGAAGGAGGGAAAAAAGTGCATCCTCTTAAAACTGAAGGAGGAAATATATCTTCACGACTGTGTGTTTACAAATAATCAATTCAATCAATTCACTCCAGACGTCCCGAGTTTGAATCCCAGCTCGTGGACCTTTCCCGATCCCACCCCCCTCTCTCTCCCACTTTAATTCCTGTCAATCTTTTGCCCTGTCAAATAAAGGCAAAAATGCCAAAAATAGAAGAACCCCAGACTTCCCTCTCCCCAGATACTTCCTCCAGCTCCTCCCGAGGGAACTCGAGGCGTTCCCAGGCCAGCCGAGAGACATAGTCACTCCAGCGTGTCCTGGGTCTTCCCCAAGGCCTCCTCCCGGTGGGACATGCCTGGAACACCTCCCTAGGTAGGCGTCCAGGAGGCATCCAAAACAGATGCCCAAGCCACCTCAGCTGACTTCTCTCGATGAGGAGGAGCACCGGCTCTACTCCGAGCTCCTTCCGGGTGACAGAGCTCCTCACCCCATCTATAAGCGTGCGCCCTGCCACCCTGCAAAGAAAACTTATTTCAGCCACTTGTATCCGAGATCTTGTTCTTTCGGTCATGACCCAAAGCTCATGACCATAGATGAGAGTAGGAACGTAGATTGACCGGAAAATCGAGAGCTTTGCCTTTCGGCTCAGCTCCTTCTTTACCACAACGGACCGGTACATCGACCGCATTACTGCTGCCGCTGCACAGATCCACCTGTCAATCTCACGTTCCATCCTTGCCTCACTCGTGAACAAAACCCCAAGATACTTGAACTCCACCTGGGGTAAGGACTCTCCTCCATCTTGGCAAATTTTTTTTATTATTTTTATTTATTTATTTATTTATTTTTACATTTTATTTATGAATTTGCCATTACATCTTGGCAAAAGTAATGGCAAATCCATAAATAAAATGTAAAACATATATATATATATATATTTTATTATTATTTCATTATTAGTGAAATTATAATCCATATATAATATTGATCATCAAATCTGCTCTACTAAAAATAAAAACACTTATGTCTATTTGTTTTTAAAAAAGAGGTTTGCACTGTTCGGTGTTATTTCATCTATCATAAAAAATATATATATTTTATACAGATTTTTAGTTAGTTTGTAGATTTTTAGATGTTTGAGTAAATTTGTATTTAATTTAGTAATTATACAAAAAATGATTCTTTAAATATTATACCAATATTTAGTCATATTAGTGTTTCTTTTTTAAAGGTAATTTAGTTTTTGTTCATTTTCAATTCAGTTTTGGTTTCAAGTATTTTCATTCATTCATTTTCTTTTCGGCTTAGTCCCTTTATTTATCAGGGGTCACCACAGCAGAATGAACTGCCAACTTATCCAGCATATGTTTCACACAGCGGATGCCCTTCCAGCTGCAACTCATCACTGGGAAACACCCATACACACTTATTCACACACATACACTACGAACAATTTAGTTTACCCAATTCACCTATAGCGCATGTCTTTGGACTTGTGGGGGAAACCGGAGCACCCGGAGGAAACCCACTGCGCCACCTTCAAGTATTTTATTATATCAAATTAAACAAAATTAAAAGGAAATAACACAACTTTTAATACTAATATGTCTTTACTAGACCCTAAAATAATTTTTGTTACTTGAAATAACAAATTGACTATAGTAAAACAATATTTGTATTTCTAAATTCATCTGTAGTTGATTAATTATTATTATTTTTCAATGAAACCTGTGTGATGAGTTAAAAAAAAAAAGTGTCTCATTTCTCAGAATTGTGGAAAAAACAACCCACATCATTATTGTTTTGGACCATTTGCTAAAAGCTATGGATTAAAGGTAATAATGTCGTAAACAATGTAATTATTTGGCTTGATTTGATCATAAATGAATCTCCAGAAGCCACAGTTACTAATTTAGTTTTGCCTTTGTTGTTTTTTTAACCCTTTTTAACCTTGTGGTAGCCATAGACTTGCACATTATGGATCACCAAAGAAAATGGATCAGAAAAAAAAGTCACCATCTAAAACTAACTAAACAGGCAATTTACATGTTTGCGCGAACTACCCCTTTAAACCACGTTACTAAGTACAGCTTAAACAAACAGTCCATAAACATTTCTAAATCCCCATCATCCCGAACCCAGTGTTTATTTGGTAGCTGTGTGTTGGTGATTTGGTTGCTCCTAGAGGAAAGATGGACACTTTAATGTGGTGGTTATAAATGCTATATGAGCTGTAATGGGGCAAGTGAGAGCTTGTTTGATGATTGTTTGTGTTTTATACAGTGAACAATCCCTGTGATGATGGGAAGATGAATAAGGCCTTCACGTGTGTTATGATTGAGGACGGAGCACTAAAGGTGTCTGTCAGTTTTCCCATTACTGCTATTTATTGCCGTTTCTAAGTGCGAAGAACAAATACGGTGTAGAACTAAATGGTGAAGGTTTGTAATGTTTAGCATACAGACAGAAGAGCATTTCAGCAATAAATCAAGCATTTTTGTTAGCCTCTCTAGCGCCACCAACAATTCAAGGTTATACTTATGCTTCTGTTTACCAACCCAGGCTCATTCTGAATACGTACCCCTATATACATTTCTGGAGAGCGACAAATACGTCCCAAGAGGTACTTTTTTTTTGCAGTTTTTGTTTTCACGATTCCCCCAGAGGCCGCTGTGTACGCTTTTTCAGATCTCAAATTTCTCTCGCGAGATCCATTTGCGCCTGCTCTTCTCGCGTAAATCCACCAGAGGCCGCTGTCGACTGACTGACTGACAGATCGACTGAACCCACCCTCCTCCTTCCCTAAACCCAACCGATAGTGTTTTCAAAAGCACTAATTGACCCGCCCTCCGCCTTCCCTTAACCCAACCGACAGTTTTAAAAAGCAATCCAGATAAAGAAAAGCCCTCACCGCAGCCTGATTTTTACCACGTTTTCAGATTTTACCACATTCTCACCCTGTTATTTACTTGTTTATTTAAATTTTTGGCTTTTGTTTTTGTCTTACCTGCTTTCTGGAACCGTTCTTCGCCGGACTCGAACCCTGTTGTCGCAATCAACTCCGCTGCACATCACAAGTCCGCCGATGTCATACCGCCCCGTAGCGTTTGTTTTAAAGACGAAATGCAGCCATATGTACTTCTGGATACATATTCCGTGATCTCCAGTAATGTATATACACTGTAAATAATTGCTGTTAAATAACGGTCAGATTCTACAGTAAAATACTGTTTTCTCACTAAAACAGTAATATTCTGTTAAAAACAGTGCATTCTGGGTAATATTTTTGTTTTCGAGAAAGTAACCAACAGCAGTAAACTGTGAATTAACAGAGCTCAGAGTCGACATTTGAAGTCTGTGTTTGAAATCACACTTTGTGACCTTGTTCACTATTATGTACACTAGTTCACTAATATAGTTCACTTGACAGAGTTAATGAGCACAAATGAGTGAATTCAGACACTGATGAAGACCTGCTGTTAATAATCACAATCACTGAAGGAAAGAGAAACAATAAACACAAACAGACTTCAGTTACAACATTAAATAACATCAACCAAAATAAAACACTTTCAGTCTCAGCAGAGGATCATTAAACAACAGCAGATGCACTTATTACTGACCGCTTTGACTTCCATACCATTTTTATTGAAAATCAACAGAAATTTAGGTGTTTTTTTGTGTGTCACCGTAATGGAGTGAGGGGCTGGTTTAATTGGGCTCTTCACCCTTGAATTCATAAATTTAGACTCTTTAGCTGCTGTAACACAGAGTTTATAAAACACTTATAGCAATAAAGCTGGAAAGTCAATAGATAGATTAATCTAGTTTTGTTCTGATAAATGTTTTTTTAAAGGTCTGAATGACTGGCCTCATGCAATAGTTTTTATGCTTAGTTGCAGATATTATTTTGTTAATGAGAAGTGGAAACAGGAAAGATTCATAATTATTTTACAGAGTTAAGATATAACATACAAAAACAGTTCAGTTATCACAAAGACACACTCAGACCTCATGAATCAGACCTTGTACCTCAACAATGGTAACAATTAAAATGTTTCATGCTGCAATGCATGCTGGGTGTGGCAAAGTACAAAAATCCCAGCATGCATTGCGGCATGAATAAATTATGTAATATAATGGTCTTACAGTTTTCTTTATTTGCGTTTGATTCTGCTGTTGTTTATGTTTAGAATTTCAGTAGCCTGTTAATAGCCAGTTTGTGATGTTTGTGTTCATACGCTGATTCTTGATGTCTCTTTGAGTGCAACTTACATCATAGAGCTAAGTGTTTTTGTCCATAATATTCTTAAAAACTTTCAGAATTCAATGCCACATACAAGTATGTTATGTTTAACAATAGATTAAACATTGGATAAAAGCAATGAATTATATTACTGTATATTATATTAGAACAGGTGACCAACTAGAAACAATATTAACTTCACGAGATCTTATTTAGTTTTTTGGCTTGCTTGCTGCATCAACAACAAAGAACAAAGTTCTTAAAAAATTGCAGCAGCCAAAATAAATGAATGTTAAAAATGTCAGGGTTAAGAGCCCAACTTAAGCAAACTCTATTCTCCATGATGGTGACTTAAAATGTTAACCTTTATCTCAAGAAGAACTTTAGTAGATGTTATATAAAAATAAACGTTTTAGTAATAAGTGTAGCTGGTGATGCTGTTTGTGGAGCTGTTTAATCATCTGCTGATCGTTTTAATGATTTAATCATTTGTTGCACTTCAGGTTATTTCATTACAAAGCTGTGAATGAAGTTGTAGTTTTTTGTATGTTCTGTTCTTGTTTTTTACCTTCTGTATTTCTTCATTTGTTCATCACTAATCCTCAATTATCATTTAATTAGTCATTTAATTAATTCATTTAATTCAGCTTTGCTCCATGTTTCTTGAACACTCGGTAGTGTGGACACTTGGAAGTGTTCAATTAAAACTGAGGTATTTGCTCTGGGGTTTAAAGGGTTAAAGGTGTGAGACATAAAAACACTGTGTAAAAATGTATTTTAACAGTAATATAATGTTAATTTAAACTACGGAAGTAGACTGTAAAAAAACAGTAAATTGCTGGCAACCCAGCTGCCAGTATTTTACCGTAAAATTAAGGAAAAAACTGTATTTTGCTGTAAAACCTAAAGCAAATTTCTTCTGTGTGTCACCCTTGTGGAGGAGAGTAGAGCCAGTGTTTGAGTCAAAGATGAACAATGAAACGCTGATGTTATGCTACATGTTTCTTTATTTAAAGACAGTAGCTGTTTAGTTGCTGATGCAGTAAGAATCTCTCTGTGTTAGTTCTTTACATGTATCTGTGCTGCTGTGAAATTTAAGATATTTGAGTTAAACAGAACTTTTCGAATGAACTAAAATAAGTTATCATTATAAATATGCTTATAAGCATATATAGCACATTACTTCATAAACTCATACAGCAGTTGACCAATTTGAGGCAGTCGGTTTCAGTGAATAAAATGAGTTAACTTGAGTATTGTGTATATTAATGTAGTCCATGTATTTTTACAGCAACATACTGTAAAATACTGCAGCTGCCAGCATTTTACTGTTAATTTACAGAGCAACAGCTAGATGCTGTTAATTTAACAGTAACTTGCTGGCAACCATGCTGCCAGTTACTTACTGTTTTTTAACGGGACAATTTTTAACAGTGTAGGGGTACATTTTCAGAATGAGCCTATATTGCTGTTTACAGTATTTGAATCTAATTACTGTGGATTATTTGGTACAATTCAAATACCGTACTTTTTAAAACATGGTCTGTTTAAGCATTATTTTTTTATACTTAAAAAGAAATCGAAATCTGGCCAAAATAAAGTTCATTTTGAGTTCGTTTCAAACCTTTTCAACATCACTCAGCCTTTTTGAACTTTTTGGACTTAAAGAATGAAAAAAAAACTTTGTTTGATGTATACTGGAGCCTTTAAAATAATAATAAAGCATTTATTGCAAATAGTGTTTAGAAATACAAATACTGTTTTATTATAGTTAATGTTTAAATCAAGCAAAAAAGGTTTTATAGTTTAGTTGACTTTCAGTAGAAAGTTTAATCATTCATTTATTCATTTTCTTTCGGCTTAGTCCCTTTATTCATCAGGGGTCTCCACAATGATTGAACCGCCAACTTATCCAGCATATGTTTTACACAACGCATGCCCTTCCAGCTGCAACCCAGAACTAGGAAACATCCATACACACTCATTCACACACATACACTACGGCCAATTTTAGTTTATTCAATTCACCTATAGCTCATGTCTTTGGACTGTGGAGGAAACCGGAGCACCCGTAGGAAACCCACACTAACATCGGGAGAACATGCAAACTCCACACAGAATGCCAACTGGCCCAGCCAGGACTCGAACCAGCGACCTTCTTGCTGTGAGGCAACAGTGCTAACCACTGAGCCACCATGTTGCCCCAAAGTTTAAGCAGAATAAATAAAAATAAAATAGTCTCTCAATAATATAAAAAAAACTAAGCAACAGATTTAGTTAATTGCTAAAACTTTAACGCGTACCACAAAATAATAATTAAAGTATCACTAAACTATAAAGGTATTGCAATGATAACTGAATGAACTAAGAATAACTATGCAAATAGTTAACAATTAAATTAACAAACATAAACTATGCGGATATGAACAACGAATTCAAACTAGAAGAAAAAAAAAAATACTACCTGTGATACTACGACTCAATAAAATAACTCTGGATAATGCAAACTTTCCATTTGAAATTAATTGAATATAAAAATGTGTATGATTTTTTGTTGTTGTTGAATAGATGATATTTAGATGATCAATATTATATTATAACTAACATCATTTCTGAATTTTATTTTTGAATTAATAATGACACATTTATTCATTCATTTTCCTTCGGCTTAGTCCCCTATTTATCAGGGCTCGCCACAGCGGAATGAACTGCCAACTATTCTGCCATATGTTTTACGCAGCATATGCCCTTCCAGCCACAGCGCAGTACTGGGAAATACCCATACACTCTCACATATACACACAAACACTCATACACTACGGCAAATTTTGTTCATCCAATTCACCTATAGCGCATGTCTTTGGACTGTGGGGGAAACCGGAGCACCCGGAGGAAACCCACGCAGGCACGGGGAGAACATGCAAACTCTACATAGAAACGCCAACTGACCCAGCTGGGACTCAAACCAGCGACCTTCTTGCTGTGAGGTGACAGTACTAACCACTGAGCCGCCATAATGACACCTATATTACAATATTAATATATGTATAATTACAGAAGCTGGATGATTTGTAAACACACATCCTGATATGTCCTCATTGAGTTGTAAAAGGGATGCGCTTGCTTTCTTCAGATGGCTTTCAGACATTCAGATGGCTTTCAATGCCTGTCAAGTGTGTCAAGATTCTGATGGCGTTACTCAACATCGACCACTCTCTGATCACAAATTTGTTACACATCTGTGTGTCTTTTTGCGGTCGACTGTTGTGACAACACCCAGTCAGAAAAAAGGCTATATCCTACAATTACGTCGAATTTTCCATATCACTTTAAAACACACACAACACAAAACAACAGCAAACAAATGCATTGTTTGGGATTCCTCTTCCAAAGTGACATTGAATTAATTATCTGCAAAAATGCTGAAAAAACCTGACTGAAGAACATGAACATGTGAAAACGCAAAGATGTTTTAGGCAGGGCTTCAGAGGGAATTAATGGCCCGAAACTCCGTTTTAATGGCATACATGTGCGTATAGTCATGAAAAACTACACACTTGACTTGAAATGTACTATATGGTCCCATAAAAACTCTGTAAAGGGCTACGAAGGGTCTGTAAAAATTTATTCATGGGAATTATCTTCATACGTATTAATCTTTATCGAGAGAAAAGAATGAAAAAGAAAGCAAGTGGTCGAAGCATGTTTGGCTGTTGTTAAAAGGGAAGTTTAAAGCCTGCTGTTATGTGTGTGGTTTCATAGTTCACCAGCACGCAATAAAAGCACAGGAAATCTATTAGCCATGTTAAAAACTGACGTTCTGACACGGTTTTGCACACAAATAGAAACACAGACTTCCTTAGAGTTAGAGAAGATGATCATTCTAATGAGATGCTGTTAAAATAAAGTATACGCAAATCAGACTTGTTGGCTTTATAGTCAGTGTTTTAGTGATTTGTTTTGAAATAGATTATCCATTTAATACATTCATTCGTTTTCTTTTCGGCTTAGTCCCTTTATTAATCTGGGGTCGCCACAGCAGAATGAACCACCAATTTATCCAGCATATGTTTTACGCACCAGATGCCCTTCCAGCTGCAACCCATCACTGGGAAACTTCCATACAGACTCATTCACACACATACACTACGGACAATTTAGCTTACCCAATTGACCTATAGCGCATGTCTTTGGACTTGTGGGGGAAACCGGAGCACCCCGAGGAAACCCACACGAACACGGAGAGAACATGCAAACTCCACACAGAAATGCCAACTGACCCAGCCGAGGCTCGAACCAGTGACCTTCTTGCTGTGAGGCAATTGTGCTACCCACTGCGCCACCGTGACCTGTTGGATATTTAGTTTATTTGCCAGTATTGAATCACACTACACCTAAAGGAATAGTTCCCACAAAGTTTTATACTTGAATGGAACAAAATTTCTCTAGCCACACCAAGTACTGATTACTGCCACACCGGTTTGCAATCAAGAAGTCACTTAAATAGGACCTGCCTGACAAAGTGAAGTAGACCAAAACATCCTCAAAAGCTAGACATCATGCCGAGATACAAAGAACTAGGGTTGTCATGATACTGGAATTCAGTACCAATCGATACTGAAATTTTAAAAACGTCCATTTCCCGACAACATTTGAGCGCGTTCTTAAACACAGCTTATTTGCCGTTGTGTTCACGTGCTCAACTGAAATGACTGTGATTGGCCACAAAGGTCATCAGTTAACCAAACTCACCGCTGTTTATTGAGTGTAAACACAGATACAGGGACACTAGAGCGTTTTAAAGCCGCGAATCAGCTGGTTTGTCTATAAGCTGACATACGAGCGATCCGCTGACGCGGCTTTAAAACACTCCAGTGTCCCTGTATCTGTGTTTACACTCAATAAACAGCGGTGAGTTTGGTGAACTGATGACCTTCACGGCCAATCACAGTCATTTCTGTTGAGCACGTGAACACAATAGCAAATCAGCGCTGTTTAAGAACATGCTCAACAGCGCTAAAATGTTAGCGGGAAATGGAAGTTTTTTAAATTTCAGTATCGATTGGTACTGAACTCCAGTATCATGACAACCCTACAAACAACTAAAAAAAATAAAAAGAGAAAAAAAATAATTGTGATCTATTAGTCTGGAAAAGGTTAAAAAAGCCATTTCTAAAGCTTTGGGACTTCAGTGAACCACAGTGAGGGACATTATCTACAAATGGCAAAAACATGGAACAGTGGGGAACCTTTCCAGGAGTGGGTAGCTGACCAAAGTTACCCCAAGATTTCAGTGACAATCCAAAGAACTGCAGGTCTTAGTTGCCTCAGTTAAGGTGAGTGTTCATGACTCCACCATAAGAAAGAGACTGGGCAATGATGGTCTGAATGGCATTCCATGGTATTGCATTAAAGTTCCAAGATGAAAACTACTGCAAAAAGAACATAAAGGTTAGTCTCAGATTGCCAGAAAAAAATCTTGATGATCCCCAAGACTTTTGGGAAAATACTCTGTGGACTGATGAGACCAAAGTTGTGAACTTGTTGGAAGGTGTGTTTCTCATTACGTGTGGCGTAAAACTAACAGCGGATTTCAGAAAAAGAACATCATACCAACAGTAAAATGTAGCGGTGGTAGTGTGATGGTCTGGGGCTGTTTCGCTGCTTCAGGATCTGGAACACTTGCTGTGATAAATGGAATCATGCATTCTGCTGTCTACCAAAATATCCTGAAGGAGAATGTCCAGCCATCTTTTAGTGACCTCGAGCTGAAGCGAAGTTGGGTTCTGCCGCAGGACAATGATCCAAAGCACACCAGCAAGTCTACTACTGAATTGCTAAAGAAAAACAAAATGAAGACTTTGGAGTGGCCTAGTCAAAGTCCTGACCTGAATCCAATTGAGATGCTGTGGCATGACCTTAAAAAGGAGGTTTATGATCGAAAACCCTTCAATGTGCCTGAATTAAAATTACAACCACTTAACTTAAAAACAAATTGTAAATCCACGGAATCATCGTTTTAAGCGTACTTGTGGTACCTTTGACTAATATTTACATTTGTTTGATGATCTGAAACATTAAAATGACAAAACATGCAAAAAAAATTATCATTAAGGGGTCAAACACTTTTTCACAGCACTGTATATATAATCAATCAAATAATGTTACAACCATTATACAAGAACATTTATGTTTATTAGGAGATTTACTTTTTAAACATCAATTTAAATTAAATTACCCTTAAGAATGAAAAGTTTGTATCTCTCGAAAGTGTTTATGCCTATTACTACTCACTTTCTTGTATAACCATTATAATCAGTGCCATAAAATGATCATAAGATTATAATAATATCACTTATTGCAACAATTCCTGTGACAATCATGCATCAAAAAAAAATTTTTATTCTAATAGTCAGTGGAATGCCTGTTTGGGACCATAAAAAGAAAATGTACAAAAAAAAAGAAAGATATTAAGCAATACTAAACAGACACTGTAAAAATGCTGGGCTCCACACAATTCCTTCATGTTGTCCCAACACAAATCAATTAAGTCAATTAAGTTTACAAATTTAAGCAGACTGAACATAAAACATTTCAGTTTTCCCCCTAAAAAACTAGTTTCAACTCATTTTAAATAAGAAGCCAAAGCAATTTTTTGAGTGGATACTGACAACACTAAAGAGTCGACAAATGTACTTGTAAGATGGATTTTAACTACAGCGGTTTGAACTGTAGTTTTGCCCAATGACTAAAAAGTTATTAGTATGATGGTGAAAAACTGTGCATTTTTTGTCAAACCATCCTTCTGCAATCTTATACCAAAAACGGAAATAAGTGCAGTTATAATAGCTAAAAATGTGGGAGAGCGTTGCTATTATGTGATTGTATTGCAATATGGAGCAATTAAGTGTTGATGTTAAATCAAAAGTAATTTACAAATACTTGAAAATGAAATGATTTAATGACAACAGCCTACAAAATAACTGTATAAAAAGATAAAAAAATTCATTAATTCATTTTGTTTTCGGCTTAGTCCCTTTGTTAATCTGGGGTCGCCACAGCGGAATGAACCGACAACTTATCCAGCATATGTTTTACGCAGCGGATGCCCTTCCAGCTGCAACGCATCACTGGGAAACACCCATACACTCCCATTCACACACATACACTGCGGACAATTTAGCTTACCCAATTCACACATTGCGCATGTCTTTGGACTTGTGGAGGAAACCGGAGCACCCAGAAGAAACCCACGCCAACACGGGGAGAACATGCAAACTCCACACAGAAATGCCAACTGACCCAGCCAAGGCTTGAACCAGCGACCTTCTTGCTGTGAGCTACCCACTGCGCCACCGCGCCGCCCAAGATAAAACATGAAATGATAAAAAAAAACATATGATATTAATTGTACGCAGCTTAAATGTAATTAAAGTTACCTGAGAGAGAGAGGGAGAGAGACAGAGGGATGGAGACAAAGAACAGAGAGTAGGCCCCAAAAAGAGCCTGATAGCAATAGAGCCAGAGAAGATAGACTCCAGAGCAAGAGAGGAGCAGAGCAGGAAGAGGCCAGAGCAAAGTTTACCACCTATTATTTCTTTCTTGACCATGTGACCATAGCCCAAATACTGAGACATACAAACTGACCAATCATCATGTGACCACATCGTAAAACCCCCAAAGTCCACACACATATTAACCAGACCCTGATCTTATCAGTATCTGCCTTTGGAATCTGTATGAACCTTCTTGGTAAACAAGACATGTTTGCCATATAAACAAATGTTATATGATAATTTGCATTCCTACATTCATATAGTCAACACAATGTCCAAAGTGATGTTGTGTTTAAATGTTGTGAAGACATTAATTACTTTTTTAGTGTTTCTCTGCTTAATTCCAGTGCCATGTTCACGGCGGGATGTGGCGAGACCACCGTGACGTGGCTTTAAATCATCTCTGCATGAAATCCGTAACGACAGACTCAACAAACGAGAGAACAGAGGGATGCCTCCGAACAATAGTCTTCACATTGCTGCGGTCCGCTAATCCAAACACTAAATAACTCTTCTGAATTAAGCTCTGTTTAGAATAATGTGAATCAAAGAAGCATTCGCCATCCCTATAGCATCACATCGTGGCCTTTTTTATTTGAGTTTGGTGGAAAGCAGTCGCGCAGCTGGAAAGCAGACCGGTATGACCAATTGCGTAATGTAATTCAGCTCAGTTGCCCTGCGAGCAGCCACAGATCAGGATGTGTTTATCAATTAGTCAACACTCATCACTGTTCCTCTGCACATGACAAAAGGCAGACGGGCTTTTATTGGGGATTTTATTTTTACTGGAAAGCAGAGATCTGGCTGGACTTCAGCCTGTATGGTACTGTACGCATTATACCTTCCTTGACGACCACAGGAGGGCACAGCCTGACCATTAATGTTTCCACAGCAACGGAGACAATTAAACAAAGCAGTGCACTTCTTAATTGGTATTGACAACTGATTTGAATGTTATCACTCGATTGAATCGTTATCAGTGGATATCAGCTGATAGATATAGGCCAGTAGGGGCCTTCTGCACCAACTAGTAGGCTCAGAAGGCTGTAATCATCCATCCACATGGTAAATCAGCTATACTAATAGAGAAGACTGCAGATCCATTTCTGTTTTTACATTACTGTGACGGTTGGGTTTAGGGTTGGGGTAGACGCTAATAAAATACAATAAATGGGAAATTTAATAAATAATATAAATAATTCTCATGGTCAATCAGCTATACTAATAGAGAAGGCTCCAGATCCAGATCTGTTTTTACATTACTGTGACAGTTGGGTTTAGGGTTGGGGTAGGGGTAGTCGTTAATAAAATACATTCATTCATCCATTTTCTTTTCGGCTTAGTCCCTTTATTAATCTGGGGTCACCACAGCGGAATGAACCGCCAACTTATCCAGCATATGTTTAACGCAGCGGATGCCCTTCCAGCCACAACCCATCACTGGGAAACACCCATACACACCTATTCACACTAATACACTATTAAATAATTCTCGTGGTTAATCAGCTATACTAATAGAGAAGACTCCAGATCCAGATCTGTTTTTACATTACTGTTGGGTTTAGGGTTGGGGTAGGGGTAGACGTTAATAAAATACAATAAATGGTAAATTTTATAAATAATATAAATAATTCTCGTAAAATTTCGGCCGCAGCCGTATGTGATCTATAGCTGATTAACCATGTGGATGGATGATTACAGCCTTCTGAGCCTACCAGTAGGCTTAACGGGTTAAACAAATAACGCACAGCACTACTACGATTAAAGAAAAGTTCGCTCTATTATAATTCACTTACCTTGTAATATGTTTTGTTGCGATTATAACCCGCTATTAAAAAACAACAACAACAATGACTGAATGTTTTGAATGAGAAGCTGTAATGTAGCCGTGGCAGGAATGAATTTTGGTGTGGCGCACCGCCATGGAAGAATGAATGTAGCGGAAACCATGTATTTGTAACTGGACAACATTATAAATATAATGGTAACAACGTAATTAACATTAACATTTTTAGTTATAAAAAAAACTCCAAAATGAACTTTTTTCGTTCACATTAGCTCAGTTACATTAAATAATATCCACATCCACAGTAACAGAGACAATTAAACAAAGCAATGCACTTCTTAATTGGTGTTGACTGAAAAATGTCTGACAAATTTGCTAACATTTTAGCTATATGAAAGTGTATTTTACATAAACACAATTTAGTGAGGTTTGTTTTAAAAATGCATTTTTCAATTAAGAAAAATATACAAATATATATGTAAATACCTTATAAATTTGTTTATATTCGTAACGACAACAATAAATATAATGGTAACAATGTAATTAACATGAACATTTTTAGTTATAAAAAAACAAAAACATTTTTTGGTTTTGAAAAAAAAATATTGCTTAAGGGGGCTAATAATATTGAACTTAAAAATGGTTTTAAAAAAAATTAAAAACTGCTTTTATTCTAGCCTCTCTCTATATATATATAATTAACAGTAAACAATATTATATTCAAACAATTTGGGAAACAATTTGGGAAATATTTGAAAAAATAAAATAAAATAAAAAAATCACTAGGGCTAATAAGTTTGACTTCAACTGTAACTATAACCATAATATTTCGGATGTAGCGTCTATCAAATGTTAACGCACTTATGCATTGCTAAAAGTGTCACAAACGTGAATACGACAGATTGCGGTGTGGTTTGATAGCGACATCGGAAGGGCAGATTTTCAGAAAATAACGTCTCAAATTTCCTCCTGTTCCTTACAAGGAGCTTCTGAATTGGAACATGGAAAATCCCAGTGGGAAAACATTCCAAGCGAAGACCATAATTACCTCAAAAACAATGACTCCGGCGTCCCATAGGTGATAAGTTTCAGGCTGATGGCCAGATATTAGCCACCTTTGGTCAAACGTAATTTCAGCACCCGGTACTGAACTGCAGTTCTCGTTTCCAGACGTCAAAAGAGCCTTTTTGTGTCAACACTCACTGCGGTTGCCAATTACCACTGCTGGTTAGCCTGATATATTCTTTGGTTTGCTGAATATTACCCACACAACCTCAGTCCATCATTCAGAGCACTGTGAGACGCATGCGAGCACACTAATGGCCTCAAGTCTTCTGTTCTTACAGGACCATTTAAAGCCTCTTACGGGGATTTTCCAAAGATATACTTCACATATGAAATACATTTTCCAAATGCACTTGCGGCCAATTATCATAATGCGGGCAAGTGTAAGTGATATTAGTACAGTTTCTCTTGTAAATCCAGCCTCGTGTTGGGTTACACTTGCTATGCCCAGCTGGTTTAACTATAAACAAAGACGCAATACTGCAGTGCCAAATCATAAGCGACGGCTTTGTTTGCATCAATTTGTCTGTTATGATTTGGGGAAACCCCTTACCAGGTGTGTGTGTGCGTGCGTGCGTGCGTGCGTGCGTGCATATGTATATATACACACAGTTGAAGTCAGAATTATTCGCAACTTTCTTGTTCTTTTTCAAATATTTCCTAAACGATGTTTAACAGAGCAAGGAATGTTTCACAGTATTTCCTATAATATTTTTTCTTCTGGAGAAAGTCTTATTTGTTTTATTTCAGCCAGAATAAAAGCAGTTTTTAATTTTTTTTAAAGCACTTTAATGGCCCGTTTCCACTGAGTGGTACAGTATGGTACGGTACGGGTCGGTACCGTTCACCTTTATCAGGCTTGCGTTTCCACTGCCAAAAGGGTATCAACTTGTAAACAACTACGAGGCACAGGGTAGATTCTGCTCTTCTTCTTGGCTTTGTGGCTGTTCATCAAGACGACGACAATGTTTGTTTAAGCTCGGGTCGACCATGGCTCGTTATTATATGTATATATTATTACGGTGTAATGTCTCGGCTGTGTATTTAAAAATGGCACTTCCTTTGTTTTCATTCTCCTGTCCTAGTGACATTTGTCTGTAAACCAATAGCGTTTAGCTGCGCGTCAAGCTCCGCCTTTTGGTACCCTTTTGTTATGCTAGGTACCCTTTGGAAAGGGTACCCAAAAAGTGGTACGGTACGGTTCGCTTTACCTTTTGACAGTGGAAACGGACATAAAAGCATACCGATCCGTACCGTACCGTACCACTCAGTGGAAACGGGCCATAAGATCAATGTTTTTAGCCCCTTAACAATATTTTTTCGATTGTCTACAGAACAAACCAACATTATCAGGGCTGCGCAATATTGGAAAAAGTTGACATTGCAATATTTTGCTTTTCAGCAATAAACATTTCGATATGAAATATATTTCACCAGATGGATTGAATAACTCTGTGAAGAATTCATTTTAGAATGTTTGGGGTGATTTTATAGTGGAGTGCATGTGCATACATTATTAAAGTTCACTTTAAACTGGATTTTTAGGGGGGGTGGCATACAAATGAGAGAAAAAAAGTTTTATATTTGTCTGGTAAGTCTTAATGGCAGTTGGACACAAATATTTAAAAAAATCTAATGTAAAATGACACTTGGCAGTCTTTACTATAAAAATGTAATTTAATTAGTCTTTGTTAAAGCAAAATTGTTTCTTTTGGCAGAATGCTTTAAACTCACTTGATGTGTTTAACAGAAAAAAACAAAACAAATGCAATTAATAAACTTTAAATCCACAATAGATACATTTTGACATTAATCTACAAGCTCCTGGTCAACAATAAGCCATACTTGACATTGCAGATCCAGCCATGTGACTATTGCAGATGCGCATATTGCGATATCGATGCTGAAACGATATATTGTACAGCCCTAATCATTATACAGTGATTTGCCTAATTACCTTAACTTGCCTAATTAACCTAGTTAAGCCTTTAAATGTCACTTTAAGCAGAATACTAGTATCCTGAAAAATATCTAGTCAAATATTATGTACTGTCATCATGGCAAAGAAAAGAAATCAGTTATTAGAAATGAGTTATTAAAACTATTATGTTTAGAAATGTGTTGGAAAAAAAATCTTCTTTTCGCTAAACAGAAATTGGGGGAAAATATATACAGGGGGGTTAATAATTCAGGAGGGCAAAAAATCATGACTTCAACTGTATATAAACACATATACACACACACAAACACAGTTCGATTTATGCTTTAAAAAGTTCTATTCCTCAAACAACAGCCAATAAGCAAATGTCAACAAAATATTTTTGATTTAACTTTAGCGCATGAATTCTATATCAATACTTTTGATATTGCACTTAGTAAACAATTTTTGTCGAAATAAGGGGATTTAATGCACAAATGCCTTGGTCAGCTTGGTCTGTCTTGGCCCTTAGCCAAAGTCCGCCATCAAAGTGGTTCTGTATTATTACCAGTTCTGGGACAGTTCTGCGAGGTAACAATACTGAATGACTTTGATGACGGATTTTGGCTGAGGCATTTTGGAATGACCAAAAAACATTTCCGATGTTGTACAATGCAGTCAGTCCGCTGGTTTGTCCATTAATGCTGTACCATTGCGACAGTTCTGGCAGATTATTATTAAATTTTTTTGTTAGCACATGATCAGTTAAAACTGAATCGCATGAATTTTTAGGATGTGCATGCTGGAAATTATTGAGTAAATTTGTTTCCATTATAGTTTATGCCCATTTTTACTTATCGAAAAAAAAGTCTATCCTTATGTGCATACATTTTTATTAGCATTTTCAACATTTATGTGCATCCTGTCATTTTCATTGAGCCTTTTTTTTCAGGGTTTTTAAGTAGCGATGGAAAGTTTGGATAATTCTACTGACTCGGACCTTTGAGTCTCGTTCAGCGAGATAAACGAATCTTTTTTCAAGTAATTTTTTTCAATTTGCCAAAACATTATTAAAATATTAGGAGTTGGTTCCAAACTCATTTACAACAAGCCCAAACGTTGATCACACTACAAACAAGTCAGAACTAGAATGCTATAAGAAAGAGAAAATAATCATTCATTGTTTACCTGGGTCTGCTGACATGCCTTCAAATTTGAGTGGTTCGTTCAAGTCACACAAACAGTCCCATATAAGTTTAACCAATGCACAAAGTCTGAGTTAGTTAGTTCACCGTCTTAGTTCGAGTCTTCAGGTTTTTGAGTCGTTCGTTCATCACATGAGAGCATGAAAAAAAAACGAGGACTCAATAAATGAACGGATCAAATCTTTTTCTGGTTCTGACTGCATATGATTGGCTTCTGTCTTTCACGTGATGAACAAACGACTCAAACAGAGGACTCGAGAGATGAACGGATCAAATCTTTTTCTGGCTCTGACTGCATATGATTGGCTTCTGTCTTTCACATGATGAATGAACAACTCAAACCCAATAGAAAACTCGAAAAAGGAACGAATCTACTACCCTAACAGCACAAATGTGCGCATGCGAGAATGAACGAATCACTCCTTGAGAGGACTCATCATTCTCGAGTCACACAAAAGATTCATTCAAAATGAACAAATCGTTCAAGAACGACCCATCACTATTTTTCACATTTAATGTAGAGTTCAGTGGAGAGTAAAGACAGGAAAGCATTGGGAGCACATGATCGGCAAAGGACCTGAAGCCGGGAATTGAACTCGGGTCACCGTGAGCTCCTCAGTGCCATGTGTTTATGCACTAACCACTAAGCAATTGGCGCCGACCACTGAGCATTTTTTAAGCGATAGTTCAAAAATCACATTTAAAATTTTATTCTTACAATGTAAAAAAAAAATCTAAAAGTCATGACAATAAATGTTTTAAGTTGAAATAGCTTACGTTAACTTGATTAAAAATGAGGCAAGTACTTTTAATAAAAGTTTTATTCCTCCGACAATGTCAGGGTGCTCTTGGAATCTGATAATGGGCTTTAGATTGCAGCAAAGATTTGATTGTATCTCCTTGATAAAGGGGGTGATGGATCTGGAATACAGACTGCAGAGAGTCATGATCAAAGCAGCCGTCCTCGAGGTTTAAGACCGTGTCCTTTTATTGAGCTTTCCGTGGCGGTGAGTGACGATCATGTGAAGGGAAGCAGACAGTCATAGTTGTCGTGACCTGTTATGGTTTCTGTTGCTGTAGTGCATTAAGTTCTGATGATTAAAAGAAAATCTGAAAATCCACCTCATCATTCTCTGTGACCCTCGCTGATGAAGAGCACAAAAGAGAAAAATGGGGCTGAATTTAAGCTATATAATCTCCAAATCATGGTTAATAGTGCAGTTTTTGTTGTTTGTTTGCTTTTTATTTGTTATTAACTGTTTCTGAAAGGATGATGCTGCATAACTACAGATCCATTTCACCAACATGAATGAGCAATTGGCAATTTTAAGGTATTAATAAATTTTCCTTCGGCCTAATCCCTTATTTATCAGGGGTCATCACAGTGGAATGAACCGCCAACTATTCCGGCATATGTTTTACGCAGAGGATGCCCTTCCAGCCGCAACCTATTACTGGGAAACACCCATACACTCTCACATTCACACACACTCATACACTATGGCCGGTTTAGTTTATTCCATTCACCAATGTCTTTGGACTGTGGGGAAAACCAGAGCACCCGGAGGAAACCCACGCCAACACGGGGAGAACATGCAGACTCCACACAGAAATGCCAACTGGCCCAGCCGGGACTCGAACCAGTGACCTTGCTGTGAGGTGACACCACTGAGCCACCATGCTGCCCCATTATTCATACTAGTTAGCTTTTATTAGAGATGGATCTGTACATTGCGTACTTTTCTACACTGTAGTTATAATGACAATTGCGCAATGTGAAAAATCAAGCAAAACCAGATCCTGCGTCAGGATGTTTTTTAGCAGTTTATCTTCCGACAGTGCAGCCAAATGAAGAGCACATGCTGACGGCAGATGTATTGCTGAATTATGTAAAAGAAAGAGACCTACTGCTCTCACAGCCAAACATTATACAAAATTAACTACAGCTTGTGTATTTCAAGCTTCTTTGCTTTTTTTTAACTCTCAATTCATTTCTTTTCTATCTCCTGTATCTATCTATATATCTACCCATCCATCCATCCATCCATCTCATCTACCCTTCATTCTTAAATTCTTCATTTTGATTGGTTGACAAGTTTTTTATGTGATTTCTTTCTATCCATCCATCCATCCATCCTTCATTCTTAATTTCTTCATTTAGATTGGTT